>CM033682.1:11638886-12088935 GCA_019514585.1 Dendrobium officinale
TTCATCCCCGACGTCCTGCCAAAGACCCGACGTCTTGTTCAAGGCCTGACACTCAGTCCCTACATCCTGCCAAAGACCCGACGTCTTGTTCAAGGCCTGACACTCAGTCCCTACTTCCTGCCACAGACCCTACATCTTGTTCAAGGCCCGATGTTAAGTCCCGACGTCCTGATGAAGACCCGACATCCTGCTGAAGACCTGACGTCCTGCTTAAGACCCGACGTCCTACTCAAGGCCAGACCATCAACATCTGATCTTCCAAGTGACACTGGGACTAACACCTGACTCCTTATCTCCTACCGCCTACGGTCCTTCTGACCACTGTCGCCTAATACGGTCCGTCCGACCTCCATCACCATACAACGGTCTCCGGCCGACTACGGTCTCCTGCCGACTACGGTCTCCGGCCGACTACGGTCTCCGGCCGACTACGGTCTCCGGCCGACTACGGTCTCCTGCCGACTACGGTCTCCTGTCGACTACGGTCCTTCAGGCCAAACAAACCTGTATATGTAACTCTTACCATGTAATGCAATCTATAAATCTATATGATGTACATTTGCTACATCAATCCAAGGCCTTCTCCTAAGGAAGGGCCTCATTTGTAATCGACTACAAATACTAGTGGATTCATTCAAATCGGGCCAGGCCCCGTGGTTTTTCCCCCTTTTTTCAGGGGTTTTCCACGTAAAAACTCTGGTGTCACTTATGAATGCTACATCCTCTCACTTATCTGATTGTGTGCTGGATCTTCGTACAACGCTAAGACGTTAAACTATATATTTCTCTACCGCCGCGAATATTCCAGGACGCAACAATAACCCATCTCGCTTTGCTTGACCATCCATCCTAAGTTTCGAATATTTTCTCTTCGCGAATAAATGATAAAAAATTATTCTTATAAATTGATAGCATTATGTTGGTTAAATTTTTTTTTATAAATATTTTATTATTATTAATATTTGATGTTATTATTATTATTTTATTATTATTATTATTATTATTATTATTATTATCATCTAATTAATTAAAATTCTGCCTATCATGAAAAAATAAGTTTAATCCGCCCTTGTTTCCTGCCCATTTAGAGGCTTGTAATATTCATTATAACCAATTTTACCATAATAATATATTGCTAGAACAAATTAGGAGGCTATAAAAGAATGTACATGTGTTAGTTGTTGAGTATACAAGAGTAATTATATTCTCCATCGTCAGAGGTAGATCATGATAATAGAAAACTATAGTTGTTGAATAATTACCAACATAATTAATCATTACCAATTGGATGCAAGAGGAAAAGTCATTCCTCCAACACTGCCTACTTCATGTGTTGGGTGATTTACAAGAACAAATAGAGCAGTCGATAATCTATGCACTTCCTATCCCCATAAACTATGAGATCCAAATGTAGCTTCATTTTGATAGCAATGATGCACATTAGAAAAAGGACTATATGGACAAACTACACTTATTTTAACAGAGGCTTCGAGAACACCCCATTTTTAGTTAATATTTGTATTCAAGCAGAGCAGGGTCGAGCACACTATGATTTGGACTTGGCTTGATCACATCACCTGGTGTTATATGACTTGAGCTAGATCCAAGAATTTACCTATATATTTGTGCTTGGCTTGTTTAAACATTTCTATTAATCGAATAATTAGTTAAACACGCGAATAAAAAAGCCAAAATATTGAATGAATACTTGATTTCTTATTTTAAAAAAATTACAATTTTAGATGAATAAATAATTCAATAAATATAGCATTAATATTTTACTACTCGACTCCAATTAAATAAACATCAAACAAACAAGATAATGAACAAGACATAAATATTTTTTTCTTGCAATTATAGAACATAACAAGTACCATCAAACTTGTTATTAGAATTAGAAGAAGAATAAATGATTGTATCAAATCATTATCTAAATTCACTAATTATATAAATTATGTAATTAAAAAAGATCTAAAAGCTAAAAAATAAATATAAATATTTATCTATATATGAAGTATTATTGGAAAGTAAGCTTTCAACAACTGCTCAAAATATTGCATTACAACAAAAAATGTCAACAAATAATATATAATTCAAATTCAATGATGGAGGAAAATAGAATCACTTGGAAAATAATATCAAATTCATGGCATAGTATTTAGTATCATACTATGCATAAATAATTGGTGATATTTTAGCTAAGTGAATGTTGGAGAATTAATTATTAAATATTATAATATATATTATATATGATTTAAATTTAAATTTTGTTTTTTAGTTCTAATGTTGTATACTTGAAATATAAGATTTTTTCCAACGTAAAATAGATAAAAGAACTTTATTTTAGACGTTCGTGAATGAAAGAAAGAGCATTGATGCTAATTTTAGGGAGAGAAAATATATATTTGAATAAATCAAAGTAAGATTTGTAAGGTTTGATGCAATTATCAATCCTGACTTTTTTCAAGCCTCTTATCCTATCCTCTTCAATTATCTTGCATATGCATTTATATTCTCACGTTATCAGGCTGGAGAGATCGACCATTCGCCGAAGCATCAATAGCGCCCCTAATTAAGATGAAATTATTATGTGCGGATATGGACGTCGTCTAGAGGCGAATAAGAGCGCGCCACGTCACCTTTTTGCTGTGTGCTGCAACTGTGTATCCGTTGTGTATTAGGTAATGTGGCGCACTCTGATTCATCTCTGAACTGTCCGGTGTTCGCACGGAATAATTTATCCTAATTAAGAAGGAAAAGCATAAAAGATGTGCTTACTTCCTCTAGCGTATGCGAGCTATGACCTTGGATTCTATCAGTCATATAACAGACATTTGGTGATTGAAAGTGACAAAATCAAAATTACAAAATGAGAAACATGAAAAATAATTATAGGCAAAATTGTAGAAATAATATATGTGAATTGATAAAGTAGCACAAATTATTTAAAAAATATATAAAACATTTGAATAAATTATATTCAACCAAATTTTAATCAAATAATATAAGAGTTATCATCAAGCTTAACATTAAGCATGTTGCAATATATTTATTGAACAACAATACAAATTATTCGTGCACACAAATAAATAAGTTGAATTCAACAAATTAACAATAATTTTAATTCATAATTATGGTTATCCTAATCCACCAAATAAAATATTTACAAATAATTATTGAATTGTTGCACGAGACCTTCAAATATTATTACAGATTGTCCTTAACAAGAAATAGTATGAAGTTAATAGGAGTTTGTTAGAAGATCTTTGGGGTACCTGAAATATAGAAGTAACGAATTCCGCTTACCTCTTATAATTTCACAAAAGTCCTGTACATTTCAAAAATTAGATAAAAACAAACAGCCCCCAGCGAAAGACGGCGACTTTTGTTTCTCTCTCCTGTTATTTTATCCGCCACCTCTCTTCCATATAAAACTATTATTAGTGTTTTTCTGCGCGAGTAAATCTAGCGCTAGCGAATTCGCAATGGTGGAAAAGTTCTGAACGATACGAGAGTTTTACACGAATCCCAGATCGCGAGAAGGGCGCGGAGGAGAAGCAAGGAATAAGGAGGACCAGAGCAACGAAAGTTTTCCCCAACTTCTCTCTCTCTTTCTCTTTTTCTCCAGATTTGAGATCTTTGGATTGCTGATGGAGACTGCCGAGCCAGGACCGGATCGAATCGGTAAGAGAAGAATCAGAGACTCCTTCTCCGGATAAGTTGTTTTTTTGTTCTTGGGGTTTTAGTGGTGTTGATTTGGATTGATTTTGGTCGACTAGGGTTGAGTCGTGGGTGCTGCTGTCGGTTCTGTATGGAAATTGTTTTTGCGGATTTGGGCTGGGGATCGAACCAGAATATATTGTTTTGGGTTTTTTTCAGAATTGATTTTTTCCGCTTCCGGTGCGTGGCGGGCTTTGGCTGGGTTTTGGTCAGCTGGAGTTCACTTTCTTTTGGATTAGTGCTTGGCGTCAGATGGTTGTTTGTGTTGATGTTGACCAGTTTATTGCTGGTGCTCTGCTAAGTTATTTGACTTTGATCTCGAATTGTTTGGTGTCTGCTTTTCATATTCTGACATCTAATAGAGCAGTTGTACATTGCTTAAGGCGCACAGTATTGTTTGATTTGATTGCTTACATTTAGAGTTTGTGAAATGTTGGTGTGCAGAATTACAAAGAAAAGACATCTGCATAATTCTTTTGGTTTCTTCTGGGTGGATATTATTTTCACCAGCTTTACATTTGGCCTGAAGTAGAACGCTTAATATTTAGAATTGTTATTATTAGAAAGGTTAAGTTAAAAGCATCCGATGATTTGGCACCCCATTGTTTATTTTTTTGGAGCTTAATTGTTCATATGCAAAAGTAGTTGAAACACAAATAACCTTTTAGGATGGGGAAGGCTCCAGCACAAACTAGAGCAGCAGCAAAACAACACCAATAACCAGAAACTGTTGTCCGTTAGTTTGGCCGAAGGAGTTACACATGGGCAAAGGGTAGAAGCTGGGTAAGGATTTGAGAGTGAAATGGGTACATGTATCACTAATAGATCGGTTAGGAAAGTAAGGGTAGCAGCAAAAGGAGTATTAATGTGCAGGTTGTACTCAAGTTCTTTTAATGAAAAATCAATGACCTTCTTCTTGGCCTCCCCTATTCTATTCTTGCCATCTATCTTCCTCTTCTAAAGTGCAAGCAAGTAGACCTCCACCTCAACCTCAACTTGTAACCCCACCAAAACCTACTTTCTCTAAGACACAAATTCATATTAAACAATTGACAACTGCTCAAATGATGGAGAAACAATAAAAGGGCTTATGTTACAATTGCAATGAAAAATTTACTCGTAACCATGCATGCAAAGAAAAAAATATTTGCATTGATGATTGAAGATGAGGATACATTATGGCCAAAACTGGATGCTATAATCATGCCAACCCCACGACCAATGAGTCCGGATTTATGACCTTAGGAAAGGTTTAGTGTAGAAGAAGAATATAGAGCTATGACCTTAGGAATATGTGAGCTACTATGGATCAAGATAATTATAGTAGATCTAAGGATTAAGTGGGAAGGACCCATGAAGCTAGACTGTGATAACAAATCAACAATCGGCATAGCTCACAATCCGGTTCAATATGACAAGACCAAGCACATAGAAGTGGATAAACAATTCATAAAAGAGAAATTAGATAGTGGTCTTATATGTATTGATCATATCTCATCAAAATATCAGCTTGTAATTATTTTTACCAAGGGACTCGATAACTCTACCTTTCTGGGACTAATTACCAAACTGAAAATGACGGATCTGTATTCCTCAGCTTGAGGGAGAGTGTTAAATCCCATTCGTCCCTTGGCATTTGATCCCACAGCTTGGATGAGAATCCGTGGGATGCTCACCTATTAAATCTTAGTCGTCCCTTGGCAATTTGATCCCACGGCTAGGTTAGGAATTCGTGGGAGGCCCACCTGGATCACACTGATCTCCTTTCATATTTTGGTGGTTGATTTAGGAAGGATTATATTAGAGCAATTATACATGAATATGTAATTATTTATTTCTTAATTAAGATATCTTGTATAGATCTATAAATAGGGATAAGTTTGTGCAATAAAATTAAGTTTTTTCCCTCCCCAATTTTCTAAATTTAACAGATATCAACATGGATTTAATACTAGGATTACCGAAGGTTACAAGTGGATATTACTTTATTGTAGTGGTATTCATATGTTTTTCATTTCATTCCTTGTTCAAAGATTGCTGATGGATCTCATGAAGCAAAGTTATTCTTTAAAGAGTTTTTTTTTATTTTGTTGTTCTTTCAAGTTCTATCATGTCAATAGAGATGCAATGTTTTTCATCTGTTGACTGCCTTACTAAATATCTTTTGAACTTAATTGAAGTTTTTCTCTTCCTTTAATCTATAGGTAGATAAAAAATTTGATGTTGTGTATAAAAGTCTTGTATTATTTAGGTGCCTTATTAAGATCTTATTGGATAAGTATGGGAAATTTAGACTTGATCTAATCCATTGCTGAGTTTCTTTTTAACAGTTTTGCTAGTTGGCCAACTTCAAAATCTCCATTTGAAGCAATACATAGTTTACAACCTATAATGCCTATTGATCTCATGCCTTTACTCATGTATGCATGCTCTAATTTTGCTCTAAAACTATGGCAGTAGCCCGTAAGATTTTTGGAAGTGTGAAGTGGTGATTCTGTATTTGTATGAAATTTTCCTTAAACATTTTTCATGAAATACATGCTAGAAGCTACACACTAGATTCATGGTACATTAATAGGATAATTAGAAAGCTTTGATTATGCTTATATTATTGTTTCCCTTACAAACATAAAGTTAGCATAGCATAGTACTCAGTCCTCAATATTGCGCACTTGCTAACTTATCAAACCACTTTCGAATCTACAAACTTTTGTTTAGTTTCTGTGAAGGAGTTTCTTCATCTTCTCTAACAGTTTCAGCTTTAGTCCTACCATCAACTCTTTTTCTATTATATATTGAGTATATTTTTATCATTAAGATCACGATGGCATCTTTAGGTAAGTATGGCTTCTTTATTGTTTGGTGATATTGCCCTCCATCTGTTGATTTGAGGGTCTGACATGATAAGCTTCAACAGTTTTCTCTTGATATGGTTGATGAGCACTTTCAAGAAACTATTTCGAGGAGAGTTCTTCATATATCGGGGGAATTGATGGTTGTCATCCCATTGCATTCGAGACCTGTGTTGGATGTGATGCTTTTGATCACTTGCTGATCTTCATTTACTATTTTATATAGTTTTGATTGTGTTAGAATAAAGCTATTTTTTTTTTAATTTGTGTTGGGTTTTATCTTATTTTGTAAGGGCATTGTTGCAACGACAGATTTCTCTTTTCCTCGTAAGGATCCATAAAGCTGTCATTCGGATTTTAGAATAACTTGATTACCTGTAGCTATTTATCACTTGAACTTATCTGTCTTATTCCTCTCCAACTCTATTGTATTTGCTCTTCTTATCTTTATTTCTCCCTCTCTTTCCAATTTTCTCACATCTCTTCTCTTCTCTCATTGCCTTCAGAACATAACCTATAAACCCTACATGTAGAGCTGGATAGTCTTGGAATTTTGTTAGGGTGTCTTATTAAACCAAGTTTGAAAAATTAAGACTTGATCTAAACCATTGTTAAGCTTCTTTATCGAGAATTTCTTTAAAGTTGTTTGAAGCTAAGTGTTTTACATATAGTTGCTATGAATTTGGTTTATAATCGAGAAATTTATCGCCTTGAACTTAAAGTGGATTGTGTTGGAAGGAGTATTCCATTATTTCGTCATCCTAGATTATCGTGGACCTGATCTACTTTGTCAGAGGAGATAGTTGACCCAACTTGATTAAATCATTCTTATCGGCAGCAATGAGTTACATCTTCCAAGGGAACTTGATAGATCTTTAGTTGATGTTTATTTAAGGGGATAAATTTATGTCAACACTAGTTAATAGAAGGTTTTATGTCCTATCAAGTGCACTTTATAATTCATTATTTAAGAAATTTTTATCCACTGGGGAACTTGCAAGCTTTACCTGTAGCTATAATATAATGATGCCATTTTGCTACAAAATTACTTGATTAGAGGGCTCCAGTCAGAACCGTCTACTTATGTTTCCTTTTGGTGGTGAAACCATTGGTTAGAGGATATGCGTCATGTCCTTATCGGTGAGAGACATTTGAGAATAAATTATAGTGATATGTTCAAGTTGATATTTTGATAAGCTTTTTAATGAAGATTGTGAGAATATAATGAACTTTAGTGACCTTAGCTCCCTAAATGAAAATAGAGATTTTTATTTTAATCGGCGTGTTAGTAAAATTGAAATTTGAGGCTTTAAAGAAAATGAAATATGAAAAAGCTTTTGGAATTGATGATAGTCCAATAGATGTATGGAAATGCTTAGGAGATGAAGGAATTTCTTACCTTACAAAACTTGTCAATACTATTTAAAGACTAAAAGATGTCAGATGAATGGAGGAGTGTGTTGATTTCTTTTTTTTTAGAAATAAAAGTGATGCACATGAGCGTGTTATAGAGGAATTTAGTTGATATGTTGTATCTTAAAACTATGGGAGATAGTTATCGATTATAGGTTCATAGCATTATAAATAAAATCCATAGCTGGTTTCTTCTCTGCATCCACTAAGCATAGTACTTGCACTAAGGGTCTCATGCTCAATATGGCATAGGTCACAGTAGCATAAAATTTATCATTCAGAATAATCTTTCTTATTTCCTTCCCCTCGCTTTTCTTCACCCAAGTAGAGTTAAGCCATTCAGTTGATGTAAACATTGCTTCCAAAGGTTGCCTCATTTCCATCAGGCTCTGCAGTGTCAAAAACCACAAGCCACGGTGTTGCTCCGAGCGCAGCTTAAAAACCACAAGCCAGCTCAGCACGAGATGGAGCAACACCGTGGCCGTTGATATGAATGCGCTCGGCGCCACGATGCTCTGCGCTTCAATATTTCTTTAAACTTCTTCATGGATTGGGTAAAGTATGCATTCTTATCTGCTTGACTTTGATTATAGGACTACTTTATCAAGTGAAGATGGTGATCAAGCATGCAAACATGATTTCAAGCTAGATGAGCAAATTGGAATAATATGCCAGCTGTGCAATTATGTGCACACTAAAATAGAAATAACTAAGGAACTATTTTGAAATTGATATATTTTTTATTAATATACAAATATTTTTTAAAATAAACTTTTAAATATGTATTTATTTAATTAATATAGATATTGAATATAGAAAACGTGCTTCTAAAATTTCTTAAAATCAAACTGGGTATGCCGGGTAGGTCTACTATGAAAGTTATACATTTGTTGAGAGGTTTGATGAAGTATAAAGAAAATAAGAAGGATCTAAAAATGATATTTATTGATCTAGAGAAAGCTTATGATAAAGTTTCAAGAGAAGTGCTGTGAAGAGTTCTATAAAAGAAAAGGGTTAAAATGCATATATTCAAGTCATTAAGGATTTGAATGTAGGAGATATTACTTGTTTTCAAATACAGGGTAGTTTGATCAAGTATCTTCCTATTTCAGTTGGATTACATCAATGATCAGCTTTAAACCCATATTTTTTTTCTTTAGTCATGGATTTTCTTACTAGACATTTGCTAGAGGATGGACCATTGTGTACATTTTTTGCTGATGGGATTCTTCTTGTTGATAAGACTAAAGAGGCAGTTTAAGTTAAACTTGAATTATGGATCAACCTTAATGTTTAAAGGTTTTCGTTTGAGTAGATCTAAAATCGAATACATGGAGTGTAATTTTAGTAGTAATATCTCATGGGGGGATTGTGACTTTGGGCATTAAGAGCACACGTTTGAGATATATCGGGTCTATTGTTTAGAGTGATGGTGAAATAGATGAGAATATTATTAGTAGAGTTCAAGTTACATGGTTGAAGTGGAGGAATGCATCAGGCCTATTGTGTGATAGAAAAATATCCCTCAAACTTAAGGTAAAATTCTATAAGATGGTGGTGAGACCTGCAATGCTTTATGGAGCAGAATGTTGGTCATTAAAAGAGAAGCATTAAATTAACTTAAGTGTTGCAGAGATGAAGATGCTCAGGTGGATGAGTGGCTTTACTCTTAGAGACAAAATGCGAAATGAGCATATACGTGAAAGGTTGGAGTAGCTCTTGTGGATGATAAAATTAGTGAGAGTTGCCTTAGATGGTTTGGTCGCATAAAACGTTGGCCTTCCGATGACCTTGTTAGGAGAGTAGATGTATTAGATTTGATTTTTGTTTAGAAAGTTAAATGTAGAACTAAAAAGACTTGGTTAGAAAATATTAGAAATGACATTTTTTTTATTAGAATTAAATGAGAATTTGACTCTTAGCATGACACAATGGAGAAAAGTAATTCATGTAGCCGACCCCATGTAGTGGGATAAAGGATTAATGTTTTGTTGTTGATGAACATTGGGAAAAAAAAAACTATTTTAAGGAGAGTTCTTCATACAATAGTTGTCTGATTCCATCCAATCTGTGTTGGAGGAGACGTGTTTGTTCAATTGCTGATTTTCATTTATTATTTTTATTTTTTGGTTTTGATTGTATTAAAATAAAGCTGTTTTTTGTGATTTGCGTTGGGCTTTATCTTATTTTGTAAGGGCAGTTGCAATAGTCACTCAAGGGCTTTTCTTTTCCCATATGGTTCCATAGAGCTATCACTAGGAATTTTCAATTATTCGATTACCTGTTGCTTTTTCCTTGTGTGCATCATGTTTGGATAATTTTTGATTTATTTGTGATGGGGACATCGGAGCTTGGAAAGTTTATCATAGGCGTGGCCGCAAATCTACGGCCACGGTCACGCCGATAAATTTTTAAGTCTTCTTATATATTTATTTTTATTTATTTAAGTTTATATTTGCTTTAGTTGTTTTCCCCTTTTTGCCCCTTACTCAAGGGTGGTCATGTGTAAGCCCAAAGTTCGAAGTCGTCTTTTATTTTTTGTCCATTGTATGAGACTATATATAGCCCTTATGTTCTCTTTTGAAGATTAATGAATGAGTGATAAAATTTTCTGCGTTTTGAGTTCTTGTGAGAGCTTGAGAGAGGTTGGAGAGAGACCCTTTGGAGAGGGAATCAGATTACCCACCAACCTTGGAAGAGTCCGGGTTCGTGGGTAGTTTATCTTTTCTTTTCTAATCTCCTTTCTTCTTTCTCTAATCCACGGCTGACCTAGCCCCAACCCACTGATCCTTAAATCTTTTCCCCCTCCACACCCGTCGGCTTCATCCCACCACTACCACCCCAATCAACTCCTCCTTACCTAGTCGCGGGCCCCCTCACCCAAAATCCCGTATGGTTCCATAGAGCTGTCACTAGGAATTTTCAATTATTCGATTACCTGTTGCTTTTTCCTTGTGTGCATCATGTTTGTGATAATTTTTGATTTATTTGTGATGGGGACATCGGAGCTTGGAAAGTTTATCATAGGCGTGGCCGCAAATCTACGGCCACGATCACGCCGATAAATTTTTAAGTCTTCTTATATATTTATTTTTATTTATTTAAGTTTGTATTTTCTTTAGTTGTTTTCCCCTTTTTGCCTCTTACTTAAGGGTGGTCATGTGTAAGCCCAAAGGTCAAAGTCGTCTTTTATTTTTTCCATTGTATAAGGCTATATATAGCCCTTATGTTCTCTTTTGAAGGTTAATGAATGAGTGATAAATTTTTCTACGTTTTGACTTCTTGTGAGAGCTTGAGAGAGGTTGGAGAGAGATACCTTGGAGAGGGAATCAGATCACCCACCAACCTTGAAAGAGTCCGGGTTCGTGGGTAGTTTATCTTTTCTTTTCTAATCTTCCTCCTTTCTTCTTCCTCTAATCCACGGCTCACCTAGCCCCAACCCACTGATCCTCAAATCTTTTCCCCCTCCACACCCGTCGGCTTCATCCGACCACTACCACCCCAATCAACTCCTCCTTACCTAGCCGCGGGCCCCTCACCCAAAATCCCTAGTCAAAGCCATCGCCGACCCCCCCCCCCCCTTTGGATTTCCCTGCATCATCACTTTTCATTAAGCACTTCCTAAATTAGCTTTTCATATTTTAGGTAACTCAATTAATTGACAAATTCAAATCTATTTGAATTTGAAATTATTACCTAAAATAGTAATAATACAAATCCTATTTTAGGAAAGTCTCCAAACTCTACCCTATTTGAATTTTAAATTAAATTGGAATGATATCTCTCTTTCCAAATTTAATATCCTAAATCAAGAAAGCATTAAATGTTTCCTTAAACCTCTCCTCTCTCTCCCTATGCCGTCGGCCCCATCAAATTTCCCTTTGGAATTATTTCCAAAAGTCAAGCTATCCTCTTGGAAATAATTCAAGTCATCCCCCTCTCTCTTGACTGAAATTCTCAAGTCCCAACCTCCTTTACTTCTTTCCAAAATTACACCTTTTTTTCTTTTGGAATTAAATCCCAAGCCTCCTCTACTCCACCCGCCCCCCTTCATGCCTTCATACCTCCTTTAAATTCTTTCCAACTCAAGAGACTTGATTTGGAAATTAATTCCGGCCTTTCCCTCCAAAATTCTCTCTCAAATTCAACTTTTGACTCCACCAAAAATCTGAATTTACTAGTCCTAAACCTCCATTAGGCTGGCCACTTCCCTCCCTATTCATCACCTCAATCCGTGAGAGAAACTTCTTTCTCTCAAGAGGAGTCTTTAAGGGAAGCAACGACCATTGTCTTCAACACTTCAACCTTTCGGAACTGATGAATGGCCGATCCCGATCTTGATTCCAGATTTGTTTTCAACGAGCAAGGAAACGTTGACATTCTTCGGTCAACATTCTTCGACGTCAACTCGAAAGTTGACAACTCCGTCGAAGAATATTCGGATCGCATCATTTTTACATTATTTAAAGCAATCAAAGAATAGCTTGCCAAGTTTAGTGGCAAATTGCTTCCAGTCCTCAACAAGGGTGACTTCTTCCCTATTCATTTATCTTTAAATCCTCTTATCTTGTAGGTGGTGATTCAAGCACAAGGATTCATGCCAAGCTCTGTCTTCGTTTAGCAAACGTAGTATTTGAGTTCTTGATTTTCTATGTTCTAATCTCAATGTTAACTTAGGGATTTTATTAAATAACTACTTAATTTGCATTTTATTGAAATTCTAAATTATTTATGTAATTCAAGTTCATAACATGTGATTTGGCATAAGCGTAGTTACTCCTCTTTCGTTTTCTATCATCGTTTAGTGGCTAATAATCTTAATTACTATTTGCTCTTATTTAAAACGTACAAGTTTTTATCGCATTCATTTAAAAATATATTTAGTCCTGCATCATCTAGTATCAGAGCATAATTTGCTCTAGTTGCATGTGTTAGGAATTAGGATCCATTTAGAACTTTAAACTTCCATTGTTAAGCTTAGCAAATTGCTTTAACATTGGATTTTTATCATTTAAAACATTGTGTATTTGTTGTCCATCACATTTTACATAAATTAGTAAGCCTTTAGGAACATCCATATAAGTTTAGGTGCTGTCCATCCAACCCCTACAACCCTTAGTAACTGGTAGTGTATTCAAATGAACCTAGACAACTTGGAAGGGCTTTAGACTTACTGTTAGGTCAAATGAATACAATGAGTCAACAACTCAAAGAAAATCAAGCCGACCTAGCCGAACTTCGTAGAGACACAACATAACGATTTGATACTCTTGAGCGCTCTAGGGATCATTCGACCCCCTGTATGGGAATGATACATATCAAGATGAGAGGCTGCATCGTGCCACTCATCGAGCTCCCCAGTATGGACACAATCATAACCACGACCTTGACATACCACTGATGAAGAACATTAAAGTCGATGCTCCAACCTTTGATGGAACCCTTGATCCCTAGCTTTTCTTGGACTGGATCAAAGGTACGGATAACTTCTTTAAGTGGTATAATATCTCCGAAGTTAGAAATATTAGCTTTGTTGAGATGAAACTCACGGGTAGGGCTAGTCAATTTTGGTCCAATTTAGAAAGCCTTAGAGAAGTCCGAAATGAGTATCCCATTACTAATTGGCCATCTATGAAGCGTGAACTTAAATATAAATACTTGCCTCCCTCGTACTTCCTTAGGTTTTTGGATATGTGGAATAGGTTGACTCAGTGCAACAAAGTAGTCAATGAGTACATAGCATCTTTTGATGACTACCTGATTCGCTACAAAGGGGAGACTGTGCAGATCCTGTCTATGTTTCGTACCGGGTTGCGAGAAGACCTTCGCAACGAACTGTTTCCCTGGAACGTTGCTACACTTGAGAACGCCTACAACTTAGTGTTAGATCTGGAGGAAACCCATTCCCAGCACCCGAGTCGATCCCATGACTCTAGGCCTTCCTACAGACCCTCCGGTAATTCCACTCACACCTCCACTGCCTAACTGACCCCAAGGAGCACTACCCGACCACCCACTGGTCCTACACCTCGATTTGATGTTAGCAAGCCTCACACCCCGGATACCCTTCGGTCCAATCCCCGAACCAAGTGCTTTCGATGCCAGGGGTATGCTCCAGTCCCTATAAAGTCTTGATTATCGAGGAGATCACTAAGGAAGATTTTGAGCCTGAGATCGATCAGATCCACCAAGTGGAAGATAAGGGTGAATTCTTCGAGGATGATGATGACACTACTGTTCTTTATTGCCTTCAGAAACTGGACACTTCTCCCATCTGCGTGGTGAGATGTGTGTTGTCACACCCTGCTACCAACGATGACTGGTGTAGGACTGCGATTTTTCACACCTACACCAAAATAAAGGATAAGAATTGTAAGGTTATCATGGACAGTGGCAGCTGCATCAATGCTGTCTCCTCCAGCATGGTGTCCAAGTTGGGCATGTCTTCCGTTCCTCACCCCAACCCCTATAAGGTAGCATGGGTCAACTCCACTGCCTTGGAGGTGAAGGAACGAAGTTTCATACATATCTCCTTTGTTGACTATAAGGAGAATGTATGGTGTGATATTCTGATTATGGATGTTGGACAAATACTTCTGGATCATCCCTGGATTTTTGATAATGATGTTCACATCTATGGGCATTCAAACACTTGCGTGTTCTAACATGCGGGTAAAAAGAGCAAGCTTTTACCATCATTGCCTCGGGTTAAGGATGACTCTAAGTCCAACCCTATTAAATCCAAGAAGGGACTGAACCTGGTCACCACCAAGGTTCTAGATGCTGAGATTACTCGAGGCGCACCCTTATACGCTTCAGTCGGTCGTGTGTCTTCCACTGAGTCTGACGAACATATCCCTCAAGAAGTCCAACCAATTCTTGGTCAGTTTGCTGATGTCTTCCCATATGACCTTTCGGATCAGTTACCCCCACTTAGAGACATCCAGCATGCCATAGATTTTGTCCCAGGAGCTTCCCTTCCTAACCTGCCACCCTATCACATGAACCCTACGGAACATGCTGAACTCAAGAAGCAGGTGGATGAGTTACTACAGCGAGGCTTTATCAAGTAAAGCCTTAATCCCTGCGCTGTGCCAGCCCTTCTTACCCCTAAGAAAGATGGATCATAGCGAATGTGTGTTGATAGCCGTGGTATCAAAAAAATCACCGTCAAATATCGTTTCCCTATCCTAAGGCTAGACGATATGCTTGATATGATGACGGGTGCCACTCTATTTTTTAGGATCGATCTCAAGAGTGGATACTACTAGATTCGGATCTGACCCGGTTATGAGTGGAAAACTGCCTTCAAGATCAAGGATGGTCTCTACGAGTGGTTAGTCATGCCTTTCGGGTTGAGTAACGGCCCGAGTACTTTCATGAGGATCATGACTCAAGTGTTGTGCCCTTTTATGAGAAAGTTTGTCGTTGTCTATTTTGACGGCATTCTTATTTATAGTCAGTCGGCGAGTCAGCACTTAGACCACTTAATGCAAGTTTGCGAGGTCTTTAAAAAGGAACAACTTTATATCAATCCCAAGAAATGTACCTTCCTTGTAGTCCGAGTTATCTTTTTTGGGCTTTATTGTGTCAGCCTAAGGGGTCTCTGCAGATCCAGAGAAGGTGAGGGCCATTGTAGAATGGCCCGTTTCTCAGAACATCCGGGAAGTCCGCAGCTTCCACGGACTAGCCACCTTGTATAGAAGATTTATCTGAAATTTCAACACCATTGTATCTCCTATTACCGACTGTCTTAAGAAGGGTGATTTCCACTGGACCCCGACCGCCACCAGTGCTTTTGATGAGATTAAGAAAAGAATGGTGGAAGCCCCAATGATGAGACTTCCTGATTTCTCCAAAGTTTTCGAAGTGACCTGCGATGCTTCGGGCGTCGGAATTGGAGGAGTCCTATCCGAGGAATGTCACCCGGTAGCTTATTTCAGTGAAAAGCTAAATGACATTCGGCACCGTTATTCCACATATGACAAAGAGTTCTATGCAGTGATCCAGTCTCTGCGTTATTGGCGACGCTACTTGCTCCCGTAAGAGTTCGTTATTTTATCGGATTATGAGGCTCTACGTTATATCAACTCCCAAAGAAGTTGAACGCACGTCACGGTCGATGAGTCGAATTCCTTTAGGAGTACACTTATATTCTTAGACATAAGATGGGAGTTGAGAATAAAGTTGCTGATGCTCTCAGTCGTCGTATGATGACTACCGCTTAGATGAGAGCTGAAGTCGTGGGATTTGACCAAATCAAAAGGGACTATTTGGAATGCCCAGACTTCAAGGAGACATTCTCTCCTGTCCACAGTCAGCATACGCCTTGTGGACGATTTCCTTCTAAAGGATGGTTATCTCTTCAAAGCTCAAAAGCTTTGCATCCCTAACACCTCACTTAGGGAATTTCTTGTTTGGGAACTCTACACCGAAGGCCTCGCTGGGCACTTCGGTCGGGATAAGATGATGAAAGCCGTGGAGTATCATTTCTTTTGGCTTAGTCTGAAGAGGGATGTCGATAGGATGGTCAGCAGGTGTCACACTTGCCAGCTGGCCAAGTAACGCAAGCAAAACACTGGTCTGTACACCCCTCTGCTCATCCCAAGTTGTCCTTGGCAGGACATAGCATGGATTTTATCTTAGGCCTGACCAAGACTATCCGTAGGAATGACGTCATCTGTGTTGTAGTCGATCGATTTTTTGAAATGGTCCAAGACATTCGACGCCTCCCACATTGTTAAACTTTATTTTGATGAGGTCGTCCACTTACATGGTTTACTCAAAACCATTGTATCGGGCAGGGATGTCAAATTCACTAGCTATTTTTGGAAGAACCTTTGGATAAAAATGGACACTAAATTGCAATTCTTCACAGCCTTTCATCCACAAATTGATGGTCAAACCGAGGTATTCAATAGGAGCTTAGGCAATCTGTTACTATCCCTGGTAGGTGAGCATATTAAGGATTGGAATTCCATACTCCCCATAGTTGAGTTTTGAACCGAGCCACTGGCCTAAGGCTCTTTGAAATTGTTTATGGGTTCAAACCTAGACAGTCGCTAGATCTCATACCCATGTGCTCTAGGTATAGAATTTAAGAGTCTACGTCCATATTTGCATCGCATATGCATGAACTTCATAAAGAGATTGCACGATAGATTAAAAAGAGCAATAATGATTATAAACTGTATGCTGATCTTAAACGAAAATTTAAAACTTTTGAGATTGGTGACTCCGTGTTGGTGCAGATTTGTCCGGAACGGTTCACGCAAGGAACAATTAAGAAGTTATATGCCAAGAGTGCTGAACCATTCAAGATAATTAAGAAAATCAATTATAATGCTTATGTAGTAGATCTGCCCGCATAATTCAATATCAATCCCTCCTTTAACATAGAAGATCTAGTAGCATATGAAAGTCCCGATTTTAACACACCAAATCCACTTATACAACAATCTTGTGTGACCCTATCATGTGAGAACCTAAACTTACCTCAACTTCCAAACATTCCCAAATCACCCATGACAGATAAGGTTGACACAATTCTGAGTGATGACATCATCTCCACAAGAGAAGGTGGATGACGGAGGTATTTGATCAGGTGGAGAGGCAAACCTGAGTCAGAGGACACGTGGTTGAATTGCGAGGAGCTACAACAGATTGACCCCGACGCATTGGAGATCTATGAGAGCACCCGAAGCGCTTACTCGACGGAGTTGAGCTTTTTTCCACCCCGAGAGAATGATGGAAACATTAGAGCTTGAAAAGTTTATCAGAGGCGTGGTCGCAGATCTACGGCCACGATCGAGCCGATACATTTTTAAATCTTCATATGTATTTGTTTTTAATTATTTGTGTTTGTATTTTCTTTAGTTGTTTTCCCCTTTTTATCCCTTACTTAAGGGTGGTCATGTGTAAGCCCAAAGGGTGAAGTCGTCTTTTATTTTTCGTCCATTGTATGAGGTTATATATAACCCTTATGTTCTTTTTTGAAGGTTAATGAATGATAAAATTTTCTGTGTTTTGAGTTCTTGTGAAAGCTTGAGAGAGGTTGGAGAGAGACCCCTTGGAGAGGGAATCGGATCACCCACCAACCTTGGAAGTGCCCGGCCCCCTCGCCCAAAACCCCTAGTCCAAGCCGCCAGCCCCCCCTTTGGATTTCCCTTCATCATTACTTGCCATTAAGCCCTTCCTAAATTAGCTCTTCATATTTTAGTTAACTCAATTAATTGTTATTACCTAAAATATAAATCCTATTTTAGAAAAGTTTTCAAACTCTACCCTATTTGAATTTTAAATTAAATTTGAATGAGATCTCTCTTTCCAAATTTAATATCCTAAATCAAGAAAGCATTAAATGTTTCCCTAAACCTCTCATCTCTCTCTCTATGCCGCCGGCCCCATCAAATTTCCCTTTGGAGTTATTTCCAAAAGTCAAGCTACTCTCTCGGAAATAATTCAAGCCATCCCCCTCTCTCTTGGCCAAAATTCCCAAGGCCCCACCGCCTTTACTTCTTTCCAAAATCACACCTTTTTCTTTTGGAATTAATCCCAAGCCTCCTCTACTCTACCCGCCCTTCTTCATGCCTTCATACCTCCTTTAAAATCTTTCCAACTCAAGAGTCTTTGATTTGGAAATTAATTTAGGCCTTTCCCTCCAAAACTCTCTCTCAAATTCAACTCTAACTCCACCAAAAACTTGAATTTACTAGTCCTAAACCTCCTTCATTAGGCCGGCCACTTCCCTCCCTATTCTCCACCTCAATCCATGAGAGAAACTTCTTTCTCTTAAGAGTAGTCTTTAAGGGAAGCAACGACTATAGTCTTTAATACTTCAACCCTTCAGAACCGATGAATGGCCGATCTCGATCTTGATTCCGGATTCGTTTACAACGAGCAAGGAAACTTCGACATTCTCCGGTCAACATTCTTCGACGTCAACCCGGAAGTTGGCAACTCCGTTGAAGAATATTTGGATCGCATCATCTTCACACTACCTGAAGCAATCGAAGAACAGCTTGCCAGCGTTCCGTGGCAAATTGCTTCCGGTCCTCGATGAGGGTGAACTTTTTCCCCTATTTATTTTTTTTCTAAATCCTCTGATCTTGTAGGTAGTGATTCAAGCACAAGGATTCGTGCCAAGCTCTCTGCCTTTGCTTAGTAAATGTAGTTCTTGATTTTCTATGTTCTAATCTCAATGATAATTTAAGGATTTTATTGAATAACTACTTAATTTGCATTTTGTTGAAATTCTAAATTACTTTGGTGATTCAAGTTCATAGCATGTGATTTGGCCTAAGCGTAGCTACCCCTCTTTCATTTTCTATCATTGTTTAGTGGCTAATAGTCTTAATTACTATTTGCTCTTATTCAAAACGTGCAAGTTTTTATCGCATTCATTTAAAAAACATATTTAGTCCTGCATCAATTCGATTACCTATTTCTAAATTTTGACACCCAATTTGTAATTTGTTTAGGATTGTAATTGTACATGATAAGATTCGGCAACTTTCTTCTGAAGATTACCTTTGTATAGTTGTGCATTCACATCAGAAATTGTTTCTCACTTTATTCTTTATTGTTCCTTTGTATGACAAAGACATCCTAACAGCCATGGCTAATACTTTTCATGCTCATATCTGCTATCATTATAAATTTCTGTTCCTATATTTTTGTAAATAGTATCTTTGATCGCAAAACATTTACTATGATTGGAAATATTCCCGGTTATCCATTTGCTCTTGTGGGATGTGCTACTTTGCTGATTGCTTAATATAAAGCCAGGCAGCGAAATTTACCACTAATTTTGGGATTAATTTTCATATTTCCTAGATTCAGTGGAACCATTAAACGCCCCACCAGTAGATAATGCTGAGAATTCCATTAGCAGAGAGAACTCGAAAGACCAGGTTACTTTCTTTTTAAAAGTTAATTTCTTTGTATGCACTGCTGTTTTTAGGTGCTAATCCAGTTATTTATTGGTTAGCCTCTGTCTTCTAAAGATGAGAAAAGATTGCATAATGATATTTCACACGATTCAAATCCCATGGATCCACTAAGAGATGCGCCGTTGGGATCCTTAAATACCAGTGGAGATCATGGTCTTGTTTATCCACCAAATATATATGCTCCACAAGCTCAAGCATTTGTTTATGGAGGTTAGCATGTATTCTTGTGTTCTTATCTCTTGCGAGTTTGATTACTATTTCTTTACATTTGTTCTGTTAGTGATGTTATAATCTCCTCTTTTTTCCTTTTCTATTTAACCGGGCATTGAACTTAAATCTTTCTTGATCTTCAGGCTATGAGAATACTCCTGGTGAATGGGAAGAGTATCCGCATCACTTTATGCATGCAGAAGGTTTGGAACCTGGGTCAGCAGTGAGTATATCATTTATAATTTGTGATCTTCATCTAATATTGTTTCGTGAAAGTCAAAAGGAATCAATTTTGTTCATTTTGTTTCATTGAAGGGCTTTTACTCCGAGAACCAATCCGTTATGTTCCACCCTGGTTATGGGTACAGTCCCCAGATGCCGTATGGGCCATATTCTCCAGTTACAACACCTTTACCTGCTTCTGGGAGAGATGGCCAGCTTTACTCCCCTCAACATTTTCCTTTTACAGGCCCATACTATCATCAACCAACTACGCCCAACATGCCATATCTGCATGCACCGACTCCAATATCTCAAGCTGATTTGACAATGCCACTTGAGCAACAAGGTGCTTTTCTTGCCAACCTGAATTCCAGCAGCATTGTATTGGGACCAACAACTGCTTACCATGTTCCCTTTAGTTCTTTTGGTAGGGATAGTTTACCGGAAATTATAGCGGTTTATATGATCTGAAGCAATGATTTGATGTTTTTAGCATTGGTTACTTTTTGGACAGATTGGTTGAAATCTCCAGATGCGATGGGATCTCTGACTCCGTTGCTTTCACCAGCAGCTTCACCTCAACCTCTAGGCGCTCTTGGATCCTATGGCCAAGGCATGATGCCGTTTTCTTCTGGAATGGTATATAGCTTCTGAACTATTGCACTTTTCTAAGGCTTATTTGGTTGCTTGAAGTTGGAAAGCATATTTTGAAAATTGAGGTGTTTATAAAATACAATCATTTGGTTCAATTAATTTGGATTTTAAACTTTATAAATGCCTTCAAAATCCGTAAAAGGTGAGGATTTTGATTTTATGCTTAAAATGAGTGAAAATAAAACCATTAGTCTAAAACATGTTTTTGATCTGCAAGCAGTCAAATGAGAGTTACTGTGAATTTCTCATCCGAATATCTTTATGCTATATAACTTGATGGTTTTATGTAGAAATAAATCAAATAATCCTAGACTATGAAGTTGAGTTTCTCATGTGATTATCAAATGCACATATGAGGACCTGGATCTTAATATCTTATGGTGGCAATTGGATGGGCATGCATGTCCTCTGTTCCACTCTCTCTCTCTCTCTCTCTCTCTCTCTATTAATTTTTTTGTTAGCTAGTCCGATTTAACTGATAAAGAAGGTAGCTGTTAATTTCCTTTGGATGAATGAAAATAATGGCCACAAAGGCTTGGTTAATGTAGCAAGTTAACTACCAAGTTTTACACAATAAATTTTGTGATTCATCATGCACACTCCTTTTTTAGGAATGCTATTAATAGCTCGTAGCTGATTTTTTTTCTGCTCTTATGAGCTAAAGAAACTAGTGTCAGAAGAATTAAGACTCAAAGGTAAGTGCTCTAAAATTTTTAATATTCTAGTTATCAAGTGGTGTTATATGGATATTCTGATAATAACTGATTATGATTCATGATCCCAAGAAATTAATTACATGAACTTTGGTAAATTAGTAACTGTCAATTATTGAACATGAATTACACATTCTCTATAGTCGGGGATTTTAATTTACTGTTTACAGTAATGTTCTCCTGTAGCTACCATCTGATGTGCCTATATGAGATTCTTACTTTTCAAAAACCAGGTAATTTTCATTTTGTAGGTTTTTCGATTAGCTTCTGAAAGCTTCTGGCTCTTTTTACTGTTGTATTGTAATCTACTTACTGCACCGCCCTGCTTTCAAAGTTTGTGTGCTTTGCTAGACCCATCTAATGTTAGCTGAATATTATCGGCTCCTGCATGATTTTAGGTAAATTTTTTGTAGGCCTTTATGCCATTTCTTTTGCAGATTGACATTCATTATCAATCAATATTATAATTTTCATTTTAATCATTGTTTCCATTTGTTGTTACGTGTGATACTATTTTCCAATTTTCAATATGTTAGACCTGCATCACGTGTACATTCCTCACGTATTTAGTACAGTTTTATTAGCTTGCTTTTGGTGCGGTGTACAATTTATTTGTAGCCATGCTTAAATGAGAAAAATAATTGAGAAATAGGATTAAAGCTAATGATGATGATGATTTGAGAATTGGGCCACCTGACTTGATTAAAACATCAAAACTTGATTCAACTCAGTGATTGTTTCCTATCTACTTCCAACAATGTCATGATTTTGTCCTAATTTAAGTTTTTTTTTCTCATTGTATATACTTAATTATTTTTAGGCATCTGAACCGCAAAGATCTTTCTATGGTTTTGGATCGTCAATTAATTCCTATGATCAAGGATATTTTCAAGGTGGGATGTATCACCATGGAAGTAATTTTGGAGGATCTATTCCTAGCTTAGCAAATAATGGTCGCAGTTTGATTGCAATTGACAAAAATAGGAGACGAGGCAAGGGAAATACTTCCATATGCAACAGCTGCAATGACTTTCTCAACGAACAAAACCGAGGTCCACGTGCTTCCAGACCAAAGAATGCAAACATTGAACAGGGTTTGACAGCTGATAGCAAAAACAATAATGTAACTTCAGGTGTTAACCGTGAACTCTACAATAGGCCCGACTTTTCTGTTGAGTACAAGGATGCAAAATTCTTTATAATAAAATCTTACAGTGAGGACAATGTGCACAAGAGTATTAAATATGGTGTTTGGGCCAGCACTGCTAATGGAAACAAGAAACTAGATGCTGCTTATCGTGAAACAAGGGATAAAGGAGATTTTTACCCAGTTTTCTTGTTTTTCTCTGTAAGTTTTCTAATACCTTTTCACCGTTCATGCTGGGGTGAGGCTTAACTTTAAAAGTCAAGGTTGCATTTTTGCCTATTTTGACTTTTTTTATTTCTTCTTGATAAATTAACTTGTAACTTTTGGTGATTATGGACAGGTGAATGCCAGCGCACAGTTCTGTGGTGTTGCTGAGATGATTGGACCTGTTGATTTTGACAAAAGCGTGGACTATTGGCAGCAAGACAAGTGGAGTGGTCAATTCCCTGTGAAGTGGCATATTATAAAGGATGTGCCAAACAGTCTGTTCCGGCATATTATCCTTGAAAATAATGATAATAAACCTGTAACCAACAGCAGAGACACCCAGGAGGTAGGCTCTGTTTGTTTCTTACTTTTCTCTTGAAATGATTGAAAGCCTAAAGATTTATTCTTCTATTAAATCTTCCAAACATATTAATTGACATACCAAAAGCCGCGTGCCTCATGCTGTAATGGTGAGGTAAGTCAAGGTGCTTCGCTTACTCCATTTCTTGTTTTTCCTTTGCATGTGTTCAGGTATCTTATGTTAAACATATGAAAGATGGAAGGCTGACAAGATTTGTGGCTTCGATTGACTTATTTCAATCTTATAGAAGCAACAAATCATTTGATTTGGATCATACTTCTTTTTTGTGCTCTCGTTTTTGCTTTCTTTTACAAGTTTTGTGATCATGCTAGTGCGTTGCATGAAAGCAACATATTTTATAGCTTGAATACAACTAGAAGTGTGCGAGGGCCGTTGTGCCCGGTTGTAGTGTTAAATAGGCAAGAGTTCTCACATCATGGGCGAATGTGGGCAAAGAAGCTAGTCCTTGAAATTAGAATTATGATAGATTTTTTTACAGACAAATTAATAGAATTATTAGATATTATGATTCATAGGAAAATAAATATTATGTACATTCAAACTAAATGGGTTGGAGAGAAGACTAAAGAAATTGATAGTTTATGATTTAAACTATGATATTCAGGTAGGAGTCATACTATAAATGATGGTGTGATTATAAATAAGAGTTTGAAGGATAATGTTGTAGAAATTAGTAGAATTGGAGATATAATTATAGTTTTAAAGATTATT
Organism: Dendrobium officinale; assembly: GCA_019514585.1. Classification (NCBI taxonomy): domain Eukaryota; kingdom Viridiplantae; phylum Streptophyta; class Magnoliopsida; order Asparagales; family Orchidaceae; genus Dendrobium; species Dendrobium officinale. The sequence goes on from CM033682.1 coordinate 11,663,069, forward strand.
GTTGATGCTAAGATTATTAATATTTTAAGTGTCTATGCTCCTCAAGTAAGTTAGGATACGTATTCAAAATTAAAATTTTGGAATAACTTAGAAAAATTAATACAAAAGATACTCTTGAAGAAAGAGTTTTTATTTGAGAAGATTTAACTGAACATATTGGTAAAGAGGTAGATAGTTTTAAAAGTATTTTTTGTGAATATGAATTTGGAGCAACTAATGAAGGTGGTGATATATATATTAAATTTTGCTATAGTTTATGATTTTGTAATTGTTAATACCTTATTTAAGAAATGAGATAGAACATCTCATCGTTTATAAGAATAGGTATAATAAAACTTAGATTGATTATTTTCTTATACGAAAAATAGATCGTTTAGATTGTAAATATTGTAAAGTTATTTCGAGTGAAAATTTATGCACCCCACACCACTTCTTAGTTTTAAACTTTAAGATGAAGGGGAAGAATATTAAAAAAATAAAGTAAAATATTTTTTTAGAATTAGATGAGGACATTGAAAGAACATTAATAAAAATATTTTTAAAAGTAAGATTCAATATCTTAAGATTTTATTTGTGCTTGAGGTAGTTAATGCTCTGTGGGAAAAAATAGTTAGTGATATAAAAAATGTTGTAAAGGATGTGCTTGAAGTATTAAAAGGAAAATTTCATAATAGTAAAAATTGTTGGTGGTAGAATCAACATGTGCAAAAAAGATTAAAAAAAGAAACTTTGTTATAAAAATTATTTAGATGCAAAAATTTTAAAAATTGGGAAAGTTATAAAGAGGTCCGTAAATATTCTAAAAAAGTTATATGCAATGAGCTTTTAATGATTTATATAATATATTAGATATTAAAGAGGGAAAGTATATATGTATAAGTTAGCCAATTAAAGAGATGTGAGAAGTAAGGATTCAGTTCAAGTGAAGTGTATTAATGATGAAAATAAAAAGTGCTTTTATTAGAAGATGATATTCAATAAAGGTAGATGAGATATGCAGTGCAAAGTGTGCAAGGGCCACTTCACCATCTCTCGGGTATAATGTTAAATAGGCAAGGGTCCCTACATTATGGACGGATGTGGGCAAAGATGTTATTATATGAAACTAAAATTAGGATAGGAAGTATGAATATATGTTTCTTTGCAAAAAAAAAAAAATAGAATTAATAGATATTACGATTCATAGGAAGGTAAATATTCTATGCATTCAAGAAACTGAATGGGTTGGAGAGAAAGCTAAAGAGATTAATAGTTTAGGATTTAAACTATTGTATTCAGGTAGGAATTGTATTAGAAATGATGTAGGTATGATTATAGATAAGAGTTTGAAGGATGATGTTATAAAAACTAATAGAATTGGAGATAAAATTATAGTTTTATAGATTGTTGTTGATTCTACGATTATTAATATTACAAGTGTTTATGCTCCTTAAGTTGGTTTGGATGTGTTCAAAATTTAAATTTTGGAATAACTTAGAAGAATTAATACAAAATATATCTCTTGAAGAAAGATTTATGGACATATTGGTTTGGAGAAATTAATGAAGCTGGTAAGATTATATTAGCTTTTTTATAACTTATGATTTTTTAGTTTCTAATGTTTTATTTAAGAAAAGAGATGAACATCTAATCACTTATAAGAATAGATTTAGCAAAACTCATATTGATTATCTTCTTATAAAAAAAAAAGATAGTTTAGATTGCAAAGATTGTAAAATTATTCCGAATGAAAGTTTATATATCCAATATCACTTGTTAGTTTTAGACGTTAAGATGAAGGGGCAAAATATAAAAATAAAGTAAAATATTATTCTAAGATTAGATGTGTGTATTTAACAAATATTAATGAAAATATTTTTGAGAGTAAGATTCTAGATCTTAAGATTTTATCTGTATGAGGAAGTTAAAGTTATGTGAGAAAATGTAACTAGTGATATTAAGAATGTTGCAAAAGATGTGCTTAGAGTATCAAAGGAAAAATCTTTCAATAGTAAAAATAGTTAGTATTAGAATTCATATGTGCAAGAAAAGATAAAAAATAAAAAGATTTATTATAAGGGAGAAATATATATATATATATATATATATATATATATAAGTTAGTCAAATAAAGAGATAAGAGTAGTAAAAATTTAGTTCAAATGAAGTGTATTAAGAATGAAGATCAATAGTGCTTTTATTATAATAGGATATTAAACAAAGATGAATGAGATATTTTTTTAAACTTTTGAATGCAGATTATGAGAAGCTATTGACTTTAGTGACATTAGCATCCTAAATGAAAATAATTTTTTTTTATTTTTATCGACATATTAGTAAAACTGAAGTTAGAGAGGCTGTATAGAAAATGAAGTGTATAAAACTGTTGAACCTGATGATATTCCAATAGAGGCGTGAAAAGGCTTAGGAGATGAAATAATTTTTTTGCTTACTAAACTTTTTAATATTATTTTGAAGACTAAAATGATGTTAGATGAGTGGAGAATTAGTGTATTGGTTTTTATTTTAAAGAATAAAGGTGATGCATTAGATTATGCGAATTTTAGAGGAATTAAGATAATGTGTCTAACTTTAAAACTATGGAAGAGAGTTATGGAGCATAGGTTGCGGCATGATACTAATGTTTTTCAAAATCAAATTGGATTCATGCCGGGTAGGTCTACTATGGAAGCTATATATTTATTGAGAGGTTTGATGGAGAGGTATAGAGAAAAAGGAGGATTTACATATTATATTTATTGATTTAGAGAAAGCATATAATAAAGTTTCAAGAGAAGTGTTATGGAGAGTTCTAGAAAAGAAAGGGATTAAAAATGCTTATATTCAAGTCATTAAGGATATGTATACAGAAGCTGTTACTTGTGTTCAAATACAAGGTAGATTACATTAAGGATCAGACTTAAACATATATATTTTTTGCTTTAGTTATGAATGTTCTCACTAGACATTTGCAAGATGTTGTAACTTGGCGTATGTTTTTTGCTGATGATATTCTTCTTGTTGATAAGATTAGAGAGGGAGTTGAAGGTAAACTTGAATTATGGACGTTAACCTTAGAGTCTAAAAGCTTTAATTTGAGTAGATCTAAAACTGAATATATGGATTGTAACTTCAGTAATAATAGATCTGGGGATTATGACTTTTGCTGATCAAGTCATTAATAAGAGTTCGCGTTTCTGATATCTTGGGTCTATTATTCAGAGTGATGGTGAAATAGATAGGGATATTATTAACATAATTCAAGTTGGATGGTTGAAGTGGAGGAATGCATCGGGCTTGCCGTGTGATAGAAAAGTCTCCCTCAAACTTAAGGGAAAATTTTATAAGGTGGTGGTTAGACCTGCAATGCTTTATGGTGCAGAATTTTGACCATTAAAAGAGAAGCATAATATTAAGTTTAAGTGTACATCAGATTTAAATGACCTTTCTTCATTATATTTAAATGAGAATTTGACTCTTAACAGGACACAATGGAGAAAAATGATGTATGTAGTCGACCCCACATATTGGGATAAAAGCTTCATGATGTTGTTGTTGTATTATCATGATTATAAACTTTTAAAATTGATATAATGAGAAGTCTCATTGCCTGTCCTGCATAAGTAATGGCTGTGGCTATAGTGCTTGTAGCTTTATTTAGTTTGGTTGCTTAGTCTTGTGTTCTCATCATAAGCTTTATATATTGTCCAACCTTACTGTTAATGAACCCTTGATAGTTGATATTCTTAATCAGTTTAGCAAGTTACTGCAGTTCATATAATGCCTCATCAATATCTAATCAATAGCTGTTATAAATGCTTCCAAACATAATTATTGTAATAAACCATCAGCCTCATCCTCACACATGTTAGCAAATGGTCGGCGTATTCATTTAAGCTGCCTCAATGCCTTTCTCTGTCAATTTTCGTTTATATATTTGTGGCTACTTTCTCAATTTTAATTGCAGGTAAAACTGGAACAAGGCCTGGAGATGCTAAGCATCTTAAAGAAACATGATTCTGATGTGTCAATTCTCGACGACTTCAGCTTCTACGAGGATCGACAGAAATCAATGCAGGAGCGGAAGGCCCGACAGCAACGGCAGCTTTCTCCCTCCTCCGATGCGGTTGATGGGAGACCGACTCCAGGTTCATTGATTAGTCAGATCTCAAAGAGCTTTGGCCAGGTGGTTAGACTGGAAAAAGCTAACGGCGAAGGCTCTGCATCTGATAAAAGTAATACCGCCATTGTCAATTCTGAGGACCTGAAGAAGTCTACTTCATCAACGGCAGCATAGATGGTAACTGGTCCAATCATTCAGGTTCTTCATTACTGGCTAAGTATGGAGGAGGCTCAATCCAGCATTTGGAAAGAGGGGATGTGTGGGGGGATTAATTGATGGTTCATGTGGTAGTTGTACAGTAATATAGGCCACCCATTCTTCCAGTGGTGTAACCAAAGTTTTTTTTTTTTTTTTCTCACCATATTTCTTTCATGTTATCTTTTAATTTTTTTGCTCATCTTTTCCTTTTTTTTTCCTTCAATTTTAGCTGCAAGGGGTATTGGAGCTGCTGCTTCATGTTAAGTCATTTGTAAAGTTCCAATTGAGATGCTCGGTCAATAAGTACCACTTTGTGTGGAAAGTCTCTGTTCGAATTTCGAATCTGGTACATCGTTCTATATTTTACTCTTTGTGATGCTTGCTCTGCTGAAATCTGAGAACAAGGGACATACATGTTAGACTAAGGAAGTCTCCATTTCCTGCTTTATTTACCTCCGATGAAACTTTGGTTTAAATACTTCATTGCAGTTGTTGCGTTGTGATTGGATAATTACGGGTTGGTTTGAGTTAATTTTTGTCTGTAATCATAATTTTGTTTGATTATTATTATTATTTTATAATTTTTTAGAAATTTTTTATTGCAGAAAGTTATTTTCTACAGTCATTAACAATTTTACAATCAATTTTATAAAACATTATAGTTGTTCTAAATTGACCTTACATTTTTTTTTTCGGTTCTTAATTCTTTGAAGTAATGCTACACTATTCACCTGTAGCATGTTATGATTATGTATTGATACTAATTTATTCTATTCAGGGAAAAAAAAAAACAGTACAGTATCTTTATACAATTTGAATCTTTTTAAAATTATTGTATTTATTTTGAAGTTGGTGTTGCATGTTAACAAATCTTACTCCAAGGCATAAGATCAAGATGAAGTATCATAGTTATCATCAACATTAATTATAAATCATGAACTTTATACAATTAAGATGAACTATCTTCAAGTGTGTGGCCATATCAAAATGGTGCAATCATCTTGAGAAGCGTGTAATTATCTTGAGAAGTGTGCAATTATTTAGGGAAGCATATCATTACTTTGGAAAACATGCAATTCCTCCAAATGATATCGCAATTTTCAAAATATGCAAGCACATTATGTACATTGAATGGCGTGTACATCATGCAAATACAATGAAGAAAGCACAACTACATTTAAAAGGGTGTGAATATGCTCTGCAAATGCATAAAAAAACATGCAAGTGCGTTGAATTTGCACACCAAAAAGTGTATAAATGTTAAAACACGGTAAGTTGTCAAAATTGAACTCACATTTATATGCTTTGACAAATATATTAATATTTCCACCAACAAAATCACTTTTGTTACAAGAGGATATCCTATACTACATGAACAAGGAATCTTAAAATTAAGTGTTGTCTCAAAAATTACAAATATAGAAACATTGGATGCAATTAAGGCTTCATTTGGGACGGCTTTTTTATTGCTTCTTAAAGCCGCTTTTTAGTATAAAAAGTTAAAATTTTAAACTAAAAAGCTGTTTTAAGAATAAATAAAAAAAGTCATCCCAAACAAAGCCTAAATCTATACATACCCCTCCGCCTATGCAGAACCATGAAATATTGTCCTCAGACTTAATCCCAATACTTTAACTCTGCATTGCAGAGTTTATCAAGTGGAGGAGAGTTTAAGGCCGAACAAGCAATGGGTATTTCTCTAGATAAATTTCAACTGCTCATTATCATGATAGTTAATTAATTATTATTATTTTAAATTGATTAGCTAAAAACCTTCATATTTGTCATATATTAACTCTCATCCACTTGATGAACTCTGCTCTATAGAGTTAAAAGTATTGGGATAAAATAAGTAGTTGTGTCTCTACAAGTGGTGGAGTATGTTATTTCATTTGCATCCTGTATTATAAGAGATAAAAAAAAGGTTAAAAAAAAAAAAAAGACCCTAAAGGGATGGCATTATTTTTCTAGAGGACTTGGCCAAGGTGGACTAATGTCTCATCTAATACAAAATTGCTTGAAACTTGGCTTCTCACAAATGACTCGTTTGATAGCATCACTGCTTTTATGGCATCTAATAAGGCAAAAAGCACTTTTTATGAAGCTTAAGCTTGTACAAGGCAAACAGATGCAGGCTACCCAGCATGAGACCAATAAAAGATTGTCAGCAATGGAGAAGAAGCTTATGATATTCAGCCTGGATTGATGGCATTTGTACTCAATGAAGATATGGAGATGAGAGGAAATAATGGGGATTCAAGTGAGACAGGATGACTTAACAACTGAACCAAAGAGAGCCGTTAGCAGATTTTTGGGTGATAAGAGCCAAGATTCTCAGCTGATTAACTAAGTATTGTTGTGGATATAAAACTTTTGAGCTTATTTCAGTGTTCTTCACTATCTTTCAATGCTAATGGCAATGAAATAACATTCAAAAGTGAAGAGGTTAGTTCCACGCTATAATCAGTTTTGACCTTTCATCTCTTTTTTCCTGTCTTTGGTAAATAAATGAAGACCATGCAAAATGTAAAGCAATTAAATAGTCAGTAATGGCGTTCTAGTTTCAAAATCATTTAAATGGTTTCTCAAATCAGTTCTCTAAAGAAGTGTTAAATTATACTACTAGCAAAGTGCCTGCAAGACGAAAAATTATTCTATGCGGAAGCCAAGTTCACGTCTGGATACCTCAGCCCGTGGCTCGGTACCGCGGTACCAGGGCTCGGTACGGCTGCTCAGTACCGCGGCTCGATATTGTTGACGTGACTCATTCTAATTGGTATCCGAATGTAGAGCTGCATTCAGCGTCCGCACAGAATAATCTCTCCTGCAAGACACTGCTGATTTCCACTTAAAGGGCATCCAGAGATTGTACCTTTCATGTTAAATTGTAGTCCAAACTCACAGAAAAATTGTCTTGTTCTAATAGTGATCTAATGGTCAAAGCTTTGTATTGCGATGAAGGTCATCACTTATGAATAGAAGCCAAGCTAAAGAAAACACTTACAAATATTTACTATATCAAAAAGTTTTTCAACTTGTTACACACACGTATCAGAGCTCTGAATGAACAATGGTATACAGTGATATTTTCAAAATGGTACGAGTATTAACAGACTAAAAAGACATAATAAGAAACATGAAAGACAAAAAAGAAAGATAAACCACCAGAAGAATACCCTTATCTGCAACTAGACTCGACCTCCATGAGAATCCAGCAGAGTCAGTTTCAATCATGATCTCAAATTTACATGTTGAAGTAGATGGATCCACATTTGTGATGGTTGCCAGATTATTGAACCCACAGGCTTCATCATTTTGATCATTTATTTGATAGTAGCTGTTGAAAGCATAAGAGATGTTACCCCTTGCTTCTAAGTTTCCACATGAAGTCTTGTAGCCAAGGCTGGTACAGTCGGCATTTTCACAAGCATAGCTGACGCTTGGTGCCACATTCGGATCATCAAGGCTTGCAGAAGGTTTGAACACACACCATTTCTTGTCAAGGTACCTCACATTCTTAGCTTGAGCAAGACGTCCATTTGTACTTCCAAGATTTAATGGATACTTTGGCAAACCATCAAAAGTGTACAAGCCCCAGTGGCGTTCAAAATTCCCAGGCTGTATGCTTTTTTCATCTTCATCAATCAAGCTGAACAAGTAAGCATAGATTGGTCCAGGCCTCATTGGTGTCCCTTGCCCAGTTGATATATGATTCATAAATCCCTGATTGAACTTCTGAGCAAACTGAAGGTTTGCATTCATATCTCCATCAGTTGGCCAACCAATTTCCCCTACAATGACAGGAAGATTTCCAAATCCATACTTCTTCAGAGTCCAAATTAGAGTGTCATAGTTGGCATCAAACATGTTTGTGTAGGTTGTGGAGCCATCAACAACTGGCGATGAAGTCCCATCAAAGAAAGCATAGTCAACTGGAAAATTCGGGTTATCGTAAAGGCTGATGAAGGGATATATGTTGACAGTGAAGGGGGCGCCATTGTCACTTAGGAACTGAGTTATGTTGAGCATAAGGTCATGGATATTGGAGCGGAAATCGCCATCGGAAGGCCGGTCACTTGCTGATTGATATACATCAGCATTAAGAGGTACTGTGACCTTTACCCGACTGCTCAGACCTGCATTTGCAAGGGCTCCTTGGATGTTCTGGAGTGCAGGTAGAGTGGTATAAAGAAAACTCTCATTGAACGTTTTTAGGAAAGGCTCATTCCCAACAGCGACATACCTATTGATGGAAAAATTGTGTTTACATAATCCGTAAAAGTGGAGCATACCATTAATGGCAAAAGTGAACTCCAATATCATTGTCAAATGGGAATTAACATGCTTAGACTAAAATAAAGCTTCCAACTACTAAACAATTTACCATCTGTTGCAAGAGAGAAGAGAAGAGCTACAAACTAGTGATTACAAAGGAAGAGTTGACAGGAAATCATCTAATGACTACATGTCCGACATTCAACAATATAATAGTGTGCTCTTAATGGAACTATAATAGTTGGCTTAACAACACTGTGGACAATGCGTCAGGAACTTGATGTTGCTGGTAAAATAATTTAAAAAATACAGCATAATAAGAAGCATAATAAGCCAATTTTCGAGTGTAAGACTTGGCCTAGGAGTGAAGCATGCTGACAAGGCTACTTAAAGTACATCATGATCATGTTTCCTATTTCAAAAATTTGTAGTCTCAGTACATGAATCCTAATCCTACATTCATTATTACTGTTTAGAAGTTATGGTGTTAAATCCATTTTGTTTAATATAATTTTGCATAATTAATGTTTATGATATTTTTGGTCGAAACATCTGTCTGCTCAAGAAAAAAGATGCTTTGGCATGAATCCCGCTTTTTAAACTTACGATTCCATTCTCTTTAAGGCAGATCATACATGTCAATGACGCAAAATAGCACACACCATGACGCATAGCCCGATGCTGCACACATATGGCGCTATTTGCTTGACACGACATAGCGCATCAATATAGCGTGCGCTATTTGCTCCATGCATGCACAATGGCGCGTGGCGCAATACGCAAATGGCACGCGCTGTATTGTTAACATGTTATAAGTTTCAAATTATAAATTATAACACTACAGGAAAACACAGGATTACAGTCGGAGCTACTGGCGGATTTATATACGTCGGTAACTACGGCGTTTTTACCGACGTGGTATGTGACGGAACCATTATGGCGGAATTACCTACAGATAATTCGCCGGTATGTTTCTGACGCATATTACGCCGGTTTTTACGTCATAATCTGTAAGCATGTGTCATGTAATGCAGCATATTTTACGCCGGAAATTGCCGGCGTATTTACTGGTGGATTAGACGCCAGTCATTTTAAACACAACGAAATATTACCGCCGTAAATAACGCCGGAAAACTTTTCGGCGGCTTATTTGCCAGAAAATATGTCGGCGAAAGCCCAATTTCCAACCCGAACCTGTCTGGCTTACCATTTTCTTCCACCATTTCGTCAAAGGATCTTTGCTCGCCTTCGTTGCCCAGTGTCGTCCCACCGTAGCTCGCCGCTGCTAAGCCTTTCGGACTTCCACGAGGGATCGCCGATGCTCACCGCCACCATCACCGGCGAAAGGAGTTATTTTTAGGGAAAATCCACCGTAAGTTTTGTATTTTTTCATTTTGATTTTCTTATGGATGTTCCTCTCGTATTTGCTTGTATTTCTCAAAATATATTGAAAAATATTTATTAAAATGAGCATATACGTAATAAGGTTGCTTGAGTTGAGTTGATTTAAAATGAGCATATACGATTTTCTTAGAATTTTGAGCTCAAGTTATTGGGTATGAAATTGTTTGAGTTGATTTTGAGTGAGTTGTTTTAATCAAAATTTCATTTAAAATGAGCATATACGTGAAATGAGCACATACGTGATAAAGTTGGAGCTATGTTTAGGGCTTAGGTGGATGAGTGGCTTTACCCTTATAGATAGTTCCGAAATGAGCATATACATGGATACGCCTCCGATATGGCACCGATACGTGTCGGATACGGCAAGCTGTATCCAAATAAAATACTATTTAATTTCAAAAGGACATGCGTATCTCATACGTGTGTCCATTGAAAAACAAAAAAATCCACCGTAAGTTTTGGCGATTCTCAACTAGTGATAAATCAGGTCCTTGGCATTTACAAGGTTGGCAAATTTGAATTGGCCCATTACCACCGGCGAGCTCTCGAGCTTCTGAAGCAAGTGCCAAATGTTAAAATAGCCCGAGTTTCTCAAGTTCAGAATGGTAAGGCAGATTACTTAGCCAAACTAGCCAAAGAAGTGGCGAATACCGATGAGGAAATGTCTATATCAATTATGGTTCACGATCGTCGAATCTTAGAGCTGGTGATCTTGCAATTCCCGCAGGCAGAGGGAATACCAGATTCAATCCAATAAGATCCAATCCCAGTTGATCCTCAACCTCCCAAACAAATCGTTATTAAAAATCAACCAGAAGAACGTCATGTAGTCAAGAGACGTAAAACCAGCATATTCTCGGAGTCGTGGCTACATTGCTTAAACATTGAGGAAGGAGATGATTAGAGGCAACCCTTCATCGACTATTTCAAAGAAAGCAAACTCCCAAAGGATAAATCTCTCGCCGCGCAGATTAGGAAGAGAGCTTTACGATATGTGTTCGTCAATGATACGCTATATCGCCGAGCTTTCGATCAAATGTGACTAAGGTGCCTAGGGACCAAGGAAGCTTATAAAGCGGTAACAGAAGTCCACGAAGGACTTTGTGATGCACATCAGTCAGGTCACAAGATGGCAGCTAAAATAAAAAGAATTGGCTACTATTGGCCGACCATGGTCAGAGATTGTATTGACCACGCCAAGAGGTGTCATGAATGTCAAATTCACGGTGATGTTATATATCAACCGCCAAATCCTCTGCACCCAACAGTAGCATCCTGACCATTTGAATGCTGGGGCACATATATAATTGGGCCGATAGATCAGCTGTCTTCAACGGGACACCGCTTTATTCTAACAGCGACAGATTACTTCTCAAAGTGGGTAGAAGCTGTTCCATTCTGAGAGGTCACATCCGAGCATGTGATCAATTTCTTTACCCACAACGTTATTTACAGATTTGATGTGCCACGTCACATAATCTCAGACAGCAGTACGACATTCAAAAGTAAAAAAATTTATAAGTTCGTTGATCGACACAAAATCGATTAGCGGTATTCATCCATATACAATCCAAGGGCAAATGGTCTGACGGAAGCTTTTAACAAGACGTTGGTAAAACTGTTGAAGAAGATCTTCACCAAAAATAAGAGAGAATGACATACGAAAATAACAGAATTATTGTGGGCATATCGTACAACCTACAAGACACCAACCAAAGCCACTCCTTATTCACCGGTTTTTGGAGTTGAAGCAGTATTGCCACTAGAAGTTGAACTACCATCACTCCGGGTAGCAATCCAGAATGATCTCACTCAAGAGCAAAATGCTTACCTGAGAATGGAAGAGCTCAATGCACCTGATGAACTCAGGCTACAAGCTTAAAAAAACCTGAAAATTTATCGAGAAAGAATGACAAAATCCTTCGACCGTATGGTGCGTCCGTGGACATTTCAAGAAGGGGAATTGGTCATGGTGCTGACAAGACCAATCATCCCACATCGAAAAATCGATGACAAATTCATATTCAACTGGGAGGGCGCCTTTGTCATCGAGAATGTATTTCAAAGAGGAGCATACCAGTTGATCGATCTGGACGGATATAAGCCTATGCCGCCGATCAACTGCCGATATTTAAAGAAATATCATGCATGAAAATTTCATTTCTAATGTACTTTATAATTATCAAAATGTTATATGCATATTTATGAATGCATGCTTATATTTTGAAATTCTTTTTAATAACAATATTGCATTTCAAAATTCTTCATCAGACTAAAGTATTTTAAATATTTATTTGGGTCAACATCGTGTCGCGTGCCAAAATTCTCGAATAAATATTTAAAATCTCAAAGATACAAAGCCTATCCAAAATGTCCCTACGAGATAGGGGCATTTTAAATATTCATTTGGGTCATTATTATGCTACACGCCGAGATCCCCAAATGAATATTTAAAATCTAAAGATTTCTAATTTACTCCATTCTAAGATGATCCTGCGAGACAGGGGGCATTTTTAAATATTTATACGGGTCGACATCGCACTGCATGCTGAGATCCCCAAATAAATATTTAAAATTATCAATTTAAATATTCCTTTATGCTAAAAAATACAATGATTTCTTTTTCAAAGTATATGTAGGTGATCTTTCAAAAGTTCAAGGCATCATCTTCTCCAACATATCAAGGTTTAAAAATCAAGAAAGAGATTTTTGTAACTACACGCTCCAACAAATTAAGCCAGAAAAACTTGAAGTCTTTCAATAGACTGAAGCTTAAGATTCAAATGGGTGTAAAAGACTGGATCCAACACGCCCAAATATGGCCGGATCGCTAGCAGCTTCGTCTACTTAATATGTCATAAGAAAGGCCGTAGTAGCAGAACCCGCACTTCGTCAACCCATCAGTAGGGATTGCAGGAAGTACGAAGGCTAATCCAACTCAACAAGTTCAAGTAATCGTAGTTTACGAAATTCTCCTTATTGACCAGATAATCAAAGTTCCAATGGAAAGGAAGAGTCGCGAACAACTATCAAATGTACGTAGGCTCTAAATCTTCAACCACAAAGGAGAACTCCAAATCTACCAACTTCAGCATTGGGAAGCATATTTCCTATAGCTCAAGTTTAAACCCTGAATGGGTGTAAAAGGTCGGATACAACAAGCTCAAATATGACCAGATCGTTGGTAGCTCCATCTGCTCAACAAGCCATAAGAAAGACAATAGTAGAGAAACCTCATCTCAGCAACCAGAGGGCGAAGAGCTGTCAAATTCTAGCTCTCTCGATCTGATGAACTCAAGTGACTCATATTAAAGTCTTCTCAAGTTGTTAAGGATCAAAATACTACCTACGTTCGGTACTATCAACTGAATCCAGAACCTGCAGATCCTTCAACAAATCCTTAAAGCATAAAACGATGATCGAAAGAACTTTTCTTCAACAAGTCTGCCAAAGCATAAAGTAAATGACCGAAGAAAATTATCCCAAAGTTAACACAAAGCCAAAAGCTAAACTAAGTAGATTATGTCATCAACAAGTCCGTTATTCACAAAGCTCTGGATCATAACTTTTTGTCATCGACCTAATACAAACCTAAGGGTTTAGGTCACAGGTATCTACTCCTTAATCAAGCCCTCTAAAGCTAGAAGCATATGGCTGAAGGAACATAAATCTCTTGACAAATCACTATTAAAAATCAGGTAATCCTCCATCAATATCCGCAGCACAAAGCACAAGACAAAAGAGATCAAAATCTCGGGACTCAAGCCAAAGCCAGGGAAAGAGTACCCTAAATGACATCTATAAATATCCCTAAATACTTGGAGCATTTTAAATATTTATTTAGGTCGACATCGCGCTGCGTGCCGAGATCCCCAAATAAATATTTAAAACTATTTACGATGTCACGAGCACAAGTCAGAGTACAACCATAGAATTCTCAAGAGCAGTAAAAAAAGAGCTCGTCAACAACTGAATTTATAAAATTACTTTATTTTATTCATTCAGAATTCATATACAAGTTTACAAATCTCATCATTTTACATGTTTGCATCAACAAAAAAAAGAAAAATGAAAAGTACAATGTCCTTCATAGAGGACTACAATCTGTTCCCTAAACTATACTTAAAGAGGAAGTCGACAGCTTTATTATGCTCCTTTTAAAAATCAGGTATTCCGTACTTCTGGAACCTACACAAAGCATTAGAAGTGTCAATAAGAAAGAAGAAGAAGAATCATGCCGATATATGTAAAATTACAAAAAGAAAGTTGTACCTGAACAGAGAAAGTATCCCGCTCTTGAAACCTGTGCAGAACAACAAAAGTGTCAGTAAGCAGCTAAACGGAGAAAAGAAACTATACAAATAAAGTAAAAACGTATCAAAACTGAAGCCTCTTGGGCCAGTAATATGACTGAAGCTTGGATCCTTTTTCCATAATAACTTGCACAATATACAAAGCATTATCAATATAAGCATAAAATCAAAACTAAGAAGGAAAGAAAGTGTACCTGAGCCCAAAAAGTAACTGTAGAAAGCCTGAAGCAGTAAGAGTCCTGCAAATTGAGAAAGATGCGATCATTCATGAATATGCTAGAAACTAAGGTGATAGTGATGCAAAAGCAGAGTAAAAGGTGATAATACTATCCACTATTATCAATCTATAAAGCCATGTTTTAAGGACCCAAATACGAAATATTATATCACTATCTTAGGAATCCTTACTTAACTAAAACTAATATATCAATCATCTATGGATACATTTAAAAGAGTCAAGAAGAAATAAGACTAATGTGACATCCAAACAAATTCTTGGAGATCCACTAAATGAAAGCCCTAGTGTGACATCTAGAACAAATATCTAGAGATCCACATGGTCAATCAGCATACAACAAACGTGGTTCGCTATAGACGAAAACTACATTTATTATGAGACATTTATTAACCTCTATATAATACCCAAAGAATATAAAAATGAAATCATTCCTCATACCTGTTGAATATACCCAAAGAATATACAAAGATTTCAACGGGATATCTGATTTTAACAGGTACAAGGAATGATTTTATTTTTATATTCTTTGAGTATTATACAGAGGTTAACAAATGTCCCCCAACAAATGTGATTTGCGTCTATAGCGAACCATGCTTGTTGTATGCTGATTGACCCTGTGGATCTCTATATACTTGTTCTAGATGTCATACTAGGGTTTTCATTTAGTGGATCTCTAAGAATTTATTTGGATGTCACACTAGTCTTCTTTATTCTTGACTCTTTTAAATGTATCCATAAATGATTGGCATATTGGCTTTAATTAAGTAAGAATCCTTAGGATAGTGATATAACATTTCGTATTTGGATCATAGAGCATGGCTTTATAGATTGATGACAGTAGATAACATTATAACCTCTTACTCTGCTTTTGCGCCACTATCACCTTAGTTTGTAGTATATTCATGAATGCTCGTATCTTTCTCAGTTTGTAGGACTCTTGCTGCTTCAGGCTTTCTACAGTTACTTTTTGGGCTCAGGTACACTTTCTTCCCTTCTAAGTTTTAATTTTATGCTCATATTGACAATGCTTTGTATTTTGTGCAAGCTACTACGGGAAGAGAATCCAAGCTTCAGCCAGATTACTGCCCCAAGAGGCTTCAATTTTGGTATATTTTTACTTTGTGTAGTTTCTTTTCTCCGTTTAACTGCTTACTGATACTTTTGATGTTCTGCAAAGGTTTCAAGAGGAGCGGGATACTTTTTTGTGAGCCAGCTCTGGAGACCTCTGTTTAAGGTACAACTTTCTTTTTGTAGTTTTACATATATCTGCATGATTCTTCTTCTTTCTTATTGACACTTCTAATGCTTTGTGCAGGTTTCAGAAGTATAAAATATCTGGTCCTATGAAGGAGCAGAATAAAGGCGTCGACTACCTCTTCAAGCATAGTTTAGGGAACAGATTGTAGTCCTCTATGAAGGACATTGTACTTTTTTTTGTTGATGCAAACATGTAAAAGGATGAGATTTGTAAACTTGTATATGAATTCTGAATAAATAAAATAAAGTAATTTTATAAATTCAGTTGTTGATGAGATCTCCTTTTACTACTCTTGAGACTTTTGTGTTTGTACTTTGACTTGTGCTAGTGACATCGTAAATAATTTTAAATATTTATTTGGGGATCAAAGCAGCGCGATGTTGGCCCAAATAAATATTTAAAATGCCCCTCAGTCTTTAGGGACATTTGTATATGTTATTTAGGGTACTCTTTCCCTAGCTTTGACTTGAGTCCCGAGATTTTGATCTCTTTTGCCATGTACATTGTGCTGCAGACATTAATAGAGGATTACTCGATTTATCAATAGTGATTTGTCATGAGATTTATGTTCCTTCGGCCCTATGCTTCTAGCTTTGGCAAGCTTGATGAAGGAGTAGATGCTGGTGACCTAAACCCTTAGGTTTGTATTATGTCGATGGCGAAAAATTACAGTCCAGAGCTTTGTGCATAATGGACTTGTTGATAACATAATCCACTTAGTTCAACTTTTAGTTTTGTGTGAACTTTAGGATAATTTTTTTCAGTCCTTTACTTTATACTTTGACGGACTTGTTGAAGAAAAGTTCCTTCTATCCTCGCTTTGTATTTTAAGGATTTGTTGAAGGATCTGCAAGTTCTGGATTCAGTTGATAATACCGAACGTATGTAATATTTTGATCTTTAACCACTTGAGAAGACTTTAATATGAGTCACTTGAGTTCATCAGATCGAGAGAGGTAGGATTTGACAGCTCTTCGTCCTCTGGTTGCTGAGATGAGGGTTCCTCTATTACGGCATTTCTTATGGCTTGTTGAGTAGATGGAGCTGCCAGCGATCCGGTCATATTTGGTCTTGTATCCGACCTTTTACACTCATTCAGACTTTATGCTTTTATTAATGAATTATCTTGAATATAGGCCTTGAAGGCCTAATATGAATATATTACGACAAATATACCGGTCGCCATCACCGTATATTTGCTTGATAGTTCGAACCCTGACGACTCCTATTGATCCACATAGAAGGATCGAGTTCGAACTTGAATTCACTTATTAACCCGCGCAGCATCCCTAGACGTCACATATATATATATTGATATTTTGATCGCTATTTTTATTTATGCAGGTGTTTATATTGATAAAAAAAATTAGGTTGCTTTGGTTGTGTAAATTAAATAATAAAAGAATAATTCTTCCAATTCGATTATGGTGCGTCACACTTTTAATGTATTTATAAACCCTTCAGTGTGCTCATGCAGTGCCGTTTCATGTACTTCAAGGCGTTTGTTTGGCGTATTCGCATGCTTTCAATGTACATGCACGCTTTTTGGTGCACTCAGACAATACACTTGCATGTTTTTTGGCACATATGTATGTCGCGTTCATATGTCTTTCAATGCACTTGCCCACTCTTTAGTGCACTCACATGATGCACTTGCACGCATTTTTGGTGCATTTGCATAGCATGCTCGCATGCTCTTCACTATCATTATTTATGGAATCTTCTTATTTCATAAAAATGATAGTGTGATTTTTTGGGCAACTGCACTTGTTGAGATGATTATGTGCTTCTTAGTGTAGCTGCACCATTCGAAGGATAATGACTCACTTTTTTGAGACAGTAACATACTTCTCAAGGCTTCTGCACACGTCTCAAGGCAGTAGTATGATTTATAAATCTGTTGCATGCTTATCAAGGTAATGACTCACTTTCTCGAAGTAGCGCACTTGACTTTGAAAGTTGAATTTTGGTGCATACAAGATTTTAAAATATTCATATTTGATTATTTTTTTGTGAGCGTTTATCAATGAAATGCAAATAATTTTTTATTTTTTAAAATAAAAAAATGCCTTCTACATTCTATACGTTGGCGAATCTAGCAGCATAGAAGGCGGTTTAGATTTCCTTAGTAGTAGTCTCTCCAAATTTGTATTTTTTTCCTTCTTTTGAACAGTTAAGTTAAGAGCTTTATTTGTCGAGATTAATTTCAATTTATAATTGTTCTTCATTGCAAAGCTATTAATTTTAAATTATTTTTATTGTATAATAGGATAATGACTTATGACATTGATACTAATGCAGCTAGTACTAAAACTATAGAGAAAGCTTATGCTGAGTTCATAAGAAGCAGAAAGCAAAGAAGCATAAAACAGAGGAAAAAGAAAGAGCAAAAGGCTAACTTAAAGATATCATTCCATGCTATGCTCATTTACAGTAACTATATTTAATTATTTATAGAGGGAGTTCAGTTAGCCAACGGTTTGATAAGATGGCAAGGAACGGTGAGGATAAACAAGCTACATCAGCTTCAGAGATAATGGGAAGTATCTTCTGCACTAGAAAACGACTAGTTATCATTAGGATGATTGGTTTGTGTAGAATCTGTAACAGCTCTCTTAACAAAAACCATAGAAAATGATGATACTAAATCTCAATGGATGAATGTTATCAAATTAAACAAAATAGAAGTAATTAGCACAGGAGTAAATATAGAATTTCAATGTCATTTTTTATTAAAAAAAAAGCATAAGGGAATATATTATAAGTTAAAAGCAAACTTGCTTAAATAACCTATGAAAAACATTTGTTAATACCCCAAAATAACATTCATAAAACTTCAGGAATTGCACAAGCAGCAGCAAATGGTTAGCAAAAGAAAAGAACTTCTCCTTTAAGAAGGTTCAACTTTCTACTTCTAGCAAAGTGGCTCCAATCAATATTCTACCTCACATTGAGTAGAGACTATTTATGGTCAAGGATTATGATTCCAAAAAAGGAAAGTACCATGATCTAATGCTATTAAAAGAGCTTTTAATTTACAAGTTAGAGATCAATTTCATGAAGAAATTGCTTGTATGTTTTATTCAGCAGCCATTCCCTTTCATTTAGCAAAGAATACAGGATACTTTAGTACTTTTTCATAATTTAACACCCCTTAGGATTACTAACTTCAGATTTACCAAATTTACTAAATTCTGCTCCAGCTAAATCCTACTTGCAGTAGAAAATAAAGATCAAGTGATGCAAGTTTTATTTTCAAAGTAAAGTTGTTCTCAAGAAAAGATGAACCTGATATTGACTCCATCATTGGCGTAGCTAGAGGCATTCTCCGACACCCACTGCTCTGCTGCCTTCGTGCTCGTTGCTAACATCTCCAGCATGTCATTGGGGATCCCTACCATCACCTCAATCCCACTGTTCTTGAGAGCATTCATAGTCCCCACCTCTGCATCAAAAAGCTTCACCTGTGTAATCCCATCGTCCTTCAGCATTTGAACCACTGTGCTCGGAGGCAATGGATGGCTTGTCTGAGTCCCCCAGTTAGCTCCAATCCCACTCACACCACCAACCATCAACAACCAATAGAACACCAAAGCCTTCATCACATAGAAGCTTCCCATAGCTCCACAGCTCATCCTATAAAAGCTCAAAAATGGTTTTTTGTGGAAGAACATATAGCTTTAGGAAACCAAGTATCTCATTTTAAAAAGCTGAGATGAGTTGCTTAGTCGCATAAGCCCTGTGATCATCAAACCCCAGATGAAAACTTACAAAACTCGCAGCAAAAATAGGTTACCACTCGGAAAAGAGCTGTGAAAGAGCTAGTGACCTTTGCCAAGTCACAGAGCCCCAAAGATCAAAGTAAGCCTTTCTCAAAACGAAAAGCGATATAAATTAATCAATCACTTTCTGTGCGAACAAAAGGAGTCAAATAATCCCCCTTTTAAATAAAACAAAACAACAAACATCAAAGGCTCAGATGAGTTTTCGGGTCGTTGCTTCTAATCTCTTTGAGCAGTCAACGATATTAATGAACTATACGGAACTTTAAAGTACCATAAATACAAAAAAAAAAAAATTAAGAAGATAAAGAGATTGACTCTCAGGTAGATAAAGATTGTTCTTTTAGAATTGAAAAAGGTGCATCTGTGCTTGCTAGTGAGAAAGTAACTACTAAACACTCACAGAAGAATCAAGGACTGAAGAAGGAGATGAGCAGTTCCAAATCAAAGTAATCGCAGTGAAAGAAAAAGGACAGGGATTATGATTATTTCTTGGGGTAACTGAAGAAAGTTCTCAAAGAATGGAGAAAGATTTAATTTTTATAGGTAAAACGAGAAGAAGATAAGCATTAAACAAAAAGGGGGTATTATTCTTTCACACGAACTCGTCCCTGTGCTTATCGTTCTGAGTTTGTCAAAGCTTGGAGCTGGTTTGGGCGGTGTGGATGGTGATGACAGCTTAGAGCAGCGTGACGGCGACGCGACGGCGTGAGCACCGTCGGAGGAGGCGTTTGGTTGTCCCTATTATTTTGCAGTCCACAGAGCCGTAATAGTAGTTAAATTCGCCACGTTTTGATTATTGAAACGAATGTCCTCACAGGACAGAGAACACCATTATTTACCGTTGAATTCCTTACACGTTTGACCATTCGTTCTGCTGTGCGCCGATTGGCTATTAGCTGTCGTTTCCTGTTTTTTCATCATTTTTTTTTTAATTAGGTGCAAAGCTCAAAATACATATAAAAGAAGTTCAAACATGCATGAGAGAATTTAGGTGTTTATTAATAAATTTACTAAAAATAAGAATGCAGAGAAATATGAAATATCTTAGAAAATAATACAGTGATGAAATATCTTAGAAAATAATATAGTGGGAGTTTTTTATATTAGTATAAATTGATGGGGTCGGTGAGTGGTGGTAGAAGTTAGAGGGCCAGCAGCAACGGACGAGTGGCTGACGGTAACTTGCAGTTACAATGGTCGAAATTTCATAATTTATGTGGAAACCAGTCAAATCCAGTGATTTTCAAATACACCAAAATTAAATGATAGTATGAATTCCAAATTCACCAATGAATTGCATTTCATGTAACATTCGTCAAATCAAACGTTAGAATTATTGGAATGCATTACGTACACTACGAAAATAGCAAATCAAATAACCCCTAAAAGCAATTCTACAAAATAGTTTTTGTGTCACAATGACTCAAAACATATTTTTATTATCCTAAAAAAATCAAAAGAAATTTCATAATGTATACAACTAATGCAAAAATGAAATGAACTGAATGTCTTGTTGAGGTCTACTTGGCCAATGATAAAACTCATTTGTTTAAAGCTCCATAAGCATGAAATGAACTGAATAAGAACCAAACATGAATCGAACATGAACACCCATTAATTTAAACTAACCAAACTTCAACACAAACATAAAAACTCAAATCAAGCTCAAACCGAACTTGAACAAACTAATAATAAACAAACTCAAACATGAATATGTAAATACTCGACTAAACCCGATTCGTTTGCAGCCCTAACAACCATTCATAGCGACGCCTCATGTCCCAATGCTTATATGTTTATATTTTGACACTTTATCTTAGTCAAAAGTCCCTTTATTCTGCTCAATACTAATCTTACAGGTGGCATATCTTTTTGTTCTCTTGCATGTTTATTTTTGACAAAGTTATTTGTTTTTGCCTGTGATATTTTCATCCTTCAGAGGAGTAGCAAATCCTTCCTTATCACTTACTGGGAGGAAACGAACGAAACTTCCAAAATCAAAGTCAGCAGGAAGCAGTGGAGCGGTGCAATTGGCCACTAGGAGGGAGCACTTTCGATACAGTTGATGCAGAGAAAACTTCAATAAATTAATTGGTATTCAAAACTTATGAAACTCTTACCTCATCTATTCTTTCTTGTTTATAAGCACACGGTTAAATTGAAAGTCTTCCATGATAGAAAAATAAGCAAATGCTGCCGGCCTCCAGATCCTCGCATATTGAAAAATTATTCTATGCGGATAATGGACTGCTTCCGGAGAACGATCAGAGTGCGTCGCATCACCTTTTGCTCGCTGCCGTTATCTACTGAGTGATGCGGCGCATTTTGATTTCTCTGAATCGTCCGGTATCTGCACAGAAGAATTTCTCCACGTATTTGAATTATTAATATACTATATGAACAAATTTGCTTAGATAATTTATTTTGAGAAGTTCAAAAATTATTGTATTTATTTGTAAGATAAGCATAAAATTCTGTTAAGCGTGACTGAGATGAGGAGGCTCACTTGATATATCATCAAAAAATTATCTTGATCAGGCACGAATCTCTATGCAAAATCAGGCAGGAAGCTTCAAAATTTAATTTTGGGATCATCCAAACTCCAATTTCAGCAAACTTATAGTCGAACTGAACGTCTCGGAAATACGAACCCAACGACATCAAATTTAACTCAATCCGAGCCCAACTGGGTTTGAATCGAAGACCTGAAGCATTGTTAGAAGGTTCAAACCACAATTTGGATAACCAAACGGTTTCCAAACATGACATGCTTATAGTCGAATCGAGCGGCTCGACGAAACAAATCCAACGAGTTAATGATCGCCGAATTCCGATATTATTAAGACCTTCAAATGTTTAACGAACGATCCATGATCAAAGGATTCAATATCAACTGTCCATCCAAATCACTCCCCATTTGCCCTTGATCCTCCTCCTATTTACGGGTCATGTCACTCTCAGAAAACTATAAATAGCCTCTCATTTCTCTTAAGATGGGACCCAAGAAAGAAGAGAAGAGAAGAAGAGGGAAGAGAAGGAAGAAGCTCCTCCTCGACCACCGCCGAAGTTTCTCCTGACTTTCAAGTGACGCCAGAGTTCCGACCGACCTCCAAGTGACGCCGGATTTCGTCTCGACTTTCAAGTGACACCGGAGTTCCGTCCTACCTCCAAGTGACGCCGTAGTTTCTCCCGACCTTCAAGTGACATCAGAGTTCCTCTTGACTTTCAAGTGACGCCGGAGTTCCATCCGACCTTCAAGTGACGCTGGAGTTTCTCTCGACCTTCAAGTGACGCCAGAGTTCCATCTAACATTTAAGTGATGCCAGAGTTATGTCGGACCTTCAACTGACACCGAAGTTCCGTCCATCCTCCAAGTGATGTCAAAATTCCTCCCGACTTCCAAGTAACATTAAAACTCTGTCTGACAAATAACAGACACCAGTTTTTTGACACCAGCATTCTGATATTCGTTTGCAACTGAATTTCAACACGATAGTTGATTATTGTAATCTGATCGTTCTAAATTTTAAGGATGAGTCAGCCTCTTATAACTCAGGCAAATACTAGTAGAATTCTTTCAACTGGGCATGTCCCTGTGATTTTTCCCTTTTCAGGGCTTTCCACATAAAAATCCTGGTGTTTTATTTCTCTTTTATTTGTGTGTTAGATATCCGTACAATACTGAGACGAAAAATTCTAACTCTAACGCCGCGTATATTCTAGCCCGCAACAACACTTGAAGATAGATTGCGAAGCAAAATGAGTATATACGTGAGAAGTAGTTCAAGTGGCAGATAATAGTAAAGTGAGTTGTCTCATATAAAATGTTGCCCTTTTGATGGAAAAATTATTGCATGCAGTGTTCGAACGTGTATGTAGGCCAATATGGACTCACTACGTCACCCAATACACTGTGTATTTGGTGACGTGACGCGTCCTGATTGGTCTCTGGACACGTTCAGACATTGCACAGAATAATCCCTCCTTTTGATGACTAAATTAAAAGAGTAGATGTATTAGATTTAAAATATGTTAAGAAAGGCAGAGGTAAAACTAAAAAGACTTGATTAGAAAATATTAGAAATAATTAGATTTAAGGGAAATTTACATACATATAATGGAAAAAAATTTATATACTCTATCCCACGTAGTAGGATAAAAGTTTGATATTATTATATACATAATATCTATTTATTAATTGTAATTTTAATTTATTGAAATTAAATTATAATGAAAATTTATATCAAAATAAAATTTTTTAGAATTATTCCGAGATTGTGCTACAATTAGTATTTTGAATTTTATTAATCTCAGCATAAATTAAGTTTTTTAGGAATATTTAACATTCTATGATAATATTCAAACATAATTTTTTTATATAATATTTTTTGGTGGCCTTAGATCTAGCAAGAAAGATATTTGAAAATATACTTACTCAAATTTTGAAAAGGATAATATCTTTAATTCTTTATAATATATATATATATATATATATATATATATATATATATATATATATATATATATTCAGCTTGAAAGAAATTTAAATTTTTAAAATTGTTTATTATTTTTTTTTGTAAATGTGATGATGCTAATTTTGGGGGATTTACATACATACAACTTTATTTCATGCTATTTAAGTATCTAATATTTAAAATTTTAATATTATATGTATACCACTCATAGAATAATTATAGGTGCATGAAATGAAATATTAAAATTTATAAGATGGTATTGATGATACAAATAAAATATAAGAGTGATATATTTGATATTAAAATTTTATATGAGTGATAAAAATATAATATTAAATTTTTTTATATTTAAATAATAAGAAATAAATAGCACGTATGCAAATTTCCCAATTTTTTTTCTTTCTAAGCCACTTGCCTCGCAGAAGCGCTGGGCATAAGCCATGGCATCATCGTTGCGGGTTGATTCGCCCCCAAGAAAGCGCTGACGAATTCCCCTTCTCTCGCGCAGTTCATTCTGGGCTTCTATAAAAGCCAGCATATCATGACACTCTCCACAAAATTTCAGACAGAGAGAACAGTTAGAAGAAGATAATGGATGGGGAGATAATGACAAGGTTTGCCATGGAAGCTCCCAGCTTCCGTGGATCTTTCGGAGCCGCGGCGGTCGTGCCAGAGATCGCCGGTAAAGGCGATTTCCCTTTGGATGATTTTGAATTCGCCTTTACTTCGGTTAAATCGGACCCCAACACCGCGACGGAAACAAACGCCGACAAGATCTTCCACAACGGTCGGATTCACCCCGTGTACCCTCGCTTTTATAGAGATCTCGTCGATGGCGGCTTGGAGGAGAAGAAATTGGAGGGGGGAATCGGCCACTTGGCTATGGATTTTGAGAAGAAAGGGCAGCGGTTGGGATTGAAGTCATCATTTTCGTCAATTTCATCAGAAGCTAAGGAACTGGACAAAGCGGGATGTGTTTTGAAGAGTAATTCGACGGGGTCGGTGGCTTTGGAGTCCAGGAGATCGAGGTTCCGGGATATTGTCTTTGGACGCAGCTGGAGTGAAGGGGACAAGCGTCTCTTGTTTCCAGCATCGGGAAAAAATAAAATGGAGAAGAGCTGCTTTCATCTCTTTAGGTCTAGCTACAAATCGGCTTCGAAGGAGGGGGAAAAGACGGGGAAGAGGGGGAAAGAGAATCGCGGTGTAGTGAAAAAATTAGACATCGTTACTGCTCACCGGAGCTACTACTGCAGGGGAATCGCCGGCGGAGCAGAAATGGCGATAGGCGGCTCACGGCGAAGTTTCTTACCATACCGGCGGGAGCTGCTCGCCGGCTGGTTGTTCTGCCATACCAGGCGCAACGACATGTAAATATATGTATTTATGAAGTTATTTTGAGTTATATGTTACATATATTAAGAAGAAAATTTCGGATTAGATCAGCGTAAATTTTCTTAATTTGCTTTGGGAATTTAATGTTTGATTGTCTAAAAAAAAAAAAGGAATTTAGTATAAAATGGTGTAAAAAAGAATATAATGTAAAATGAATGCAATGTAAAAAAAATATTTTGAAATTATTTGGATAAATGTAAATTAAATTTAGGTGAATGATTTTTTTTTTTTTAAAAATGAATGTTGTGTAAAGTTTAAATATGGTGGCGACTAGCGGATGACGATGATGGTGGTGGTGGTGGTGATCGATTATGGATGGCAGCCGACACTGAGCGGCGATCGGTGGTGGTGTTGGCAGGCGGATGGTGGCAGCGACTATAGAAGGTGGCGATGGGTGGCAATCAAGTGAGCATGTTTGAGATGTAAATCATTCTTACTCAAAATTAGATACATTTGATTTACCTCAAAAATTAACTAAAATGATTTACACTACATTTACTTTATTTTGTATTTCTTTTTCATCTAATCAAATATCAAAATTTTCAAAACCTTTACCTTTAAAATACTTTTTCACCCTTTTGTAATCTGACCCAACAACCCCTTAATATCTTTATATTTCCATTTTTATTATTTATTTATCTCAAATACACTACTTTGTTATTCTCTTTAACCCGCATGATATTACAATATAAAATCCTCCCCTTTTCAATGCTACTGGAGCCCTCGTCAACTTCGTTGCTCTTTTCGCTCAGAAAGCTCACTCATATGAAATTGAAATCATGAATCCCTTGAGGCAATTTAGGATTGATACCCCTTTCAAAAAATCAGCTTGATTAGACACAAATTTTGATACATATTTGAAATCAAATTTTTCGAAATTAAATTTAAAATAATTTGAACTCTAAATTTAGCAAACTTAGAATCGAATTGAATGTACCGATGAGATGAACTGGTTGATGAAGACTTGAGAGACCTGTAGAATCAGACAGAAACACAGAGAATAGAGAAGAAGCTAATAGCAGCTGAGAATCGTATGACCATATTCATTTTACTAATAAACTGTAGAATACAAAGAGTGGTATATATAGATGTGGTATTGAATAGAGTAGTGGAAACAAATGTACAGTCCACGTGAGGTTGTTATTAACCGAAAGGTAGAAGGCCATGTGCCGAGTAGGCATTCAATTTGTTATGTTATCAGCCCCCCTCAAATTGACCTGTAGGTGGTCTGATGGTCAACTTGGCTCTGAGCTCCTGGAAGCGAGGTGGCGGCAGCGACTTGGTGAGGATGTACGCGGTTTGATCGGCTGTGGCAATGTGAGCTATGGCGATTGCTTGACGATGGATGTGCTCACTAATAAAGTGATAGTCAATCTCAATATGCTTAGTGCGGGCGTGAAATACCGGGTTGTTTGCGAGAGCTATAGCGGAGGTATTGTCGCAGAAAATGGTGGTTGGAGAAGATTGAGGAATTTGGAACTCCGCCACTAAGCGTTGAAACCACAGGACATATGATACAACTGAAGCAAGAGAGCGGTATTCCGCTTCGGTGGAGGATTTTGCAACGGTGACTTGTTTCTTAACGCACCAGGAAATAAGAGTCATACCCAAAAATGTGCAAAATGCAGTGACCAATTTGCGATCCGATGGGTCAGCAGCCCAGTTGGTGTCGGTATATGTGGATAGTTGGAGATCTCCTTTAGTGATAGGTAGGCCATAATGCAGTGTGCCTTGAATGTATCTTAAAAGGCATTTGAGGGAGTGATAGTCGCTGTTTAAAGGATTGTGCATTTTCTGGCATATTACGTTTGTAGCAAACGCAATATCCGGCCTGGTGATGGTAAGATACTGCAGAGAGATTGCCAATCTTTGGTAGTGTTGAGGATCAGGAAAGGGTTGATCATCTGGAGCAGGTGACAGAGATTTGTGAGAGATCGGGGTGGGAGCCGGTTTGTTGTTGTCGAAGCCTACTGCAATAAGTAAATCTTATGCATAGTGCTGTTGATAAAGTAGATATCCTTCAGGGATTTTATCCACTTGAATGCCAAGAAACAGTGAGATGTTGCCTAGTTGCTTGAGGGAGAAATGGGTGTGTAGCTAGGAGAGGAGATGCTGAATCGTGGAGGGATCATTGCCTAGGAGAAGCAGGTCATCCATGTATATGAGGAAGTATAGTTGTACCTTTTTGTCTGAGAAGATTAGGAATGAGGGATCAGCCTTGTTGAAGCGGAACCCAAAACACAGGAGGAAGGTTGTGAGTTTGCTGAACCATTGCCAAGGGGACTGTTTTAGTCCATAGATGGACTTGTGCAGGAGACAAACATGGTCCGGTCGGTGGCTGTTAATAAAGCCTGGGGGCTGCATCATATACACTTCATCGTGCAAGTCTTCGTGAAGAAATGCATTGGCCACATCGAGCTGTAGGATAGGCCAATTATGGTGGAGAGCGACTGTGAGCAAAATGCGAATGGTAGGCATTTTGGCCACCGGACTGAAGGTGTCCGTGTAGTTGATTCCTTTTTATTGGGTATAACCTTGAGCGACTAACCTGGCCTTGAAATGATCAACCTTGCCGTTAGAAAGGAGCTTCGTTTTAAATGTCCAACGGCAGCCCAATACAAGTTTATCCCCCGGGGACGGGACAAGTGACTAGGCCCTTGTTTTTGGAGTGCTAAGTATTCAGCGGACATTGCTTCCCTCCACTGCCGGTGTTGGATAGCCTGTTTATAGGTGGAAGGTGTTGGTTGGGTAGGTTGGGTTGCTAAGAGATCATATATAAGTTTGGGTTTAGAATGGCCAGTTTTGGCACGAGTTTGCATAGGATGAGAAGATATAATGGGCAGGGAGGTAGGTGGAGCTAGTAGGGAGGAGGTTGGAGAGGAGTCAAGGGAGACATATGCTGGAGATGATGTAGACGTGAGCTGAGGCTGAGGAGATGACGTTTGAAATAATGGAGTGTGAGAGCTCGTTCCTTTGATTTTTCCTCTCTAGATTTGATTTTCCTCCCAGGATTGTCCGAGACGATATTGAGATCGTCTAGGACGATCAGTGCATTGAAACAGCTGATTTTTCTGGAAGTGGATCGTCCAGGCCGATTTGGGATCGTCCTGGGACGATCAGTGCATGGAAAAATCCCGAGAGCAAGGGTTTTTGGCAAATTAATTATCGTCCTGCATCGTCCTGGAAAATCGTCCTGGACGATTGAAAATTGGTCATATCGTCCTAGACGATGTGGCAATCGGCCAGGACGATCAGACTTATTTTATATGCAAATCAGCTCGATTTGAGGAGAGAGAAAACATTTTTATAAAACTCAAAATATCTGAGGAGAGAGAAAGAGAAGAGAAGCAAAGGAAAAGCTTAGTTTCGGAGGCCGCGACGCGCTTTTTGTCCGACGCCGCTGTTGGGAAAAGTGTTTATCTCATGGTAAGGACTCCGAATCCTATTTATGTTTTCAGAGATATCGAGTTTTGATCGTATTGTGCACTGTTTTGTGTTTTTGTGATAAAAAAACGGATCTGGTTTTGTATTGACACAACTTTCACCGCATAACTTTCAATATGTTATAGATACGAATATTCTACACGATTTGATTCTTTTCTGGAACGATTTCACCGGTTATTTTGGATTCTACGCGATTTTGATCGAATAGAAAAATATCAGGATGTTTATTAATATTGATTCAGTAGAATAATAGTCTTATATTATTAGGGTGAACATTCTATTGTAATTTGGTGAATTTTGATTTTGTAGGATTTTTGTGTAAATTTGATAGACTGTCGTTACGCTGCCGAAATTTCGTACGATTTCCGATTTTTCTGAGATTGATGAATTGAATAGATATGCATATGAATGTTGATATGATTGCTCTACATTGTTCTTATATTGACTATTGAATTGACTATTGAATACTGTAAGACAAGTGGAGCCTAGTTGAACGTTGGTTGGAGATTGACTTGACCTGTACAGGATGGTGGGCCGACGGGCTTTCCTTTAAATTATTGATTATTGATATAACGATTGGGAGTCATAAGGAGATTAATATGCCGACGGGCGGCCGATGGGCACAGAGTGACGACTCTTATTGAAACCAACGTATGGCTATCTACAACAGCAATATGGATTCTACAACAGCAAAATTGCTAGTGATTGTACTTGTTCAGTATTATTGTATTGAAGTGCATATGTGCTGTATTGACCTATGGATTTATTGCTTTATTGATTTGATCGGATTTATGGATTTACTGTATCGTACGATTTCATCGATTTTATTGATTGATCGCTGAGCATTGATACTACTGAGCATAGATATTTATATGGATGGATATAGATATTGTATTGATTCATTGATGCTATGGACATGGATACTATAGATTCATTGATATTATTGCTTATAGATTCATTGATACTATTATTTCTGTACCGTATTAACCTGCTGCATTTGATTTATTGCTATTATAGATTGAGCTTTATTGTATTGCTTTTCTAATCGATTTCATTGACTAGATATTATTGATTTGATCGATTGATTCGATACGATTGATTTGACTGATCGATTGATTTTTTTCTGTGTACGGATTCTTCTGAGAAGTGACGTATTGATTTATTGAGTTTGATTTTTCGATTCTTCTATCGGTGCATTGACTATTGATTTCATTGACTATTGATTTCCGTATTGCATAGACTCATTGACCATTGACTGTTATGGATTTGATTGACTGACATGCATATTGATAGCAGTACCGTGCTTTGATTTCAGTTATAGGTTTTAGGTGACCTGCTGGGTTTTGTAAAGCTCATTATATGTGGTTGATATTTTCAGGTCAGGGCAAGGGAGCAGGAGATTGAGGTTGATCAGGAATCTCCAGGTTTTTATTCTTTTTGGTTATAGTGATTCTTTTGTACTCAGGACAGGATAGATTTTAGTTCATAGTGTAGTTCCTGAGTATTGTATATGATCTTTTGAGATATAGATCGACATGTACATTGATATTTTAAATGTTATAGATTTTTGTTAGACTGTCTGAATTGATGTTATAGATAGCTCTGGTAAATGGTTTTAATGAATTGATTGAAATTCTTTCCAAGTTAGATCTTGGGGCGTCACAAGTTGGTATCAGAGCAGTGTTATTGGAAGAATGGATTGTTACCAGAGTTATAGGTTTGGATTGAGAGTTGGGTAGAATGGGTAGCTGTAAGTGCAGCATTTTGCATACATAATTGCATGTGTGTATCATTTATTCTGAATTGTGCAGGTGAAAAGATAAATGGATAATCCGGAATCAAGTGTACCAAATGAGCAACACAGTGCAGCTCCAGTACATTCAGAGAGTATGATGCAGTTGGCTACTGCTATAGCACATGTGATGGGGGATGCACAGAGCAAGATGAGTGGGAGTAAAGAAGAAGAAGCTGATAAGCACTTGCAGATGTTTCATAAGCTGAAGCCTCTGTTGTTCAAAGGAGCTGTGGGACCCCAGGCTGCTGAAGATTGGATAATGAGGGTAGAAAAGATCTTTGACAGCATGCAGTGTCCGGGAAATCGAAAGGTACCTTTAGCTGTGTTTCTGTTTGAGGGAGAAGTAGAGAGATGGTGGATTGGACAGCAGAGAGAGAAATTCTAGGGAAAGACAAATGCTGAGATTACCTGATATGAGTTCACTGCAGTATTTCGGATATGGTTTGTACCTCCATCAGCTCAACGACAAATGCAGGAAGCTTTTATGAGATTGGAACAAGGACGCAGGACAGTAATGCAGTACGAGGCCGAGTTTACTGCACTTGCGAGGTATGCTTCTCATTTGATCCCTACTGCTGAAGAAAAATGCTATAGATTCCTGCACGGATTGAATAGAGAGCTGAGACATCCACTAGTACCCTTCCGGATCCATGAGTTTTCTGAATTGGTGGAGCGGGCCAGACTGATAGAGATTGATTTGGCAATGACAGTATCGAGATATGACGACACCAGGAAGAGGAGAGATGAAGCCAGACGAGAGGAATCAGGTAGAGAAAGGGATAGAGAGAAGAGGAGCAAGTATGGTGATTCGAGGGGATCTGTATCGGGATCTGCATCAGTAGTATCTTCTGGTTCTAGTGAGTGCATTCATTGTGGACGACGACATGCAGGTCGGTGCTACTTATTGACGGGGCAGTGCTTTCACTGTGGACAGCAAGGGCATAGAGCAGCACATTGCCCTCAGAAAGGATTGGGCTGAAGGACTGATTCAGGTACAGGACAGCAGAAGATAATTGGTTCGAGAGCCTACAGTGAGAGATTAGGGAACCGGATGACTGATAGAGCCGTCAGAGATAGTCAGAGGGAGACTGTTGTGCCACGACCTCCTGCACTTCCTCCAGTGGTGCCACGTATCTACAGTTTACAGCATTATGAAGATCAACAACGACAAGAAAGTTCTGCTGGTAAGCTGATTTGACTAATTGATTGATTGACATATGACCATGCATAGTGACATGTGATTGATTGGATTGTGTGATTTGTTTTGATTTTCGCCGAGTTTTGATTTTGATTGGATTTGTTTTGTCTCGTTTTGATTCGGACCCTTAGAGAAATGTCGGGACGACATTTTTCTAAGGTGGCGAGATTGTGAGAGCTCGTTCCTTTTATTTTTCCTCTCTAGATTTGATTTTCCTCCCAGGATCGTCCGGGACGATATTGAGATCGTCTAGGACGATCAGTGCATTGAAAAAGCTGATTTTTCTGAAAGTGGATCGTCCAGGCCGATTTGGGATCGTCCTGGGACGATCAGTGCATGACAAAATCCCGAGAGCAAGAGTTTTTGGCAAATTAATTATCGTCCTGCATCGTCCTGGAAAAGCGTCCTGGACGATTGAAAATTGGTCATATCGTCCTGGACGATGTGGCGATCGGTCAGGACGATCAAACTTATTTTATATGCAAATCAGCTCGATTTGAGGAGAGAGAAAACATTTTTATAAAACTCAAAATATCTGAGGAGAGAGAAAGAGAAGAGAAGTAAAGGAAAAGCTTGGTTTCGGAGGCCGCAGAGCACTTTTCGTTCGACGCCGCTGTTGGGAAAAGTGTTTATCTCGTGGTAAGGACTCCGAATCCTATTTCTGTTTTCAGAAATATCGAGTTTTGATCGTATTGTGCACTATTTTGTGTTTTTGTGATCGAAAAACGGACCCGGTTTTGTATTGACACAACTTTTACCGCACAACTTTTAATATGTTATAGATACGAATATTCTACACGATTTGATTCTTTTCTGTAACGATTTCACCGGTTATTTTGGATTCTACGCGATTTTGATCGAATAAAAAAATATCAGGATGTTTATTGATATTGATTCAGTAGAATAATAGTCTTATATTATTATTGTGAACATTCTATTGTAATTTGGTGAATTGTGATTTTGTAGGATTTTTGTGTAAATTTGATAGACTGCCGTTACGCTGCAGAAATTTAGTACGATTTCTGATTTTTCTGAGATTGATGAATTGAATAGATATGCATATGAATGTTGATATGATTGCTCTACATTGTTCTTATATTGACTATTGAATTGACTATTGAATACTGTAAGACAAGTGGAGCCTAGTTGAACGTTGGTTGGAGATTGACTTGACCTATACAGGATGGTGGGCCGACGGGCTTTCCTTTAAATTATTGATCATTGATATAACGATTGGGAGTCATAAGGAGATTAATATGCCGACGGGCGGCCGACGGGTACAGAGTGATGACTCTTATTGAAACGAACGTATGGATATTTACAACAGCAATATGGATTCTACAACAGCAAAATTGCTAGTGATTGTACTTGTTCAGTATTATTGTATTGAAGTGCATGTGTGCTGTATTGACCTATGGATTTATTGCTTTATTGATTTGATCGGATTTATGGATTTATTGTATCGTACGATTTCATCGATTTCATTGATTGATCGCTGAGCTTTGATACTACTGAGCATAGATATTGATATGGATGGATATAGATATTGTATTGATTCATTGATGTTATGGACATGGATACTATAGATTCATTGATATTATTGCTTATAGATTCATTGATACTATTGTTTCTGTATCGTATTAACCTACTGCATTTGATTCATTGCTAGTATAGATTGAGCTTTATTGTATTGCTTTTCTAATCGATTTCATTGACTAGATAGTATTGATTTGATCGATTGATTCAATACGATTGATTTGACTGATCAATTGATTTTCTTCTGTGTACGGATTCTTCTGAGAAGTGACGTATTGATTTATTGAGTTTGATTTTTTGATTCTTCTATCGCTGCATTGACTATTGATTTCCGTATTGCATAGACTCATTGACCATTGACTGTTATGGATTTGATTGACTGACATGCATATTGATAGCAGTACCGTGCTTTGATTTCAGTTATAGGTTTTAGGTGACCTGTTGGGCTTTGTAAAGCTCATTATATGTGGTTGATATTTTCAGGTCAGGGCAAGGGAGCAGGAGATTGAGGTTGATCAGGAATCTCCAGGTTTTTGTTCTTTTTGGTTATAGTGATTCTTTTGTACTCAGGACAGGATATATTTCAGTTCATAGTGTAGTTCATGAGTATTGTATATAATCTTTTGAGATATAGATCGACCTGTACATTGATGTTTTAAAAGTTATATATTTTTGTTAGATTGTTTGAATTGATGTTATAAATAGCTCTGGTAATTGGTTTTGATGAATTGATTGAAATTCTTTCCAAGTTAGATCTTGGGGCGTCACATGGAGGCTGTGTGGGATTTGGCGGGAGTTGGGTATTTGAATTAATGTGGGAAGTGTTGGGTAGAGAGGAAGTGGGAATGAGAAGAAGAGGAGATGTGGGTAGAGAAGTGGTAGAATTGGATGGAGGAACCGAAGATGGTTTGAGTGGGAATATGTGTTCATGAAAGACTACATGGCGAGAGATGTGAATTTTGCAAGTTTGAAGATGAAGACAGCGGTAGCCCTTGTGGGAGGTGGAGTAGCCGAGGAATAGGCATTCGTGGGATCGGGGAGATAATTTTGTAGGAGATTGAGGTTGAAGCCATGGAAAACAGAGGCACCCGAAAGTGCGTAAGTGAAGGTACGAGGGAGGTTTACCGTGAAGAAGATGGTAGGGGGATGTAATATCAATAATCTGCTCCAGGATCGTCCAGGATGATCTGGATCGTCCTGGGACGATCAGTGGAAATTTTGCTCCAGAATTTGCTCAGTTTTGCTCCAGGTGATTTTCTGTACATATCGTCCAGGCCGATTTGGACATCGTCCAGGCTGATTGGCACTCTAGAAAATGTCGGCCTGAGAATAGTTCTGGGAACCGTCCAGGACGATCCAAAATGGTCTGATCGTCCCGGGACGATTTGGCGATCGGCCGGGCCGATCTGAAGATTATAAAGCTGATTTCAAGTCATTTTGAGGAGAGAGAAAATCATTAAAAACGAAAATATCAGCCGAGGAGAGAGAAAGTCGAGGGCATTTTGGCAAAAATTGATTTTCGGACGACGCGGAGCCGTTTTCATCCGAAGTGACTGTTCAGAATATTGTTGTACGCAAGGTAAGGCACATTCTGCCTTTCTCAATTTTCAGAACCGTCGAGTTTGGCGGTATTTTCTGTCTGGATTTCGTTTCCGTTACTGTTTTTCGTCCGTATCTTTTGATTGGTTCAGTTTTTACTACGCGTAACTTTCTGTATATTGTTGACGTGGGCCGAGTGTGCACCGATTTGGTTATTTTCCGAAGATTTTTGTCCGGGTATTTTTGATTCGGCGGGGTTTTTCGTAGACTACATTTTTCTGTGAAATTGTAAATTCTCTGTGCAGTAGAATAAATATTTTGGAATGTGATTATCTATATTCTGTGCGAATTTGGTAAATTTTCTTTGCAGGAAATTTTGTGTAAATTCTGTCTACTGCCGTTGTGCTGCCCGATTTTTGTCTGATTTCTGAATTGCCCGGATTTCTTCTGAATTGAAATGCTATGTGTATAAGCTATAAAAAGGGAGCTATAAGGGGCCTGGATTCTATGAGATTCAGTTAGTGTCTGGGGAAATTTTAGTTGAGCTCAAATTGGAGAAATTTTTGTTATATTCCGGATCCGTGAATTCTATTATTCTGGTGCTGTGAGCACATTTAGCTTAGCTATTAATTATTCAGCGAATTTCTGGTGCCGTGAGCACAAGGGAGACATAAGGGTCAGAATTCGTAGTGATTCTGTTTAGTTTAGTTTAGCTAATATATATATCTGATATCTGATATCTGATTTTCGAATTTGTCCTGTTGATATCTGTTCTGTTGATACGATCTGCAATTCTGATTTCTGCTTCTGTTGATGTGATATGTCTGATTCTGTTCTGTCTTACGACTTCTGTTTCCGTACCATTCTGTTCTGATATGATCTGAATTTCTGATTTATGTATGATTCTGACTCTGGTGAATTAAATCTGTTCCGGTTTGATCTGATCTGTACGACTCTGATTTATGATTGGATTTTTGTCTGATAAGTTTGGTTTTGGATTCTGAGAGTTTTGATTGGAGGTTTGTTGCTTTGCTGAGCTGTTGAGCTCACTCTTGTTTTCTGGTGGTTTTCAGGTTCTGGGAAAGGGAAGGAAGTCCAGGAGTAGATTTCTGAGTTCTGATCTGTATAGGTATTGTTTGTACCTTTTGATTTTTGTACAGTCATGGCTTTTCTGTTCTGTCTTTCTTTCTGTTCAAAAGCCATGTACTGTATCTGTAGATGATTGTTTTGAGGAAAAAGAAAAATATAGATGTTTTGTTCCGCTGTGTTTGATGATTCATAGTGGCTCTGTGTTTGTGTGTCTGTTGAGTTGATTAATTTGGAAGATTCAGTTCAGTAACCAAATTCCAAAGCCAGATCCTGGATAAAAAGGTTTTGTCGCGATCCGGCTCGGGCGGGATCCGTCCCCGTCGGGTCGGGTCGTGACAGGGGATTTGTAGGAAGTGACTTTGGATGAAAGGCGATTGATCAGATAATGCGCAGTGGACAAAGCCTCGGCCCAGAAGGTGAGTGGGAGATGAGCTGCGTGTAATAGAGTGCGGGTAAGTTCGATGAGATGACGATGTTTTTGTTCGGCGAGACCGTTCTACTCGGGTGTATGAGGGCAGCTGAATTGGTGATGTATGCTGTGAGTAAGAAGATAAGTTTTAAATGCAATGCTGGTGAACTCCCACCTGCTGGGCTTTGTAAAGCTCATTATATGTGGTTGATATTTTCAGGTCAGAGCAAGGGAGCAGGAGATTGAGGTTGATCAGGAATCTCCAGGTTTTTGTTCTTTTTGGTTATAGTGATTTTTTTGTACTCAGGACAGGATAGATTTCAGTTCATAGTGTAGTTCCTGAGTATTGTATATGATCTTTTGAGATATAGATCGACCTGTACATTGATGTTTTAAATGTTATATATTTTTGTTAGACTGTCTGAATTGATGTTATAGATAGCTCTGGTAATTGGTTTTGATGAATTGATTGAAATTCTTTCCAAGTTAGATCTTGGGGCGTCACATGGAGGCTGTGTGGGATTTGGCGGGAGTTGGGTATTTGAATTAATGTGGGAAGTGTTGGGTAGAGAGGAAGTGGGAATGAGAAGGAGAGGAGATGTGGGTAGAGAAGTGGTAGAATTGGATGGAGGAACCGAAGATGGTTTGAGTGGGAATATGTGTTCGTGAAAGACTACATGGCGAGAGATGTGAATTTTGCAAGTTTGAAGATGAAGACAGCGGTAGCCCTTGTGGGAGGTGGAGTAGCCGAGGAATAAGCATTCGTGGGATCGGGGAGATAATTTTGTAGGAGATTGAGGTTGAAGCCATGGAAAACAGAGGCACCCGAAAGTGCGTAAGTGAAGGTACGAGGGAGGTTTACCGTGAAGAAGATGGTAGGGGGATTTGTAGGAAGTGACTTTGGATGAAAGGCGATTGATCAGATAATGCGCAGTGGACAAAGCCTCGGCCCAGAAGGTGAGTGGGAGATGAGCTGCGTGTAATAGAGTGCGGGTAAGTTCGATGAGATGACGATGTTTTCGTTCGGCGAGACCGTTCTACTCGGGTGTATGAGGGCAGCTGAATTGGTGATGTATGCTGTGAGTAAGAAGATAAGTTTTAAATGCAATGCTGGTGACCCCCCCCCCCCCCCCCCCCCCCCCCCCCCCCCCCCCCCCCCCATCGGAACGAAGCTGTTGAATGTTGGAATTAAAGATGTTCTTTACTAATGAGTAAAACTGCTAAAACTTAAGAAAGACTTCTTGCTTAGAGTGTAACAAATAAAGCCAGCTGAAATGGGAGAAGTCATCGATGAAAATAACGTAATAACAGTATCCATTCATAGAAAGAAAGGGGGCAGGACCCCATACATCGGACTGAATAAGCTGAAAAGGCTTCGTAGAAGCACATTGACTCAAATTAAAGGATAGCTTGTAGCTTTTTGCCACATTACAGGAGACACATATGAATGAAGATAAAGAGGAAGTACATAAAGTAGGAATGGACTTGGCTAAAACTGATAGAAGTTGAGTATGTGGATGTCCGAGCCTTGCATGCCAAAGAGTGACGGAGCTGAAAGTTACACGAAGAGCTTGCGGAGATTGTGGAGGAGGAATGCGAAGAGGGTATATGCCGTCATGGCTGCGACCACGTAGGAGCGTGCGATTGTCCCGGAGGTCCTTAATTAAAAAACCATGAGGATCAAATTAAATTGACACGTTGTTGTCAGCAGCGAGTTTCAATATTGAAAGTAAGTTATGAGATAGAATGGGAACGTGGAGGAGATTATGTAGGTAGAGCTTACGATTGGTATCGATAAGAGGAAGCAATCCTTGACCGGAGTGTTGGATAGGAAGCGTATGTCCATTTGAAATTGATATAGAGTCACTCCCATTGTAATGAGCTGGTTG
Organism: Dendrobium officinale; assembly: GCA_019514585.1. Taxonomy (NCBI): domain Eukaryota; kingdom Viridiplantae; phylum Streptophyta; class Magnoliopsida; order Asparagales; family Orchidaceae; genus Dendrobium; species Dendrobium officinale. Next base: position 11,701,408 of record CM033682.1, read on the forward strand.
TTGTAGATAAGAAACGTCGGAGGTGAGGTGAGTCGAAGCTCCCAAATCTAGTATCCAATCTGCTGTTGTAGAGGAATTTTGATGAGAAAGCAGAGCACGATTGTTGGACTGGTTGGTTGGTTCATACTGAAGGTTACATCTATGCCAACATTTGAGGGCTATGTGTCCTGATTTGCCGCAAATTTGACACGTACGACGAGTATTTGATGGAATCTGTGTCGCCTGTGGAGTGCTGCTGGGTATGGATTGCCTGGTTCCTTGCCCATGACCTCTCTATGGTCGATTTTGAGAATAATTAGTTGACCTTCCTTTGTAGTTATTTGATATGTTAGAAAACAGAGCAGTGTGTTCTGAAGTCGCTCTAGTCTCGCGCATCCGCTTATTTCTGAGATTAATCTCCTCGCTACAAAGGAGAGAATAGAGCACTTCGAGACTTACAGGTTGTAGAGCAGTGCGAATAACACTTTTAAATGAGTTGTATGGGGATGGTAGACCGTTCAAGATATATATGATTATATCTTCTGTGTCTACAAAGGATCCGGAGGCGGCTATGTTGTCAACTAATGATTTGATTTGGGCAAGGTACTGCATCATGGTGGAATCTTCCATTTGAATGTGATGAAGCTTATTTTTGAGCTGGATCACTCGAGATATGTTTGTCGGTTGCAGTCTTTGTTCAAGTGTTATCCATATGGCGTTAGCTGTAGACAGATTTAGAACATACGACAGAACGGCGGGTGAGATAGTGGAGAAGAGAGCTGATATCAAATTCCGATCAATGAGACTCCAGATTCGATAATCTTCAGTTGGTTTCGTTGGATCGGAAACAAGTGGACAAACTTTACTTCTAGTGAGATGTCCCTCGAAACCATTGGCTGAGAAGTGCTGAAAGATTTGGAGGCACCAGATGGAGTACGTAATTCTCGCTGGTTAGCACTGTGGGAACAATGTGCTTGAGATCGAGATCAAAAACTTGAGAGGGGGAGGAATAGTGTATTCCACCATTGTTACTGTAGCATTTGAATTATGGGGTAAGGAGGAGACTGAGCCTTGATATGCCATGAAGGAACTGCTGTGCTGTAGAGCTACAGCTCTGATACCATGAAGACTTGAGAGACCTGTAGAATCAGACAGAAACACAGAGAATAGATAAGAAGCTAATAGCAACTGAGAATCGTATGGCCATATTCATTTTACTAATAAACTGTAGAATACAAAGAGTGGTATATATAGATGTGGTATTGAATAGAGTAATGGAAACAAATGTACGGTCCACGTGAGGTTGTTATAACCGAAAGGTAGAATGCCATGTGCCGAGTAGGCATTCAATTTGTTATGTTATCAGTTGACACCAAAAGTGATTTGATCCGATCCAAATGAGCCAAGATCAAGCTCATAAAGTACAATTAAAAACTTCGAAGAAATAATTGAATTGGCAAATTGTCTCCAAATCTTGCATGCTTATAGTCAAATCGAGCAGCTCAATTTAACAAATCCAACAAGCTCAATATCATTCAATTCTAACATCATTAAGGCACTCAAATATTGGATAAATAATCTATGATCAGGAGGATCAATATGTATCATTTGAAGGAATGCTTAGATTCTTGTTAAATTATTAAAATTGCCCTCTCAAAAAAGCTATAAATAAGGGCTTATTTTCAATATGAAGGGGAGATTCAAAATCTAAAAGAGTAAAAAAAAAAACTTTATTGCATTTCCAACAATCACAATCATGATCACCATCAACAATTACTACACCATTGCAAGCTTTATGACATTTGAATATTATTACTTGATTATTAACATTTAATCTTATTGTTCGGTTTTAATAATCTTCTTGTAGGCACCCAATTTTTTCAATCCCTCCAACAAGAATCTAATAGTTGATGTCAACTACGTATAATATCATCGGAAGATTATTGCATATTATATTATATATGATGAATTATTACAACTAGGACAAGCTTTGTGGTATTTTTCGTTCTTGGATTTTTCACATAAAAAATTTTTACCTCTCACAACTTGTATCTCTACATACTAGGTTTTTGTATAAGGCTATACTATAAAACACATACTTTATTGCCGCAGATTTTATAGTATGTAATAATTTGTTGTCGCTTGTAAGAATAATTTCCAATATGCTATAAATATTTTTTTAATAGCTATCAATCAATCACTCAATTAAGGATAATACAATATAAATAGTGAAAATCTCTTTGGCCTTACTTTTGAATTTTATATGAATATGATGAAATAATTTCAAGTTCAAATATTGTAACTTTTAGAGGAGGCAGACAACATAGAGCACAATCGCAATACAATGAAGTTCTCCCACCACAATTTTAATGGCAACATGAGGCTAATTCATTTGATGCCACTCAGATAATACATTCTCATACTGCAACTCCCCCTTCACTTGAACTTCATCAAGTTCTCTTCAACACATCCTTCTCGTATTGTTTGGCCAACTCATAATCCTCCACCACGTATGGAGGATTTAAATCAACACCATCTTATTGATCTCTCTCATGATATTATATGAGATGTGCTACGATATATTGTTTAGAAAATTTTCAATTTAAGGGAAAGGAACCAGCTTTTCTCTCACCACAACATTAAACCCTGCCCAAAAATTCTAATTAAAAGGTGTAAGTCTCAAGAAATCTTAAGAAATTGAGGTCATTATGCTTCATTATGCTCCATTTAGGGGGTAATATCTTGAAGATTTCAAGAATGTCTCAAGGCATATCAATGACTTAATTTTATTTAGGGGGTAAGTTCTCATAAATCTAAATTTCTCTTATACAAAGATGGGTAGTTCATTACTTCCAACAAATTGATTACGAGCATCAGACAAATATGTACATGAAGAAATACATATTTAAAAGCAACATATAAAATTATAGGATTTACATGTTAAAATTCATACATGGGCTTCCCAACAAGTATTGGTTTTCATCTTAAAGTTAGATGCATAATGGTTTCAACACCAACGTTGGTGCATGGTATAAGCAATATCTACACTAAATGTTGATATTAAGCTGAAAGTCAAACTTTATTAATTGAGATTTTTTTTTTAAAATACTATCTCTTGCATGAGTTACATCAAACTTTAATACTATATATCAAACTATTATGACAAAATTAGATATTTAAAATGAGATAATTTTTTTTTTTTTCAAATCATCATATCTTAAAACGAAGACAATCAACCCTCTTTCAAGAAGAAGACTGAAGCCTATCCGAACAGATTGAAAATCATGTGGAACTCACGACTTTGTCTGTAAGGTGATTTGGTACTATTGATAGAGGAACACCATAGCACATAGTTTTAAAAATCGGATCGAACCAGCTGATTCAACCGTGAACTGATCAGATGTCTGGTTCAATTCAGCTTTAAAACTTGATTTGCATCAAACTGGACAGAACCGAAAAAAATCGGCGATTTAACCGATGAACATATCCGGGTTGGGAAGAACTAGCAGCCAGTTCTATAAAAAATTATTTTGTTTTAATTTAATTATAAATAATATATTTTAATTTATTAAATTCTTTTAAATTATTTAAATTTTCTATAAATAGGAAGATTAATTACACCGTATAAATTATATGCATGTCATCTCATATAATGTGTTTTATTATAAAAAGTATATACTTCACGCTATATAAAAAATTAAATACAAGTATCTCAAACTTCTCAGATTTGGGATTAAAAAAGTTACTTGAATACTATATCAATTAGAATATGAATTTGAGCTGGTTGCGCTATGAATTTTGGTTGGTTGGACTACATTTTTTTTTAATATGTACAATATATATATATATAATTTTGTTATAATGTATGTTATAATAATTAATAATATATAAATTTTTATATTATATTAAATATTATTTTTATTATAAATTTATTATAATGTATATTATAAAAAATCACATTTATTATCACTATAATTAAATATAAAAGTTAATTATAATTAAATTATTAGATATTCATAAATATAATATAATTAAACTATATGTCTAATAATTTAATTATAGTATATAATTATATTCATTATTTCAATTTAATTATATTGAGAGATTATATCTGATAATCTGTTAAAAAGTACAAAGTATAAATTTTTAGAATTATTAAGTTTAAGGTTAGATTGTCATAATTATTATATTAATTTTATTAATTTTTAATAATATTATTATTTATTACGTCATTTTGTTCGACCGATGAACCTCTCCTTCTAGTTCGTTGTTCGATCTTATTTTCATAACCTTGCCATATCATATAAAGGGAAAATGCACTGCCTATCAAAAATATTATTTTATTAGAGCTTGTAAAGGGAGAATTATGTATGACATTAGAACCTAGACTGGATAGTTTTATATTTAAGCCTAAAGTGTTAGATTTAAGCCTTTTAGGCCCCATCATAATTTAGTCGCTCTTTAGTATCTTAAGCTTAGTTGTGAGTCCCTAAGCTTCCCTTCCTCAAATCTAAAGGTAAATTAAATTCCAAAGAAAATTGTTTATTAGGTACAAATCCCCAAAGAACATCCTTTAAACTTGAGGTTAGGTGTGAGTTTCTGTACTTCTTTTCCTCAATATTAGATAAACCAAATAAAAATTTTTGTCTACTAAGATTAGGTGTGATTCCTCATGCGTCCTATCCTTAGTACTACAATCACTGGTATAGGATAAAGCCTATTAGGCACCTTTCTTAGTGGTCATTCAAATTCATTATCACCATTTTTTTCCTTCTTCCTACAAAAAGACATGTATAAAAGCTTTTTGATCCCCAGTGAGGGGTGTAACTGAGTCAAACCGGCTCGAGCTCGACTTGTTAACAGGCTCAACGAGTCATGCTTATCGAAACCGCAAGTCAAGTTCGAACAAAATTTCAAGCTCAACAGCTTATCGAGCTCAAATTTGAATAAAATACCTCTCGATAAGCTCGCAAGCCCAGCGGCTTGTGAACATAGGTGGAATTTCACGGGCAAGAAATTGAGGGCGAAAGTTCTGCCAGCAAGAATTTTTGTGGGCTGAAAATCAAGGATGAAAGTTCCACGAGCAGGAAATTCAGTGAGCGATAAAACATGAGCGAGAAATTGCGGGCAAAAAAACATGGCGGAGGTGAAAAACACGAACGGACGCGGAGGCGGATGACTTGCTCAGACGCGAAGGCAGTTTGAGCTCATTTACAGTGGAATGAGCTCCAGTTTGAGCTCTCCTTTTGAGCTCGAATTGAGCTCGCTTTCCGACTGATAAGTTGAGCTCGATAGTGCCAAAACTCGACTCATTTATACCCCTATCCCCGGCATAACTGTGTCAAGCTTTTATGATCATTTGACAAAAAGGACTTTAACATCCAAAAAATAGTTCTTTCAAAATTTATTCAACTTTTAATCTTCATAAAATTCAAAACAAAACTTCAAGCTCTGAACTTTATTTGGAATTTCAATTTCAACCAATAAAGCACAAAATGTTAAATAAAATCAAATCAATTTTTTCTTGGAGTTCATTGATTTAGTCAACACCAATATGCACTGTATAACTTCCTTCTATTACATATATTTGAGGTTCATTTGTTAACCTCATTTTCAAAGCAAAACTCATGATCCCGTTTTAAAACAAAAATTAAGTTGTATTCAAGTTAATTTAAGTTGATTTGATCAAATAAGTAAAAGAAAAAGAACAAAATGATCCCTTCTTTAAGAGGAGCCAAAATATTCCCCAACTATTTTGAGGGACTAATTTAGTCCCTCAACTCTTTAAAATGAGATCACCTCTACACTTTCTACCCAACGTACTGATTCTACTCAATCCCAATTACAAACTACTTCACCCATTAACCAATCTCATACAACCACAATTGAAGCCACTCAGCCTCCACCATCCCCATCACATTCTAATAATCCTCCCACTTCACCACTTCTGCTGCTTCCAAAGTCCATACACCTAATGCAAACAAGACTCCAAATAGGACACATTAAACCTAAAAAGATATTAGATCTCTCATCCCAGTCATGATCAGTCACAACACCCTTAGGCGACTTGCAAGCTGTAAAACAACAACAATGGAGACAAGCCATGCCATCAGAATTTTTAGCACTTAAAAAACAAGGTACTTGGTCACTAATCCAACCACCACCTAACACTCCAATCCTTGGATGTAAATGGACTTATAAGACCAAGCTACATCTCGATGGCACGGTTGATCACTACAAAGCTCGCCTTATTGCCCAAGGCTACAATCAACAGTTCTACATCAACTACACTGACACATTTAGCCCGGTAGCTAAAATGAGCACGATTCGTGTCTTTCTAATTATATCCCTTCAAAGGAACTGTCCAACTTTCCAAATTGATGTGGCAAATGCTTTTCTATATGGAGAACTCAATGAAGAGGTCTACATGAAGCAACCACAGGGATTTGTTGACTCTCAGCATCCACAGCATGTCTGCAAATTTCATAAGGCAATTTACGGTCTTAAACAATCCTCTCGTTAGTGGTTTCATAAGCTCACATCAATCCTTTTAAATTTTGGATTCTAGTTCAGCAAACCTAATATGTGCCTCATGATCTACACTAATTCGGGAGTTCAATTGTACTTGCTCATATATGTGGATGATCTACTTCTTATCGGAAATAGTTTGGATGTCATCCAACAGTTACTCTCTCAACTGCAGAACTCATTCTCACTCAAACAGCTCAAAAATATATCTCTATTCCTTAGGCTTTAAGTCAGTAGAACCTCCCACGACATATTCCTTCATTAGACACACTATGTTAGAGATATCCTCAATACTTCAAGTTTTAGCTCTTGTAAGCTTGTTGCTACCCCAATGTCACACAAATATTCAGAGAAGCAGTCCACTTTGGAATCATATGACAATCTCACTCATTAAAGACAACTCGCAGGCTCTTTGCATGATCTTACCATAACGAGACCCGACATTGCCTATGCCACCAACGTAATTTACCAACACACGCATAATCTAACAAATAGTGACCATCAAGCTCTCAAAATACTTCTCCGTTACCTTAAAGGAACACAAGACTTTGGCCTTACAATCACACATGGAGATCTCAATCTCACTACTTATAGAGATGCTGACTGGGCTTCCGACTCAATGTACCGAAATCCATTTCTAATTTCTGCACATACCTTGACAATAATCTAATATCGTTGAGTGTGAAAAAATAAGCCATTATAACAAAATCTTCAACTGAAGCAGAATATCATGCACTTATATCAGCTACATCAGACATCATATGGCCCCGCCGCCTACTCACGGACTTCAATGCTCATCAATCTCACCCTACCAAAATTTATTGTGATAACATCTCAGCACTAGCCCTCCCAAACAACCATGTGTATCATGCCAGAACCAAGCACATAGAAATCGATTATTCACTTTAACAAATGCACCACTCATGTAGTTGCAAGCCAAATGCACTTTCTCTGTAGTTAACGATTTACTAGAAACTAATTATGTAACTTTATCATGTATAAAAACATATTCAATCATGTACTAGTTTGTGTATGTTATTGAATACTCGACACTTCTTCTTGCCATTCTCTTCTGAATATACATTGTTGTAGATACTTCTTTAAGTAGACCACCAAAGATGCGAAGAAGAATTGTCGATAAGAAAAATTACATTAAATCCCAAAAAAGTAAGGGAGAGCCAATGTGAAGCTTTATTGCCTTAAATATAGACAACGTAGACACAACATCATAACTTGTGACAAGAAAACACATATTGAGAAGGGACATGATGATGTATAGAATGTTGTTCAACCATTGATTGAGATGTTGAGTCATGTCATCCCATCAATTTTGTTAACATAGATTATAATTTTCATTTCAAAATGGTGTTTTCTAAACTAGCCCTTAGACCAATTGGAGAGCCAATAACAATTTGAACCTGCTTTAGAAATTCTCACTCAAGGATCTTCCAATACAAAACTTTTAGTATGTTCATGTATATTTTTTTCTTCATAGTTTACTTTTTATTTTGCTATGTGAATCTAACCAAATTTCTTTCTTTCTTTTTTTTTTATATAGGTTTACAGCTCTAGAAGAAAAAAAGCGTAATCAAGAGAACGAAAGGATCTACATTTTGTTTGATCTTCAATTTTTTATATGGATGACGTGGCTAGCAATATATGAAACTTTTGAATGTAATCAATATAATGGAATGATTTACATTTTGTTGTCTACTAATACATTTCAATGAAATGGATGAATCTGTAGCTTTATTTAATGTATTTTTCTTGAACATCTTTTAAATGTGATATATTTTCCTACAATTATTTTTGTTATTTCTAAACATTTTAATAGTATTTGAAACGGTCAATATGTAATAGGAGATTAGATTTTGCTTTTGATAGCCTATCAGGTTTAGCTGAGTTTGGTGGATGAGCGTGGTCGGAAACCCCCGACTCATGTTCGATGCCTCTCTTATGCAGCGCGACTCCTTAAATGAGGAGAAAATAACTGTGTGGCCCTGCACCTGTAGGATTGGTTGCTGATAGGGCCGCCGAGAGATTAGTTATGCCGTCAGGTACCTCCTCATTTCCTTGCACTGAGCATTGCAACTAGGGGTATATCCTATTAAATATTGCAAACCAACCTGACAAGGTTGACATAAGTTTTTTTTTTATTATTATTATTTATTATTTTTTACAAGGTTGACAGAAGTTAAATAGTTGTTATGACAAAAATGTTTTTGCCAATAGCTATTATCTTTCTCAAACTAAAGAAAAGTTATTATTAGCTTTTCAACATAGTATGTACATTTTAATGGTCTTTACAATGAGAGAATTATGCAAATCTGTCCTTACAAATTTTAAGGTTTTAATGGTTAAATTTTGTAAGGAGAATTCTAAAGATATTTATTTTAGTCATAAATTTCTTTACACATCATAATTTATAAAATTTGACTAAAAATTTTAAAATTATGATTAAAAATATTATTAATTTCTCTTATTAAATAAACAATTAATATTTTTTTTAAAAAAAAAATTATATCTGATAAATAATTTAATGAAAAGTTATTAAAATATTCATATTTTAACACCATTAAGTCCAACATCCATTTATTTGAATTTTAAGCCTAAAATTGTCTTATTTTAAAGAGTTGAGGGATCAAATTGATCACTCAAAATAGTTGTGAATCATTTTGGTCCCTCCTAAAGAATTAAAGGATCATTCTGGTCCTTTGCTCAATAAGTAAAATTGAATGATATCGACTCGACTAGACTCAAATCTAATTCAATCCCCATGCCATTGTCAACTCGTTAAATTGAATGGTCTCGGCTTAAATTTATCAAAACTAATTTGATTCTAATCACACAAGTTCAATTAAACGACATCGAGTTGATTCAACTTGACTCAAACGCAATTTTAGCTCGACGATTTCGATCAATCCAATTTAACTCATCTCTACTCGATCTAAATCAAATTTAGTTTGATTTGCTTAGATCAGCTCAATCAAATTAATCTGAATTTAAAATCTAACAAATTTGGCTTGATTGGCTTGGTTATTTGACAAAATCAGCCCTCAAATATTCATCAAATTCACTAGAAAGCATTTCAGCCCTTCGATTGAATCAAGATTGAAGGGCAAGATGGTCTTTCCTATTCTTAAGCCATTAGGTAATAAAATAGAGAAATTGGGGACCGTATAGAATCTTCTTCCCAAGCGTGCGAACCAGAGACACGGGACGGGAAAGAGAGGCGGGGAGCAAGCAAGAGACGTGCATGCAGGCTAAACCAAGAGCTCAAGAGCCTCGTCTTCTTCCTTTTCCTTGCGATATCTAGCGACCAAGAAGGAAAGAGAGGGGGACGAGCGTGTAATTCACCGTGAAAGCAAGAGAGGGAGATAGCCGTGTAGTTTCAACGGGCAAGAAAGAAGAAAAGCCAGGCGTGGGGCATATCTAAGCACTTGCAGGTAGTTTTCTTCTTTTGACATCGGAATCGAGCGCTATATCACTCAGTGGATTGAAATAATCATTTTATTTTAATCAAATTTTCATGGAAATGAGGTGTTAGAAGTGCTGTTGCTTTATTTCCTACGTTCTTGATGTCTAATGATTATTCTTATAATAGCCGAGATGGTATCCTGATGCTTCCGATGCTTGGATTTCTTTTAATGAATCATGGGAAGGTTTTTCTTGAGTTTCTTTATATTTGGAGCTAAGTTCTTTTTTCTCTAGATTCAAAGACAGCAACCAACTTCATCACGTCTGTTCCAAGCAACAAAATTATCTCAATTTTATTGTTCTCATTTCTATAAATTGGATGTGAATAAATAATGGTTGCTGTAATTCCCTTTAAACCCCACCAAATTTAGCAGCCATAGTGATTTCCATTTAAATAAAAAAGAAGTAATACTCGTTATTGTTACTTCAAAAAACGAAATTAAATTAGTAAAATACCTTTATGAATTTGTGATAAGTACAAAGAAATCACCAACTTAATTAGCCTTATCCCAATTATTTTGAGCCGTCTTTATAAATCCTCGTTCTTCATTTGTAATTGTTGATTATTGCATGAGCTGATGAGTGAAAAGGAATATCTAAAAATGAGTAATGCTTAACACATTAATTTTATTGGAACTCGTACTACAAGCCTAAGTGATGATACCAAACCTAAATGGATATGCTGCTCAACTACTTGGATTGGGTCACCGGGTAGGAGGCACATACTTTCCATAAAATCCCAATCTTTTAGGAATGTGTTTTTTTTAGAATATATTTGTTGCGTCCTAAGAGTATTCGCGGCGGTAGAGAAATATAAAGTTTAACGCCTTAGCTTTATACGAAGATCCAGCACGCACACAGATAAAGAGAGAGAGTGCATCATTTATAGGGACAGCAAGATTTTTACGTGAAAAACCCCTGAAAAGGGGGAAAAACCACGGGGCTTAGTCCAGTTTGCATGAATCCACTAATATTTGCAGTTGATTACAAATGCGGCCCTTCCTTGGGGGAAGACCTTAACTTGATGTACGTCCTATAGAGTACATTAAATGATGAGAATACAAAGAATCATTGTTGATATTTTTGTTTAGTCGGAAGGGTCATAGTCGGCGAGCGACAGAGCTTGATTATAGTCGGTGGGCGACGTAAGTCGGAAGGACCGTAGTCGGCGGACGACGGAGGTCGGAAGAACTATAGTTGGTGGGCGACGTAAATCAGAAGGACTGTAGTCGATGGGTGACGTAAGTCGGAAGGACTGTAGTCGGCGGGAGACAGAGGTCAAATAGATTGTAGTCGATGGGCGACGTAAGTCGGAAGAACCGTAGTCGGCGGGCGACAAAGGTCGGAAGGACTATTGTATGGCGACAGAGGTCTGAAGGACGACGTCAGATAGAAGTCTGACGAATGTCCGACAACAGATAGAAGTCCGACAGAATTCCGGTGACGGGCGGAAGTCCAGCGTCCGACAGGAATCCGGTGACGGGCAGAAGTCCAACATTGGGTAGGAATCCGGTGATGGGCGAAAGTCCAGTGTCAGATAGGAATTCGATGACAGGTGCAAGTCCGGCGTTGGGTAGAAGTCTGTCGATAGCGTCGAATACAATTCTGGCGACAAGCGGAGGTCCGGCGTCAGTCGGTGGCTAGGCAAAACTTCGGCGTTAGGTAGAAGTCCGGCATCAGGTAGAAATCTGGCGACAAGCAGAGGTGCGACGTCGGGTAGAAGTCCAACGTTAATCGGCGGCCAGGTAGAACTTCGGCGTTAGATGGCATTCGGGCAGAATTTCGGCGTCGGTAAGCTGCTGGGTGAAAGTCCGGCGGTGGTCGAGGAGGTGTCTCTTCCTTGCTTCCTTCTTTTCACTTCTTGCTTGGGACTCCTCATCCCCCCCCCCCCGGGCTCCCTTTCTATGTGAAATGAGGGGTTTATTTATAGTTTTCTGAGAGTGGCATGATCAATAAATAGGAGGAAGATTAGGGGTAAATTGAGAGTGGTTTAAATGGACAACCGATGTTGAATCCTTTGATCATAGACCATTTATTGGGTATTTGAATGTCTTAATAATATCAGAATTGAATGATCTTAGGCTCGTTGGATTTGTCTCGTTGAGCCACTCAATTTGATTATAAGCATGTCACGTTTGGAAACCATTTGGTAATCCAAATTATTGTTTGAACCTTCTGAATGCTCTTCAAGTCTTTGATTTAGTCTCATTTGAGCTCGGATTGAGTCGAATTTGGTGTCTTTAGGATCGTATTCCGTGACGTTAAGTTCAACTATAAGTTTTCCAAAATCGGAGTTCAAATGATCCCGTATTTAATTTTAGAAGTTTCCAACTTGATTTTGCTTCGAGATTCGTGTCCGATCAAGATAATTTTTTGATGATATATAATATTATTGCTACTTTAAAATATATTTTTAAGTAGAATATACAGTATGCAAATGTGTTAAGCATTACAAATAAATATATTATTGCAATTTTAGGTTTGGTGTGATCACTTAGGCTTGTAGTGCATGTTACAATAAAATTAATATGTTAAGCAATTCTGTTAGGATATATGTCTAGATTTTAGTTAGATTTTTTTTTTCTTTCTTTAGTTTTATTGTATAGCTTGTATTGTCATTGGTGTGCAGCTTTGTGTAGCCATTGATGCTTATAAATAAGTGCAATAGGCTTTAATGAAAAAGCAAGCCAAGTAATAAAGATTTTTTTAATTCCCTGTTGACTCTATCTCCTCTCTTCTCTCCCTCTCTTGCAAGAAAGCTCAAGGAGTTTCATCTTCCTTCAAGAAGATCCTACAATTGGTATTAGAGTAGGTTAAGGTTGAGGAAGGTTCTTGTTAAGAGAAGAGGCAATGTGGCTTCAAATTCGTGGGCGGGGCTGGCTCAGATGGCTTAAGGCCGGATCTTTTTCTTAGATGTGGGCCTCCAATCAGAGGGGATAGGCGTGGAGGCTGGGAACCTAGGTCGTGAGGGAGAATGCGGGCGAGAACTGGGCGAGTTCTAACACACTGGGCGTGGGTTGTTGCACACGGGCCTGAGGCTAGGCGCACAGGCGGATCACGCGAGAGTGCGACATGTCGCGCAGGTGGATCGCGCGTGAGTGCAGAGGTGCAGGTGATGCCATGACGCAGGAGTTATCGGGCGTGGTGTCGTAGATAGGTGAAGGGTTGTCGCAGGCCGAGTCACGAGATTGCGCGTGAAACAGGAATCGAGCGCAAGAGGATCCGGTCGCGCGGTCAAGCGTTGGTAGAGGGCTCGTTCGCGCGGGAGAAGGAGACCGTTCGGGCAAGGCTTGGTCGCGTACAGGATCGAGTTGTCTTGCTTGGCACGCTGGCTTTTTTTTTTTTGCACGCGCACGTTGTGCGAATTTGCAGGAAGACTAATTTGGTCGTACGCAACCTAGAGTGTACACAGTGAAAGAGTTCTTGACTGTGTTTTCGCGCATGATCATTCGCATGAGGTGGAGCGAACAGCTGGCTTGCATTCGCGGTTCAAGCAAGGTTGTGGGCGCCAGGTTCATTCGCATGCAGCCCGAGCGGAACATAGCACGTAGACGAAAGGCGGGATGGAGCACGCGTTCGAGCGGATCGCAGGTTGGAGGGTGGCAATCAGGCCTATTAGTGCTACGGGAAGTTAAGCCGCATAGGCGGCATTGCATATCTTGCGAGTTGGTGTCGTTGGGGCACAGATCGAGTTCTGTTTTCTTGATCATGTTGATGCAAAGGTTTGAAATCGGCAAGTTTACTGGGGGATGATTTCAGCCTCTGGCGGATTAAGATAAAGGCTTTACTAGTTCATCAAGGCCTTGCCGATGCCAATTCTGAGGAGAATCTTGTTGTAGCCACAGACAGAACAAGGGCAAGTGAGATACAGCTAAATGCACACAGCACTATTCTACTTTCTCTTGGTGATGAACTAGTGAGAGAGGTTGCCGATGAAGGCTCGGCATTAGAGGTTTGGCGGAAGTTTGAATCAATTTATATGAAAAGATCATTTACTAATCAGCTATTTTTGAATAAACAATTATACAAGTTCCAAATGGAAGAAGCAAATGAGCTTAGAAAACATTTGGATGATCTTAGTTAATTGGTTCTTGACCACAAGAATGTCGATGTGACAATAGACAAAGAAGATCAAGGAATTATACTCTCGGCTCTTTGTCGAAGTCATATGAGCACATAATTGACACTATGTTATATGGGAAGCAAACATTGACAATGATAAAGGTAAATTATGTCTTGATGTCAAAGGATGTTTAGAAAAAATTTGAACATAAAGAGATAATATTGACAGTATTTTGACTGCAAGAGGAAGATCAAAATTCAGAAGGAACAAGTCCAACAAGAAGTGCTTCTATTGTCACAAAGAGGTGCACTTTTAGAAAAATTATCCTATTTTGTTGAAAATGCAAGGAGTTGGGCTCAAAGCAGACTCTAGCTTAGCAGTAGCGACAGATTTGGGAGACGGTTGGACTAAATCAGATGCTTAGTAAAATCTAGACCAAGGTTGAGTTTGTTAGGATATTGGTCCATATTTTAGTTAGATTTTCTTTTTACTTTCTTTAGTTTTATTGTATAGCTTGTATTGTCTTTGGTGTGCAACTTTGTGTAGTCATTGATGTCTATAAATAAATGCAATAGGTTGTAATTGAAAAGATTTTTCTAATTCCCTGCTGACTCACTCACTCTCCTCTCTTCTCTCTCTCTCTTGCAAGAAAGCTCCATCTTCGTTCAAGAAGATCCTACAATTACAATCGCAATTCATATTTGTAATTAAGAATGATAAAGAAGTTGTGTTGGATTTTCTTGAGATTTTTTCCTTTTTAACTATTAATATTTCATATCTTTTAAGCATGATTTGATTATAGTCTTAATCAAATCATGCTTAAAATGTTTCTTTAATTTTATCCTCTCTTGCCATATGACTGCCGAATGTACCTACAACTAGTTCTTTTTTATCATGCAGAAATAATGTCTAGCAGCTTGTTAAATTGGAATATCCATTTACAATGCCGTGCAAAGCTGTCAATTAAGGAATTTCGTAGCCAAAGTTCCATGGCATATGGCATTTCCTTCCGAAATTGTTTGCAAAGTGATGCTTCAAGGTATCTCTACTAAACTATAATTCACATTTTGGGATGATCCAGCAGTTTTCAATATGCACTTTCATACAAGTGAGATAGATTTTCTTTTTCATCAACTTATTCTGAAATATCTTCCTGCGATATGTTAATGTCTTCTACCGTCCGGGCTTCTTTTATGGTCTTAGTTGTTCATTCTTGCGCTTCACTTTTTAATTATTCTATGACCGAAGAAAAGATTTTTTGTATTTTAGTTAACCTAGATAAAGACCTCTTTTTCGCCGGTTTACCGGTTGAACCGGCGGTTCATCCCAAAACCGCCCGGTTTAATGCAAGGGCGGTTTTCAGACTGGACCGGACTGGTCCTCAAACCGGTTCACGGTTGAACCGGTCGGACCGGCCGGTCCGGTCCGGTTTTTAAAGCACTGTCTAAAATCTTGCATTCATGTATTTGAACTTAAAACTTCTCATCTCCATACATCTTTACCGTTCAAATGCTGTCACATTGTTGCAGGAAATCATGTTCTTTCGAGTTTTTTTACCCATAAAATTTTTCTTCATTTATTTGTGTCTGAACACAAAAAAATAGAAAAAGAAATATTCGAATGGAGTTGTTCTTACTAAAATCCTCTTTTTAGGTTTTTTGGCCAATTTTCAATGCGAAACAAACTTTTATTACTCTAGATCATGTACTTCCATTCCATTAGCTTATCTAAGCTTCCCAATAATTATGTCCTTTGAGCAGGTTTTCTAACTTAATTTTAACTCTCATTTACTTGCTGAATATTTGCAGCAAGACATGTATTTGGGCAGTAAACCTTCTAATCACAATTATGTTGCTGCTCAGTTACGTCTTTTTGGTGGGCAGTTTACATATCCTTTGATCATATGATTAGGTTCTTAAATTCGCAAACTTCACTGTAACATTAAATTGCTTTCAGAGGATAAATTCACTCTCGCACTTCTGTTATGCCAAATAAAAGAATAATTTGTACTACTTTCATGGATGAATGCAGCACAAGTTGTTTCCTTGTACCACTTGCATAATTACGTGCCTTAAGTAGTTGCTTTTTTATTTCCACAGTTCTATTATAATTTCTGTAATCATTTATCTGTTCATCTGTCCAAATCTTATTTAATCCAGCAAAAGGACACTTCCATTTCTGATTATTGGCTTCGAGGATATAAAGTATGCATAATACTTTTTTCTGAATGTGCTTCACTACAAACTGTCTACTCTTACAAATGTATACTGCTTTTATGCCTCATTTTACAGAACTTTTAGGTTGTTATGTTACAAGCAATGTAACTCTTTCCAAGCCCCTTCTAGTTACTGCAATGGCACTAAGAGAACTCCAGTCCATTCGTGCTTGCAAGAGAATGTTACAAAGTACTTTGAATTTATAATTGTTGGAAGTGGTGTTGCCGGATTGAGGTATGCTCTTGAAGTTTCAAAACATGGATCTGTTGCTATAATTACCAAAGCCGAGCCTCATGAATGCAACACAAATTATGCACAAGGTGGGGTTAGTGCTGTATTGTGCCCTTCAGATTCTGTAGAGAGTCATATGCATGACACAATTGTTGCAGGAGGTTACTTGTGCGATGAAGAAACAGTAAGGGTAAGCTCCTATTGGCGATGCTTGTAGATCAGCCATATTCTACATTCTGTAAGTAGTGTGATCCGTGCAAGATGATTACGTGGACCTTGTTTTATATTGTTTAGAAATTTATCATGATTACTATAATATCCTTTTTATAAATTGTGATAATGAAGGATTTTGTATTCTACTAGAACAAGTTAGAAAGAACTACATCGATGAGTTGGAATTTGGATGATAAAAATATGGTGAACTGGTTGTAGTAGGATATCAACTGATTAATCAAGTTAGAATAACTTTAAAATAAGATAATGGATATAAAATCATATTAGATTTGAATGTTTTATACCGAAGCTGTTGCATACCTTTGTCATCACTAGTTGGATGGAAGATTCTTATTTAGGAGGCTGAAGTTTCCTGGATGCAACCTTCACAGTAGGTTGTCCCTATCAAAAAGTCACTTGCTGAGCTAGAATCACTTAGGCTGTTAAGCTTTGTTTGGATTCTTGAAAAGATATTGAGACTAGGTCTGACCAATCCAACATATTACTCTCATAACCATACAAATTCTGATTTTGAAAAATTAATTTTTCGCTCTTTGATTTATTCACAGGTATGTTAACTCTTACCTGCTACAAGCTATTCATATAATAGAGCTTCTCTGCACTTTCCTGACTCAGGTTGTTTGCACAGAAGGTCCAGACAGGATTAAGGAATTAGTGGCTATGGGTGCATCATTTGATCATGGAGAAGATGGCCAGCTTCATCTTGCAAAGGAAGGGGGTCATTCTCATCACAGGATAGTTCATGCTGCTGATATGACCGGCAGAGAGATTGAACGGGCCTTACTAAAAGCTGTGGATGATGATCCTAACATATCCATGTTTGAGCACCATTTTGCCATAGATTTACTGACCTCACAGGTGATTTAGGGTATCGGTTTCTCCATTTTCTCCATCCAATATTAGCCTTATTCTAACATGAATATTTTCAATTTTATGTTTGCATTCTTTTCTTGTACGCTGCATTGGGAGTTCATTCATTTATGTCTATGTTCTTGTTTGAAAGTTAAAATAGATAAAATCAAGAAACTAAGGCTTCGTTTGGGACGTATTTTTTACTACTTCTTAAAGCAACTTTCTAGTAAAAAATAAAAAAATTTGTACTAGAAAGCTGCTTTAAGAAGCAGTAAGAAAATCATCCCAAATGAAATCTAAATCTACAAATCCTGAAGTTCCGAGAAGCAGTCAAAATTCTCACAAGAAACTTGAGTTGAAAATTGATTGGACAAAAATAATTCTTTAGTATTGCCTCCATGGAGATGGTTAGATTTATTTAGCTTCTGCACATGGCTTTATTTTCAATTAGTTCCATGTCTTTGTTTCAGACGAAACATTATTTGATCAAGAAAACCATGCATGCATCATATCTTATCATTTTTTTGCTTGCAACCTCCTACCCGTTCAACTGCTAAGCTATGTTTTCAGAATGGCATGTTTGACATTCTATGTATTTCTAAATTCTAGAGTTTTGAATGACACTATCTATTTCAAATATATGCAATTATTGGGGCACTAGATATCAACCTATACCAATTCTGATTCCATTCTAGTTCCTAAGAAGACCCAAAAGCCATGACCAGCATGGTTGTTAGTCCATCTCTCTCTCTCTCTCTCTCTCTCTCTCTCTCTCTCTCTCTCTCTCCCATTTGTATGTGTGTTTGTATTTATATTTATTTATAATTACATTTGATCCACTGGTGAAGCCAAGCCTTGTGAGTTATAAGACACTAGGAGCAGTAGGAGCATTTAGATCTTACAAACTTGCCTTCATAAGAAGTATTAGCTTTTTTTTTTCTGTTTTTCTTAGGGTAAAGGTTGCTCTAAATTTAATGCAAATTATTAACTGGGAATCTCCTCTGTTATTTGGGGAATAAATTTGCAGGATAATGAAGAAATATACTGTCATGGCGTGGATACTTTAAACACAGAAATACAACAGGTCAAGTGTCTGTCATGAACCATAGATTTTATTAACCTTTTTTTTCCGTAATTTACATCTGTTTGAAATTAGATTTCAGATTTCAGCAATCATCATAATCTTATATTTTGAAATATTTAGATAGCACGCTTCATAGGAAAAGTGACATTGCTTGCATCCGGAGGAGCTGGACACATTTACCCCTTGACAACAAATCCGCTGGTAATTTATGCTTCTTTTCATTGTCATTAATGCTACGCTATGTACCGAGTACCAAGTACCGCTCGGTATAAGCTCGGTACCGGACATGACACATTTTCATCGGGGTCTGGATTCCGCACAGAATAATTTTTCATATATCAGAGACATAATTTGTGAGGTCGTGCCGAGAATAAACAGTTCTCTATCCAATGATGAAAACTTCATAAAGTGAGTACTTTTCTAATGATCATATTACCTTCTGCACACTTATAGGTTACTACAGGAGATGGAATTGCTATGGCACATCGTGCTCCTGTGATTTCTAATATGGAGTAAGTGTAATACTCCTTTTGTGCTCATCTTTTGTGTAATGATTAATATTCAACATCTGAATCATTTTTCAAACTCATCAAGATTTGTGCAGTTCCATCCAACAGCTTTGGCAGATGATGGCCTTCCAATCAAGCCAATGAAGAAGAGGGATAATGCTTTTCTAATCACAGAAGCAGTCAGAGGAGATGGAGGCATTCTCTACAACAAGTCCATGAAAAGATTCATGCCTTTGTATGATGAACGAGCTGAACTGGCCCCAAGAGATGTTGTGGCCAGAAGCATAGATGACCAGCTAAAGAAACGGGGTGAAAAGTATGTGTTCCTTGATATAAGCCATAAGTCACGGCAACAAATTCTTTCACACTTCCCTAACATTGCTGCAGAGTGCCTCAAATATGGGCTTGACATAACCTCCATGCCCATCCCTGTCGTTCCTGCAGCACATTACATGTGCGGTGGCGTGCTTGCTGGGCTTCATGGGCAGACTAACATAAAGGGCTTGTATGTAGCCGGTGAGGTTGCCTGCACTGGCTTACACGGCGCAAACCGGCTTGCGAGCAACTCGTTGCTTGAAGCACTTGTCTTTGCAAGAAGAGCAGTCCAGCCTTCAGTAGAGCATATGGCGCACCCGACCGTTAACACAAAGCATTTAGACATTTGGCCCCATCCAGTTCTCTCAGAATCCCTTAAGGATTGCATTGTTGAGGATATAAAATTGAGGACTAGACAGATCCGAGGAGAGTTGCAATCAGTCATGTGGGAGTATGTTGGTATAGTACGGTCGACGAACCGTCTGAAGAATGCAGAGTGGAGAATTGCAGACTTGGAGCTCCAATGGGAGGAATTCCTGTTTCGGAGAGGGTGGAAGCCAATGATGATCAATTCTGAAGCTTGCGAGATGAGGAATCTCTTCTGTTGTGCTAAGTTGGTCGTGAGAAGTGCGCTTGCAAGGCATGAAAGCAGAGGCTTGCATTTTACGGAGGATTTTCCATATGTGGAGGAGAGTAAGAGGAAGCCAACGATCATATTTCCAACTTCTGCTGCAAAGCTCACCTGGAGCTCGCGGCAAGTTCATAAGCAATTGCAGTGCTAAGAATTGCTGGTTCCTTTTTACACATTGAAGTCCTGCACAAGCTTGCTGTTGGGTATTCAATTGAAGCTACTGTAGAAGCATGGAGGTAAGGAAACACTGCTTTTACAAGTTTGGTTGTGATTGCAGGATCCATTATGTTGCAACTGTACATTTTTTTTTTAAATTCAGAACTATGGAAATATATGATTTTTATTTTTATTTCTTCTTCGGTTGATGGAATGATCATATCTTTGGTGAATTATTCATATTTCTTAAAAATCTGTAACTTTTAGTGGATTGGTCTGAGGTGGTTAGAGTTTACGGTGGTAAGAATTTGTTTGTTTGTGGATTAGATTTATGTAGCTGAAATTCTGGATTGTTGCCAGGAAGGAGAAAGATAATGAAGTCGAAACTTTTTTTTTTTTTTTGATAATAGGAGGTGTTGATTCTTGTTTGGATCATAAAAATAATATATATAGATAATACTAATCTAATCTCCCCAATTAGGGGTGCAAACGAGTCAAGTCGAGCTCGAACTAGGAGGTGTTCGAGTCGAGCTCAACTGCCAAATACCAAACCCGAGCTCGAAAGATGAGCTCGAGCTGGACTCGTCTCATGAAACGAGTCGAGACGAGCGGCTCGTCGAGCTCCTTCCCAACTTCCGTCCGCAAATACTGCTCGTTGTCCCGAGCTACGTCGACCTCCGTCAACTTTCGACCCTTCGTCGAAGCTGCAAGCTCGTCCTCCCAAGCTGCGAGTTCCGAGCTCTGTCGTCCGTCGTCCAGTTGAGCTCCATCAAAGCCCACTCTTGCCTGCGAATCCCGCTCCCGCTAAACCCTGCTCTCGCCTGCAAATCCCGCTCTCGCCTGCATCTTCTTTTCTTACACGAGCTACTCGACGAGCTCTCAAGTCGAGCAGCGGAGTGTTCGAACTCAGGCTCATTAAACCTTTGAGCTCGAAATTGTGTTCAAGGTCGATAAGCTCGACTCATCAAGCCCGTTAACGAGTTGAGCTCAAGCCGGCTCACAAGCTGGCTTAACTCGGTTGCACCCTATCCCCAATACCGTGACCTGGGAGAGGTCGTAGCTGCTACTGAACAAATAAAAGAAATGGAATTGGGCAGGGGTAACTGTTTACCTCCTCATGTTCTGGAAATTCTGCTCATATTCTCGTGTATATCCAGCTCAATTAACGGAGCAGTACTACTGAGTACCGAGCAATACTATTGAGTACCGAGCAGTACCGAGCTCGGTATTGAGCAATACCGAGCTCGGTACTGCTTGGTACTGCTCAGTACCGAATAGGAGGTGATGTAGCACATTTTCATTAGGCTCCGAACATGTCCGGTGTCCGAACCCAATAATTTGCCCGGCATGGGGATCCGCCCCAGGATGCCAGAGAATGCCTCTCACCGTCTCATGACAAAGGAGAGCTCATAGGTGAAAAACAATGTTTGCTTGTCCTTCAACGCCATGGCCACAGTGGTTGGTTCACATTGGATATTGGTAGGGTATTTCTCGTTCATCTTGAGATTCTTAATCAACTCAGTGTCATGCTGGAAGATGCACGGGATGACCTCGAACCCGACGACCATATATCCCGGTGCATCTGAGACAGCGCCAGAGGCAATGGCGGAGGTTACCGAGTCTGCGGCGCAGTGGCAGGCTCCTCGTATTTGTGGGCCAGGATGTCCAGGATGGTAAACTTGAGGTTGTTAAAGGCTTAAAGCCGATCATTGCGCGACTCGACTCAAATGCAAGCACCGCCGCACCGGGCAGACTCGACACAGTCATCGCAGAGGGCAGACTCAACACGAAATCTTAAGTCACTCGGGTCATTTCTGAATTTTCGGGTCAACTCAAATTCGAATCCAAATCTGATCCGTTTTGGATCCAGGTTGATCCTTACCGGAATTTTTTGAATTGGATTCGGATTGAATTTTCGGGTCTGAGTCATGTATTGACACCTCTCCACTCCCACGATCTACGTCCTGCTTCTGTCGTCTGTCCTCGGTTAATAAAAGAAAGGCGGGAAGAAGCCTTCGACTTGATTCGGCGCACAGAAATCTCCCGAACTCCCGCTCACAAGCTTCCACACTCGATTCCTCCTCCCTGCTGAAGCCGAAGCCGCTCGATCCGACGCCTGGATCTCCCGCACTCCACGCCAATCTTCCGACCTGTAGCCCGCACTGTTCGAGCTTCCCCCACACCCATTCGCACAGCCACCTCATACCCGTTCGTCTCCGGCCACAGATCGCCGATCGAGCTAATATTCCGATCCCTCTACCCTTCCTGTTTGAACTCTCAGCACCCAACCCGCTTCCTGTAACCGAACCCGACGAGCTGCTCCCTCCCGACTCGCGAGACCCCAGTTCCCACCTCTCTGGTTGATCGGACACCCAACCTCCAAAACCGGAACCTCCCACTCTCTTCACTGTGTTCGTCAACCTCACGCAGGCACTCCAGTCCCGATCTCTCTCACGCATAGAAGACGACGTCCACATCCCTCTTGATCCGACTTCTTCCTTCACTCTTTGACTTCACTCGATTCCTCCTCCCTTGCATTTACAATCTCCACCTCTCAGCCAAGCCAATCCGAGAATCTCCCGCGAGCTCCTTCCCTAACGAATTCCAAAACCCCACTCAGCCAATGGAACTTTTATTTGGTCCGGTCAGCTGACTTAGCTCTATGCTCGTACGCTAGTAAAATAGTGCCACGTGTTCTCACTATTTACCACGCGGCCCGACAACCCCGACCCGGAACGGAGACAGGATTGCTATGTTCGTGTGTTGCTATGTATTGCTCGGTATTTGCTCGTATTGATCGATTTTGCTCGGAAATAACGAGAAATATCATTCTGTGAAAACCAATACCCAGCAATACCGATAAATACCGAGCAATACCGAGAAATACCGAGTTTTTCTCGGTATTGCTCAGTATTGGTCTTCACAGAGCGATATTTTTCATTATTGCCAAGCAATACCGAGTAATACTTAGCAATACCGAGCAATACGCGAACATAGCAATCCCGGGTCAAGTCGTCGGGCGGCGCGGTATTGAGTAAGACCACGTGGTGACATGTTATTGACGTCCGAACGTAGAGCTACGTCAGGTCACCTGACCTAATAATTGTTCTCAATAATCTCTCTCTCTCTCTCTGTCTCTCTCTCTCTCCATTAAATTTTTATCAATATTAATAATATTTATTATTATTATTATTATTATATTAAAAAAGAGAGAAAAAGGCAAAAAGAAAAAAAAAGAAAAAAATAAAAAATGTAAAGAAAAATAAAAAAGAAAATTTGCGTATCGATTTTTGTGTCCTTCACACTGACATCGCCATCATCTACCTCAACACCGTCATTAACTTGTCCGAAGGTATAATGTTCTTAATCTTTCCCTCGGCGCTTGGAGCACGGTGAGAAACCAATTATGTGCGCTTTTCTTGATATAGTGGGAGGGAACTCGTTACTATGACGTAGGTAAGTCTTGTGCATGCTTTTATTAGTATGACAGGGCAAAATTGAAGTGCTCATGTACATGCTTTAGTGCCTGCAGGAAAAGTATTGTGTATTTTTAAACATGTACTACTGAATACCCATACAAGCCTTTCTTGATGTGGTAGGATTGAAGATTACGGCCGTGGTGTCACCCGACATTGATCATGCACATCTTTTTTTGATGTGGTGGGAAAGTTAAGACTCAAATTTTTCCTAAAAGGAGAGACGTCGGGAGGCTGCCGAAATTTTAAGTAAAGAAGAGACCTAATTTAAATAAAAGCACATGAGACTTAAATGAACTAGAGGGAACCAAACTTGTAATCAAAATCGCAAGAAACTAAACCTAATAATTAAAATTAAGGTGCAACTTGTAAGATAATAAAAAAATTTAGTCGAAATGAGCATTCATGGTGGACATAAACTTCAGTACAAATTGTCTATGAGTGATAATGAATGAAATTGAAAGAAACATATAACCTGATTGCAAATAGCGAAATAAAACCCTTTAATATATGCTGCAACTTATCCATAAACAACATCAGCTGGTTTACAATAACCATATCAATCATACCTATGAATGAGAAGAAATAAATGCAATGAATGTGACGGTTTACTCATGACTAGAACGTGGAAGATATGCAGCAAGTGTAAAATTCTCCCTGCACAAACGAACACATTAAAATCCCACAAGCAATGGAAATTGACATGCAATCAACTCACCAATAGAACATGTCTAGGGAGGTTATCACGAATACAAATTGCCCATGGCTCATGTAAATCAATTTCGAACGAATATGCTAACCCGGCCGCAAGCAGTAATGATCGACATGCAATGATTACAAAGACACCATCATAATCAACGTCAAGTGAGTACCTAATAAATGCATAAGATCCCTGCAGGTGAAGGAAGTTGATATGCAATGAATGTAATGGCTTGCTCGAGGTGCACAAATTTTTAATTTGAAAAATACCTTTAAGCTTTTTCATTCAAACTTGAAATTGACATTACAGGTTTAATTTTTTAAAATATCTAACTTAAGATTTCATATCTAATTTAAATAAAAAATAATTAAAAAATATTTTATAATGAGCAATAAATATATATATAAAAAAACGGCATCTTATTAATATAAAAAAAATTATAATTAGCATATTTTAATCTTCTTGATTTAAATTTAAATTTTTAATCTTTCTCTAGTGTAGTTTATTGATTTTAATTATATAAATTTCTTATAAAAGAGAATTTGGATATTTTAAAATAATTAAAAAAAATTCATGAAATTTTAAATTTTAAGAAAATTAGGCTTCCGAAGATAAATGATTAAAATGGAAAAATATAAAAATAAAGAGATATATATATAAATTATTAAAAAAGTTTAAGATGTTCTAATAAAAATCAACAAAAAATAGGTAAGCTCATAAGAGACAGTGATAAAAAAATTAAAAAATTTAAAATCTTCTCACCCTCATGGGAGAGAGGTAGAGAGAGAGATAGGAAAGAGGGCTATAAGCCTATAACAGCATCAATAACAAAAAGTTGATGGTAAAAAAATGGCAATAGAAAGATAGATAGATAGAGAGAGAGATAGAGAGAGATAGTGAAAAAATTTTATCTTCTTCAATGAATGACTAATTTTATATGCAAAAAAAAAAAAAATCCCCCCCCCCCCCTAAATACGCCTTTGTTTGCAACTAGTAACATTTACATTACACGCAAACATGTTAACTTGTTTGCGAGCAATGACAGTGGATACGGATAAAAGAGTTGCAAGGCAAACAGCATATCATCCATAAGCAAGGACCAATAACCTATACATATGACATATTATCCGCAAAATGTATACAAGCGGACAAAAGGTATTTCTCAAGGTTCAAATAAAATTTTATACAAACTATAGCGATAATAACATAGCACAAATAATTGTATTTAAATGCTCCCACCTCATGCATTAAAATATGATTACCCGAATGGGCCTCAATGAGCGTGATGTATGCACATACATAACATATGATGATGATACGCAGGTCAAGAAATGAACATAAGTTCGAGCCTGATCCTTATATATGAATAGATAGGATTCGACATGGTTCAAACTATCAAGCAAATATATGATTGCACATCTACCGAGATATTTATTTTATACATTCATATTAGGCCTTCAAGGTCTATAAAAAAAAATTACTAACGGAGGCATAAAGCCTACAATGAATTTGATCGTTTGTAGGCAAGTCAAAAAGGTTCAACCGAGAAAATGAAACTACTCATGAAAACTCTGATGATGATCGTGTTGACATAAAATCTTGACCAAAGAGGACTCCAAAAATTTTAAAATGCCTCTCAAATTTCCATAAAAATTCAAAACTAAAAAAATCATCAAAACCTAAATATTTAAAATTAAAATAAAATTACCAAAATATTTAAAGCAAAAAATACCCATCCACAACAGTTCATTGAGTTGGGCAAATCTAAAAAGGGCTTCAGCTCACAAAGAGCAAATGGCTGGTAAAAAATATCACTAAAATTCATTCTCATTATATCTCTTGCCAGTAAGGATATGATACGTGTCCTCTAATCGATAGTTTCGCTGGCAAATGGCACCACATATAATTAAATAGCTATGAACGAGACCCTCTAATCAGGTGATTTTGCAGCCAAATGACACCATTAAATTACAGTCATGGTTAGAGCTCGTATGTTCTACAACAGTGTTAAATCATTGAGCAAGGAATCAAGGATATGACCGATAGGGCATAAATCCCTCTGTTAGCTAAGGTGGATTTAAATTTATCCCCTTATGCAAATATTCACCCCATGTCTACAAGATACTTTTGGACAACGCAACACATGGCTGCCGACAAGGATTCTTCTGTCAGGTTAGATCAACTACCTCCTCTAACTAAGTAGACCATAGACCATGATGACCTAGGATGATGGAACCATAAAATCTTGATCATGTCTATCATCATCCCTCCACCATCCGCTTTAAGTGCAAGGTGATAATTTCTAATTTTAAATATTAAATTTTCAAATACTAAACCATGTTGCTACTTTATGCGAGATATTATGTATCTGTTTAATGACTAACCTCAATCAAATGCTCAATCTCTCTATCATGAAGGATAATTAACTATCAGGGCTTGCACTTATAGTAAACTTGAACTCAAATCATAAAGCTCTCGCGAAATGAGGGAGAAAGATAGTGTCTTATTCAAAATCCAATTTGTCTTCTAAAAATTTGCCTCAGAACTTAAGCGTTAAAACTCTCCACCATGACCCGAAAAAGAAAAAAAGGGGCCACTGAGAGGTCAGGGCATGAATTTTCGAAGTCCACAGTAACTGCAAAAGGAAAAAAAATAGAGAGAAAATTAATGAAGAAAAGAAAAATGAAAGAAGGGAAGAAAAGCTAAGGTAAAGAATTTCGAATCAATTTCGATGTGGGTCATAGAAATTAGAAGATTTGAATGAGAGAAAAGAATTTTAAGGTAATAGTGCTTTTTTAGTAATTTTTAGTTTAAGTGAATCACTGAGTTTTCTATGTTTGGGTTGAGATGGTGGTGGCATAGGCTTCAATCTTATAGTGGGATAGTGGAAAATATCAAGCCAGGCTTCATTAGCCAAAACTATATCAAGCTTTTAATAGATAAAATTGTCAGCTCTGTTGTTAAATCAAGTGTAATTAAGCTCAATAGAGACCAAATTTTTTATATAAATATAAAAAATTATGTTGTTGAGACTTGAGCAACTCAAATCCCTAAATATTTAGTATAAGAATTTTTTTAAAAAAACAATGAGGAAATTATCCCAAATAAAACATAAATATTCACAAATTTAGCTGCAATCTCACTAAAATATAAAAACTAGGTCTAAAAATTATGTCAACAGTGAAATAACCGATATAACTGAAGCAAAGCCTTCTACACTTTTAGGTGAGGCCGCCAATACAAGAAAATAGATGCTTCAAGAATTATACACTACAAATCACAGCACAAATGCTTAAAGAAAGCAAGCTAAGCCTTTAAAGATGGAGACCTGCGAGTAGCAATCGACCTGGGAAAACACCATCGAGGTTGCTGCTGCTGGCTTGGCTTGTAAAATAGGAAGAAGGACGGGTCCTCCTCAAAAGACTCTCTGTACATTTCAAGTGTTGGGACGATCTCTTCAAAGTGCGGCCTTTTATTAGGATTGGTGTCCCAGCATTGTTTTATGAGATGTTTCAACGCCATGGGACAACAGGGGGGAAGAGGCGGCCTGATATTCTGGAAGAAAGAAAGAGTGGGTAAATTACCTTTAGGAAACAAGGAGAGATATTCTAAAAAAGAAAAGTAAGCTGTCATTAGAGATAAATAGTTCTATGGGCGACATCAATTCGAGAGATTATTCTATGCGGTGTCCGGACGCGTCACGTCACCCAATACACTGTGCATTAGAGATAATCAAATAAATATTCTATTTGCCTTTAAGACACAAGGAGAGATTCTAATAAAGAAAAGTGAGCTCTCATTAGAGAAAAATAGTTTTATGGGCGACATCAATTCGAGAGATTATTCTATGCAATGTTCTGAAGCGTTCGAAAGCCAATCCGGACGCGCCACGTCACCCAATGCACTGTGCATTGGGTGACGTGGCACGTCCGGATTGGCCTCCGGACGTGTCCGAACACCACATGTAATAATTTTTCCATCAATTCACTTTAACTTTCTTGTAGCTTACCATAGAAAAATGTTTCATGTAAATAAACAAAGGGGTATTTACATACATACCACATTATTTCATGCTATTTATATATCTAACACCCAAAATTTTAATATTACATTCATACCACTCATATAAAATTTTAATATCAAATATATTACTCCTATGTTCCATTCTTATCACACATACTAACCTATAAATTTTAATATTTCATTCCATGCACTCATATTTATTCTATGGGTGGTAGGCATGTAATATTAAAATTTCAGATGTTAGATATGTAAATAGCAAGAAATAAAGTGGTATGTATGTAAATCCCATAAACAAAACTACGAATATACTAAGTTTTGCGGCATCATGATTAGAGGCCTTGGTTTTCACCTTGCTAATTTCTAACGATTGTGATTAAATTCACTCAATGTTTTTCAAAAAAAAAAAAACTTAGTAACAATCTAGAAGCCAGTGCTACAGCTATCATAACAAGCGAGATGGGAAAAATAAGACTTATGCAAGAAGCCGCTATGAAAAGATGAAAGCAACTAATAATGTATCATAACAAGATAAGTTTATGTATTTGCCTCAAATCATTAGCTACCTAAGCAGACGTTTAATCATCTGAGCATTCCAGAATCTGATTTATAAGCAGTTCGGTATTAATCTTTTAAACATGAGAATATTGGCGACAACAAGGCCCAAGATTACAAGAAATTATTCTGTGCGGACACCGGACGTAGCTCTATATCTGGAGTCAAATCAGAGCACGCCACATCACCCGGTACACAGCGGATATATAGCCGCGGTACACAATAAGGAGGTGACGTGGCGTGTTCTGATTTGCCTCCGGATGATGTCCGTACAAAATAATTGATCCAAGATTGCAGCAAATACTTTGAAAGGAAGTTGATAGGGAGCCGGAGAAAGTTACAGCAGCAGCAGCAGCAGGGCTGGCATTTCTTCCACCAAGGAGATCACAAGACACCACCATGGAGCAGGGATTTCCAAGTGGCAATAAAGTAGATCGGGTCTGCTGTTGGGTGAGGAAGAAATGAGTGAAAAAAAGTTCTCTAATAGTTGGTTAGTGATTGTTTTGGTGAGAACATTTCGCTGTGTGTGGCTAGTAGAGTGTAGTGGGGATAGTAGAACAAAAAGTTAGTATGAGAATTGTATAGGGTATAAAAATTCTGCTTTCATTAATACATTTCTCTATTCATCTTCTCCCTTATTCCCTGTTTTCTTATATGGCATTGCCAGCGCCTAGAATTATCGGAAAGTGACCTAACATTTATTGCTCTCATTGAACCTCCCACTGGGTGCAATGTCATCCTATCATATGGCTAAGGGAAGTGTGGAGCCATCATTGTTTTCTTAATGGATACACTTTTTTTCTTGGAGGGCATGAATTGAATGTTTATTATGAAATACAAACATATAAAATTATTGGGATATATTAATATATCAATTATATATAAAGATACAAAAAAACTAGGGGGGCTTGTGCCCCCACTTGCCCTCCTAAATGATTATGTTTATTCATTGGGCCTCTGTCTTCTTCCTTGGTGTAAATGGCAACACCTCTAGTGCCAGGGGAGATAGAAGATTGTGCTTGCAAAAACTAAGAATAACTTCATAACATTTTTAGTTCTCCTATGTATTATAGAGCCTATCAATGGGTACCGAGATCGCCGAAATTTGCTCGCCGCCAATTGGCCTCTACAAAAAAGGTGCAAAGCAAGAAGTATCTAATCTCAGGAACATCGTGCAAAGCCCTCTTTCTACCGACAACTATTCGTTATGGCATTCTCAGATTTCCAAGACCTGTCGTGCTAATGGGTTTGAATCATTGCTTGATCCCAATTCTCCCATTCCTAAATGTGGGCTCCGAAAATTCGGCCCCGGCCTCCGCTCGCTTTTCTTTTTCGGCGAGGGAGTTTTAACGAACTAAGTTCCGAGGTAAATTTTGGAAGGCAGATGGGTTTGTAGATAAGACACTACCCAGAGATTTCGCCCTCATTTTGCGAGGACTTTATGATCTGAGTTCTGGTTTCCTATAGGCGCAAGCCCCTATAGTTAATTACCCCTCTCAATCATGAGAGAGAACTTTCGATTAAGGCTAGTCGTCAATTAGATACGTATAGAGAATACGTGTATTTGGCATATAATAGCAGCAATGAGTTTGGATTTGGAAATTTGAGAATTGGGTTTGAAAATAGTTGGAGAATTTGGGAATTTGGAGAATTGATATTTAAAATAGAAATTTTCACCATCTTGCACTTAAAGCGAATGGTGGGGGAATGGATGATAGACCCGATCAAGATCCCATGGTTCCGTCGTCCCGGGCCATCGTGGTCCCTGGTCTACTTAGTCAGAGGAGGTAGTCGACCCAACCTGACAGAAGGATCCTTGTCGGCAGCCATGGGTTGCTTCGTCCAAGGGGACCTTGTAGACCGGGGTTGAATGTTTGTCTAAGGGGATAAATTTGAATCCACCTTAGCTTACAGAGGGCTTTGTGCCCTATCAATCATATCCTATTGATTCATATCTCAAGGATTTAACGCCATTAAGGAGCGTATTGGCTCTGGCCATAACCGGTATATGTGGTGCCATTTGGCGGCAAAACCACTCGGTTCAGAGGGCCCCGGGTCATAACCGTTTACCTGCAGTGCCATTTGGCGGCAAAACTGCCGGTTAGAGGACACGTACCACGTCCTTAGTGGCAAGAGATTGTTTGAGAATGGATCCTAGTGATATTTTCGACTAGGCATTTGGCTCTTTGTGAGCTAGAGTTTATTTGAATTTGTCCACCTCGGCAAACTGTTGCGGAGGGCGGATGGATTTTTGCTTTAAGTTTTTGATGGATTTATTTCATTTTTTAAATATATGGAATTTGGGCTTTTTGTGGAGCTTTGGAATATTTGAAATAAAACTTTGGATATTTGGGAGATATTTTAAAAATATTTGGGGAACCCCTCCGGTTGAGATCTGCAATCAACACGGCCATCATCGGGGTGTTTGGGGTCATTTCCCTTTATGGATTGAACCTTGTCAACTCTGTCGGGCTGTCGACAGAGGATCGGGTTTTGTAGGCTTTTTGCCCTTGTAAGTGAATTCTCTTTGTTATAGGCCTTAAAGGCCTAATATGAATGTATTAAGACAAATATACCGGTCACCACAACCGTATATTTGTTTGAGAGTTCAAACCTTGTCGACTCCTATTGATCCGTATAGGAGGATCGGGTTCGAACAAGAATTCACTTGTCAACCCGCGCAGCATCCCTAGACGTCACGTGTGTACGAATAACACGCTCGCCGGGGCCCATGCGGGTTTTATAATTGTTTTTACCCCTTTTAGTGTACCTATGTGTATACAATTTATAGTGCACGTGCAGGGGCACTCTTGGAATAGACGTCTTCTGTCTGCTTGTACGAATGTTGCAGATCCGGTGGCGTAGCGTAGCAGCTTCTGAATGGAGTTGTTCGCTGCTTCGTACAGGTAGACTGTCGTGCACTATTTGTTGATTTTCGTAGGCGGGTTATAGTGCACTAACTAATCTCCTGCCTTATGTCGTAGGAGATTGCACTTGTCATATTCTTCATATATTTTATGGTAGTCTTTGATCCTTTCAGCACATCTTGCTACTGCTGCATATAGGTAGGTAGATGTCTTCCTTTTCGTACTGAAATTGACTTCAGGATACTGCATTTACTGAAGTCTTTTTGCATCTACCTGTAGATGGTATATGACGTTCACATCTATATTCGTAGACTTTTATGTATTGCAGATCTTGAATCATTGCTTGTAGAGGTCCAATACATTTGCTTGATGTTGAATGAGGGTTGACTACAAGAACATTACAACATTCATTGGCTATTACTACTTAATTTGTAGGTGCTAGCACTTATTGCAGTATCATCAATCTTTATTTATAATGGATAACCGTATTTTCTCGACATTGGACAATGATTGATTGTCATTTGGCATGGTTCGAATGCCAATATTCAAGGAGAAATTCCAAGTCAAAGCTCAAAATTTATTCATGCAAGAGTCTTAGCTCGTTCTTGAATCATCACTTGCAATTGTTCATTTACATTCATTTGAGTTCTTTATTGCAATGATGAATCTCATTACTCTTTATTTGGTCAAATTTTCATTCAAATTGTTCAAGCTTTTGTCCACAATTGATCCAAGTTTGAGTTCAGTTCAGTTTCATGTTCTTGTCCATCTTGCAAGCTCAAGTCAAGCTCAAGTTCATTTCAAATCAGTCCACTTTTGGGTCCATGTCTTGTTCAAATTCAATGTCCACAAATTTTGAGTTCAAGATCATGTTCTAATCATTTGATTTTTAAATCAAATGTAAACTCCCAATCTTATATTTTCAATTTTATTTGGGTTTGAGTTCACTTAAGTCGATTGAATCAAGTCCACGAGTCCAATTTTGCTTCAAGTCCTTGTCTTTTTCAGACAAAATTTCGGCAGCCTCCCGGCGTCTCCCCCGTTTAGGGGAAAAACCAAGAGGCCGCCTACCCGCCAAGCCACTAAAGGCTTGCACGGTTGGTGTTGGTGAGACACCGCGGCGGTTGTATATTTTGTTTTCTCCCACCACGGCCAATAAAGGCGTGCATGGGGTTTTTAAAAAGACATTTTTGAAAGATAACAGATTTAATTTCCCCCCGCCCGGGGGTACTTATAAGTTACCCCGCTTCGCCGTACGTGCCGCACCGGGGTCCCATCCCACCACGGCCAATAAAGGCGTGCATGGGGCGGTTCTCCGGTTTGCCACGAATATTGAAGCAAGGTTTAGGTGATTGCCCGCATCGTCGTAGGCGTCGGACCGGGGTCCCATCCCACCACGCGCACTAAAGGCGTGCTTGGGGCGGTTTTCCGGTTCGCCACGAACTTCGAGAACGAGAATCTAAGTTTAGAAGAATTCGTACCTCCGCGGGGTTGTAGTGGTTGACACGTGGATCGAGGGGTCACTCGCCTACCTCGTCGTAGGTGTCGCGCCGGTTGCCCCTCCCACCACGCTCAATAAAGGCGTGCATGGGCAGACCACCGACTCGACACGTTGGTCGAGGTAAGAGAGTGGGGGAAGCACTTTTTTTTTTATTATCATTAATAACTTTAATTAATTATGATTAATTATAATTAATTAATAAAATAAGGATAATTAATTATAATTAAGAAATTAATTAAAACTATTTATCATTATTAACAGTTAATTATAATAAGAAAAATAATTAATTTTGATTAATTAAAATTAATTAATAATAATTAATTAAAAGATAATTAGTTGTGATTAAATAATTAATCATAACTAATCATCATTATTTAATTAATTATAATTAAAATAATTAATTTTAATTAATTAAAACTAATTATATATTAATATTAATTAACTGTAATAAAAGATAATTAATTTATAATTAAATAATTAATTATAAATGATTATCATTATCATTAATTAATAATTTTTAATTTATAATTAAAAATGATTAATAATAATAATAACACTTAATCCCTCCCTCACCTTCTCTGGCTTACATGACTAGGCCAAAGAAGCGTCTAAGGGAGAAAGTTACCTTCAAGTCAGCGATCTCCTGCTCTGGCTTCCGATCCAACAGACAGGGAATGTTGTCTGAGGAGCAAAGTTGGACGGCACAAGGGAGCCGAAGAAAAGGGGAGCTCTGCTTCTTGCTTCCGATCAAAAATCTGTAACTTCCGATCCAATTAGAAGGTCGTCAAAGGAGCGGAGTCGAACGCCAATGAAGGTGCCGGAGAAGTCGCGTGAAAGGGAGAAAGTTAGCGTCACAGCGAGCGACTCCCGTCGCTAGTTCCGATCGAAAGGTTGGAACCTTCGATCCAACAGGGAAGGGACGCCGGAGGAGCAAAGTCGGCGGGAGTTGGGGTTCGGTGCTTGAGGAAGAAGACAAGGTAAGGAGGCTATCTCTCTCTCTCTCTCTCTCTCTCTCTCTCTCTCTCTCTCTCTCTCTCTCTCTCTCTCGGGACGGAACAAGCCAAGGGGACGGGATCCAGGCGTTGGAGAAGCTACGGCTTCGTTTGGAGTCAGAGAGAGATTGGGGAAGGTGGAGTTTGGAGTAAGTTTGGCTACAGCAGAGGAAAGGAGATGAGGTCGGGAGGTGTTCGAACGAGCGTGGAGAGCAGCCGAATGGAGGTGTCTTCCTCTCCTATTTAACGACGAGGTGCAGCGTCGTTTTGAACAACGGCCGCAGGATTTACGGGGTTTGGACAGAAGCGGCGCCGATTTCAGCGATTCAGCGGGATTTTGGGCAGGATTCTCGGAGAACTGAACTGAGTCGTCGTATACGAGGTATGCAGGATTTCTTGCGAGTTTTCTTGCCGGATTCGCGGAGATTTGGGCGTCTCGATGAACATGAGGTATATACGCGGGATCCTTGATTTCTTTCCTCTTTTGTTTGGTTTATACAGAGATTAACAAATGCCCCCCAACAAATATGGTACGCGTCTAGAGCGAATCATGTTTGTTGTAAGTTGTTTGTCCTTGTGGATCTCTAGATACTTGTTCTAGATGTCACACTAAGGCTTTCATTTAGTGGATCTCCAAAAATTCGCTTGGATGTCACACTAAGACTTTCATTTAATGGATCTCCAAAAATTTGTTTGGATGTCACACTAGGGTTACCATTTAGTGGATCTCCAAAATTTATTTGGATGTCACATTACGATTTTTTCTTTAGTGGATCTCCAAAATTTTGCTTGGATGTCACACTAAAACTTTTCTTCTCCATAGATTTACTGGATGTATCAATAGATAGTTGAGATGTTGATTTCTTTTGTCCTGTGCTTTGTGCTGCGGACATTGATGGAGGATTACCTGATTTGTCACTGACTTGTCAGGTGGTTTTTTGTACCTTCGGCCCTATGCTTCTAGCTTTGGCGGGCTTGTTGAAGGAGTAGATGCCGGCGACCTAAACCTTCTAGGTTTGTTTTAGGTCGACGGAGAAAAGTCATCGGTCCAGAGCTTTGTGCATAGCGGACTTGTTGATGACAGAATCCTTTTAGTTCAGCCTTGGGCTTTGTGTGAACTTTGGGATAATTTTCTTCGGTCCTTTGCTTTGTGCTTTGGTGGACTTGTTGAAGAAAAATTCCTTCAATCCTCGCTTTGTGCTTTACGGATTTGTTGAAGGATTTGCAGGTTTTGGATTTGATTGACAGTACCCAATGTAGGTAGTATCTTGATCCTTAACCGCTTGAGAAGACTTTAATCTGAATCACTTGAGTTCGTCAGATCTGGAGAGCTAGAATTTGATAGCTCTTTGTCCTCTGGTTGCTGAGATGGGGGTTCCTCTACTACGGCCTTTCTTATGGCTTGTTGAGTAGATGGAGCTGCCAGCGATCCGGCCATATTTGGGCTTGTTGGATCCGACCTCTTACACCCATTCAGGCTTCAGACTTGAGCCATGGGGATTGCGCTCCCCAATGCTGATTTTGCTGAAGTTGACAGATTTGGAGTCATCCTTTGTGGTTGTAGATTTTGGAGCCTACGAACATCTGGTAGTTGCTCGAGACTCATCCTTCAACTGGAACTTTGATTCTCCAGTCATTTTAGAGAACCTTGTAGACTACGATCACTTGAACTGGTCGAGTCAAATTTGCCTTCGTACTTCCTACAGTCCCTATTGACAGGTTGACGAAGTGGGGGTTCCGCTACTACGGCCTTTCTTATGACTTGTTGAGTAGACGGAGCTGCCAGCGATCCGGCCATATTTAGGCGTGTTGGATCCGACCTCTTACACCCATTCGAACCTTAAGCTTCAGGCTGTTGAAAGACTTCAAGCTTCTTCGGCTCAATTTTGTAGGAGTGTGTAGCCACAAAAGTCTCTTTCTTGACTTTTGAGTCTTGGTTTGTTGTAGAAGGTGTTGTCTCTGTCTTTTGAAAAATTATCTGCAATACTTTGAAAAACACATACTTGTTTTCTTTAGCACAAAAGAACATCCGGATTGATAATTTTAAATATTTATTCGGGGATCTCGGCATCCAGCGCGATGTCGACCCGAATAAATATTTAAAATGCCCCCTGTCTCGCAGGGACATTTTAGAATAGAATAGATTTGGAATATAAAATTTTAAATATTCATTTGGGGATCTCGACGTATAGCACGATGTCGACCCAAATGAATATTTAAAATGCCCCCTGTCACGCAGGGACATTTTGGATAGGCTTTGTAACTTTGAGATTTTAAATATTTATTTGGGGATCTCGGCACGCAGCGCGATGTCGACCCAAATAAATATTTAAAATGCCCCCAGTCTGATGGGGAATTTTGAAATGCATTCTTGCTATACAAGAGAATTTCAAAATATAAATATATGCATGTTTTGATAACTATGTATATAAAACTTTGTTCACCACAAAATACATCAGATATGAAATTTTCATGCGTGATATTTCTTTAAATGTCGACCGTTGATTGGCGGCATAGGCCTCTGACCGTTCAGATCGATCAACTGATATGCTCCTCCTTGGTACACTTTCTCGATGACGAAGGGACCTTCCCAATTGGATACGAATTTGCCACCAATTTTTCGATGTGGAATGATTGGTCTTCTCAGCACCAGGACCAATTCCCCTTCCTGAAATGATCGAGGACGCACCATACGATCAAAGGACTTTGCCATTCTTCCTCGGTAGATTTCCAAGTTTTGTTGGGCTTGTAACCTGATTTCATCAAGTGCGTCGAGCTCTTCCATTCTGAGGCGGGCATTTTGCTCTTGAGTGAGATCGTTCTGGACTGCTACCCGGAGTGACGGTAATTCAATCTCCAATGGTAATACGGCTTCAACACCGAACACCAATGAATAAGGAGTGGCTTTGGTTGGCGTCTTGTAGGTTGTACGATAGGCCCACAGAGCTTCTGCCATCTTCGTATGCCACTCTCTTTTGTTCTTGGTAAGGATCTTCTTCAACAATTTCACCAACGTCTTGTTGAAGGCTTCTGCCAATCCATTTGCCCTTGGATTGTATATGGATGAATACCGCCAATCGATTTTGTGCCGATCAACGAACTTGTAGATTTTTGTACTTTTGAATGCAGTACCATTATCTGAGATTATGCGGCGTGGCACACCGAATCTGTAGACGACATTATGGGTAAAGAAATTAATCACATGCTCCGATGTGACCTCTCTGAATGGAGCTGCTTCTGCCCACTTGGAAAAGTAATCCGTGGCTGCTAGAATGAAGCGATGTCCCGCTGAAGATGGTGGATCTATCGGTCCGATAATATCAGTACCCCAGCATTCAAATGGCCAGGATGCTATTGTTGGGTGCAGTTGATTTGGTGGTTGATGTATAACATCACCGTGAATTTGACATTCGTGGCACCTCTTTGCGTGGTCAATACAATCTCTGACCATTGTCGGCCAATAATAACCCATTCTTTTGATTTTAGCAGCCATCTTAGGACCTGACTGATGTGCTCCGCAAAGCCCTTCGTGGACTTCTGTCACCACTTTATCAGCTTCCTTGGTCCCCAGGCACCTTAGCCACATTTGATCAAAGGCTCGTCTGTACAACATGTCATTAACAAATGCGTATCTCAACGCCCTTTTTCTAATTTGTGCAGCTATAGACTTTTCTATCGGGAGTTTGTTTTCCTTGAAGTAGTCAATAAATGGCTGTCTCCAATCATTTTCGGCTTCAATATCTAAACAATGCCACCACGATTCTGAAGCTTGACTAGCTTTACGTCTCTTGGCCACATGATGTTCTTCTGGATAATTTTCCATAACAATCTGATGGAGAGGTTGAGGGTCAACTAGGATTTCATCCTGCTGACTTGAATCTGAAATTTCTTCTGCCCTCGGGAATTGTAGTAGAGCAGGTTCCAATACCCTACGAGTATAAACCCCGATGAATATAGGACTCTCCTCGTTGATGTTCGCCATTTCTTTGGCTAATTTGGCCAGACAATCTGCTTTAGCATTCTGTCCTCGAGGAACTCGAGCCATTTTGACATTCGGAACTTGCTTCAGAAGCTCAAGGGCTCGTCGGTGATAGTGGGCTAATTCAACTTTGCCAACTTTGTAGATACCGAGGACCTGATTTATCACGAGCTGAGAATCACCGAAGATTTGAAGATGTTGGATCCTGACATCGATGGCAATCTCCAACCCTGCTAATAAAGCTTCGTATTCGGCTTCGTTATTGGTCCGAGGTTCAGTCAAACTGAATGAGAATCTCATTATACCTCCCTCGGGTGCTACGAAAATGAGACCGATGCCGGCTCGGGCTCTTGCAATATTTGGGGGTCGGACAGGTCTGATAGATGATGCCCCATCAAAGTACATCTCCCAGAACAGTACCTTTTCATCCTCCTCGATCTGCATAATCTGCTCATCGGGCAAATCGTCATTTAGTGGAGAATCGGCCGGGATTGGGTGTGCAGCGAGGAAATCTGTCAAG
This sequence comes from Dendrobium officinale, assembly GCA_019514585.1. Lineage (NCBI taxonomy): Eukaryota > Viridiplantae > Streptophyta > Magnoliopsida > Asparagales > Orchidaceae > Dendrobium > Dendrobium officinale. Next base: position 11,740,293 of record CM033682.1, read on the forward strand.
GCCTGTCCTTTCACCGCCTTTTGTGGCATGTATATGATTTCAAACTGCAATAACAATACTGCCCACCTGGCTAGACGACCTGTCAACGCTGGTCTTGTCATCAAGAACTTTAGCGGATCGATCTTTGATATCAGTGTGATTTTATGTGATAGCATATAGTGACGGAGTTTCTGAACTGCAAAAATCAGCGCCAGACAATGTTTTTCAATTGGGGAATAACGGCTTTCTGCTCCAATCAACCTTTGACTGATATAGTAGAGCGCATTTTCTTTTCCATCTTCATTATTCTGGGCCAATAGTGCTCCAAGGGACTCTTCTAGTGCAGCCGTATACAATATAAGAGGCTTCCCCGGAATTGGCGCTGCTAGAATGGGCGGATTCAGCAGATATCTCTTGATGCTATCAAATGCCTCCTGACATTCTGCATCCCATTTGAAACGGACGTCTTTCTTCATTAGCTTTGAAAATGGCTGGCACCTACCCGATAGATTTGATATGAATCTCCGAATGAAAGCCAGTTGTCCTTGCAACGAGCGAAGCTGTCGAAGGTTCCTTGGTGGTGGCATCTCCGTTATTGCCTTAATTTTGTTGGGGTCGATCTCTATTCCTCGATGACGAACAACATACCCCAGGAATTTGCCGGAGGAAACTCCAAAAGCACATTTGAGAGGATTCATCTTCAGATCAAACTTTCTGATTCTCTCAAATACGATTCTGAGATCTTTTAAGTGATCATTTCAGCCAAGACTTTTGACAACAAGGTCATCTACATAGCACTCGACCTTCTGATGTATCAAATCATCAAATATGTGAGTCATTGCCCGTTGGCAGGTGGCACCAGCATTCTTTAGGCCAAAGGGCATGACTGTGTAGCAGAAAATCCCGATGGGAGTCCTAAACGATGTATGTTTTTCATCCTCGGGCGCCATCTTGATTTGATTGTAGCCTGATGATCCATCCATGAAGGAGAACATATCGTAGTTGGACGTATTATCCACCAGGAGTTCGGATACAGGAAGTGAAAAATCATCTTTTGGGCACGCCTTGTTGAGGTCCCTAAAGTCAATACAGACACGAATTTGCCCGTTCTTCTTCTTTACAGGGACAATATTGGCAATCCAATCAGCATATTTTTCTTCTCGGATGAAGCCTGCATCAATAAGCTTTTTTGTTTCAGCAATCACCTGTTCTTCAATCTCCAATCTCATTCTCCTTGGAGCTTGTTTGACGGGTGTTATATCCGGTTTGATTGCTAATCTGTGAACTGCTACATCAGGGGATAAGCCAGGCATCTCAGCATATGTCCAGGCAAAGCAGTCCCTGAATTCACAGAGGAGCTCTTTTATTTCTTCTACTTGATCTTCTGGTAGAAGAGAGCTAATAAAGGTTGGGCGAGGGTCCTTCTCAGTTCCCAAGTTGACTTCTTTTAGTTCATCCATAGTGGCCGCCTGTCCACCATCTTCAAGCTCTTCTGGTGCAGGTTCGGCTTCTACGGGCTGTTCATCATAATCATCAGCTTCGTATATCTCTTCAGCATCACCATCTTCGGATTCAATTTCCACGCATGTGATGGCGCGACAAATCTCTTTTCGGAGGAATTTTCGCTTGATGAAACCGATACCTTTATATGCGTCTGTATCCTTCTGCCGTAACGGACGCGGACTCCTTCCATACCAGAGCCCCAAACTTGTACGAAGTTGTCGTTTGGTGGTAGGAATATTGACTTGTTTTCGTAGCATTTTCTGAATATTTCTGGTATTGAACCTTGGTAGCCTCGTAGGAAATAATTCTTCGGAGTCGAGGATCATGCAATCCCAGTCATGATTCTCCTCTTCACGAACTCCCGTGGAATATAGCACATTCTTTGGCACAGTTCCATTTTTACGGGGAGGCAGATAGAGAGTAGCGAGTTCTTCAACTTTATGCACCTCGCGTGAGATGATTTCTTTGAAGTGTTGCAAGGGAACACGTGTGACTACGAGTACACTATCTGAAATTAATAGGCTGTCAATTCTTCTAGAGAATACATTCTGCACCGTGTTCATATAAATAGAATCGTAGTCATAATCATCATTTGAAAATTCAACATGCCTACTCCATTCGTCTGTGGACTGGCATACTCTTCGAGATTTAGCAGGAGTAATATCATCTTCATCTGTGTCACTCCCAAGATGAGGTACAGATTTCTTTTCTTTTGGAATGGTCAGCATTTTGGGAAGAGTCGGCACTGCCTTCTTTCTCCCCACCTGCTTCTTCTCATCTTCTCGTTCAGGTCGCTTTGCAGCCTTTGAGTTTGATGCTCTAGCCTCGAGAGAGCTCGAAGACTTTTGCTTCTTTGGCATGAAATACCGTGCATCTTCATAAACTGTTGCTTCATGAACTGTGAAAGGCTGAATGTCACCAGAGATCCTGAATTCTTCTCCATCCTTGAGATACTTCGTACACTGGTGTAATGTTGATGGGACAATGCCATATTCATGCAACCAGGGACGACCTAGTAGCGCCTTGAATGAAGTATCCGCATCAATCACATGGAATTTAGCTTCTGTATGGAGCTCTCCAAATACAAGAGGGAGCATGAATGATCCAAGGGTCTTCTGCCCTTTCTCGTTGAAACCATGCACCATCAACTTATCTGGCCCGAGGTGTTCCACATCCAGACAGAAGGATCTCAATGCTTTCAAACTTATCAGATTTATGGAGGATCAAGGATCGATCAAGATTCGACTGATGATCAGCTTATCGCTCTCTGCAGTAATGTACAGAGGACGGTTATGGTCTGCAGTTCCGAGCATCATATCCTCTTCGGAGAAAGTAATGAATGGCTCATTACGAGCTTGCAGAACTTCAGTCAAACTACGTTCAGCAAAATACGCCTCATATCTTTCAGGATCTTTGAGAGCCTGAATCAGAGTCTCCCGAAGGTCTTTAGACATTATCAACGCGTGGTATATACTGAGTTGTGCTGGGATTTTTCTCAAATGGGATAAGATATTGTAATCTATCCCCTTGGATGAAGTGTTCTTTTTCTTAAGATCTTCAGAGATAATATCATCGTTGATAATTATTTCTTTTTCTTTATCTTTATTGGAGATCCCTTTCTTCGGTGGAGGCGGTAGTATTTTTCCGCTTCTTAACTGCACTTGAGCAATCTCCTCCGGTTCAGAGTCATTTAATGGAGTATTTTCTTCAGAATCAGCCATTGTTGCATCTAGGGACTCATCTGTTGATTCAGAATCACCACCCAGGTTTACATGTCCCATCCGAGACGCTATGCTAGGGTCTGATTCGTCTCCCTCTGGAAAATACAAATCCTCCTCCGAACTGTAATCCATTGGCAAAACCATCATACAGGATTCAGAGGGTACTTCTGTGTATTCCTCTTTTATCGAGGTACTCGGCGCCACTGAGATGACGCGACATATTTCTGTTGGAAGAGAATCTTCATCATCTTCTTCAGCCTCATCGATTTTAAGCTCTGTCATGAAGTCAGCAAGCTTGATAGGTCGCCTCACAGTCTGATAGTATTCATCCAAACTGTCGATAACCCTCTGAGTCGCAGTCATTTTCTCTTTAGGCTTTTTCAACTTGATTTTCTTCTTGGATGACTTCTTCTTTCCAGTCTTTGAAGAACCAACTTGGTTGGAAAACTGCTTAGAAGTAGAAGGTCGTACCACCGGTAGCGCCTTCAAATCTATCATTGGCTCAATAGGAGACTTCCACTTTACACCTGAGACTCCTTCAAGCTGCTTCAACATTTTTACAGTTTTCTTAGAGACCGCAGTCTCCCACTGTTCTTCTTGAGCTGGCTTCTTTTCATTTCTTTTTTCTTCAGTCGGGAGTACGGAAGAGGATGTAACCACCTGAGTGGATTCTTTTCTGGAATGAGTCAACACATTGTCTGATAGTGTGATCTCTCCCTTCTGATATTTTCTTTCAAGCCAATCCTTGAAGATGTAGCAATCTTCAATAGGATGGCTAAGTACCCGATGATATGGGCAATAATTTGGGTCACCAGTGTGCTTCGACTCTTCGGGTCTCTTGCATTCAGGAAGTTCTAAACCCAATTTCAACACTTGTTGAAATAATTTGGCAACACTCTCCCTTTTGAATGAATATTCTTTATTCATTTTATCTTTGAGGGATTGGAACATTCTATCACCAGTTCCTATTGCCTGTCTCTGGCCTCCAGTTTGATAAGTTCGTGGCTTATCATTTCCCCCGAATATCAACTTTGGTTGGGGATTGGGGTTGTAGGCCTGTTTGGGCTTTTCTTGATATTGCATCGGCTGCTTGCCCTTGTCTACATTGTAAATCACCTGCTTTTCTCTATCAGCTCTGGAGAAGAATGTAGAGTCGGCCTCACCCCTTCTAGCACCTGGGGCCTTAGCCTTCTTAGGCTTATCAGAGTGGTTTTCTGATCTGGACAAATTCAGTTTCTCGAACTTGGCCACTCTGTCTAGCAAATCTTGAAATGTGTTGATTGTAGCCATGCACAGGAAGGGTTGCATTTTATCGTCAATGTTGCCCATTAACAACTGTACGGCATGCTCTTCTTCTAACTGCTGCTCACATTTCATGCTCAAATTGCGCCAGCGAGTGATATATTTGGTCACTGATTCTTCTCTTTTTCTCTTATCCAGAGCGAGGTCAGCAATCGTGATCTTCTCTGTTGCACTGGCGAATCTCTTCACGAACATATTTTCCAATTCTGCGAAGGTCTTCACAGAATCATTTGGCAGTTCGGCGTACCATTCAAAAGCAGTTGCTGTCAAACTGCTGACGAATTGTCGGAAGAGTAGGGCGTCATTTCCTCCTGTATTCCCACAGGTGGCTTTAAACTGAGCCAGGTGCTGCTTGGGGTTGTTATTACCGTTGAAAGTGTTGAACTTTGGTACAGAATACCCTTTTGGGTACGGTACTTGATCGTATTCAGCAGGATAAGGACGACCCTTGCCCACCAATTTTTCTGCTTGGTCAACAGCTATAATAGCACTGATCCTTTCTGTGATTATTCTTTCCAACTGTGCAGCAGTTACTGGTTCGGAAGTACTTGCAACATTTTGTGGAGTGGGCTGACGGATAACATTATGAGCCTCATGACCACCTTCAGGAATACCTCGTACTCCCGAAACTTGAGGCATCTGAAAATTCGGAGGATCAGCAGGAGGATTAGGTACGGCACCAACAGCGGCAGTTCTCTGCATCATCTGCATCATTGCCCCCATCTGAGCCATCATCTCGGTCATCTTCTCATTTAACTGAGAGATTTCTCTATCTTTGGCTCTCATTTGTCGCCTTATATGTCTTTGCATGTCTGCAAGTGTGACATTCTCGTCAGCGAAGGGATTTTCCTCGGCTTCTTCTCCTTCTCCTTCTGCTTGAGAATGACCACCTCTGTCAGTGGTGGACCCAGCTTCACGACGACGGTGATAAACTCGCCTAATCGGCGGTTGTTGATCATCTTCATCTTCACCCTCATCATAATAGGTTTCCTCATTAGTATTGGTGTGTCTCACCATGTAGACCACCTCCATGTCCAGAGTATTATTTATTTCTTGCATTTCCTCTTCTAGGTTTCCCTCCATAAACTCATCCATATTTTCTTCCATATTTTCTTCAATGTTTTCATCCCCTTCGAGGTATTCTTGTATATTTTCACCCTCTTCAAGGAATTCCTCTTCTTCAATGTTGTCTTCCCCTTGTACATTTCCTTCCTCTTCTAGTACTCGGATCTCCGAGCGGCGCCGCCACTGGATTTCCGGTTCCTGATTAGGCACGGGGACTTCTTCGATCAGTGGGCTGCGATCGAAGTTGTTTTTCTTCTTTTGGAGGGGATGGAGGGCGATGGGATCCCTTGGAGGATTCTCCAAGGTGTCTACCGTCTGGAGGAATGTCATTATGAGTCCTTTTTGGGGCCCACTTCTGACGTTGTTTGTAGATGGGGGCGGATCTCCGGGAAGCCTCACCGAATGTCACGCCCAGATCAATCCTCCTTTCTCTTCTATCTTTCTCATTTCTTCGAGGCTTTGGCCTCCAGACTTGTTTTCCTTTCCACCGGGACCTTTCAGCAGCGGATCCCTGAACATATGGTTCAGGTGTCACGCCCCGATGTTCACCGCGTGGGGTATATCTTCTTTCTCTTCCTTCTGCAGCAAAGGACAGACGCTCCTTTGGCGGGGTTCTCCTGGCCTCGATCACCAAAGGCCGTTGGAATTTCTTTTTCTTCAGCCCCTTCTCCTTTACAGTCTTCAGGACTCTGTATACTCGAGTAGACAGAGTTTCGGGCTCTTTCTTCTTTGGAGGGATTGGGGCTTCAGGCCGTCGATCCCAAAAAGATTTTTTTAGCTCTCCAGTAGAGCTATTCCTTTTCACCCACTTCAGATTTGCAAACCCATTCCGGGTTGGAATGTTAGCTTCAGACTCTTGGGCCGACAGATTGGAGGGGTGAATTGGCAGTTGTTGATACTGAGCTCGGAGCTCAGCATTCATCTTCCTTCTTTGTCTTCTCGTAGGCCTTCCTCCAGACGAGGAGGCCTCAACATCGTATTTCCCAGGTGCAGATAACCTGGTCGACAGAGTGGTGGTGTTCGCAGTCACCACGGAGATTTTTCCATCAGCCACAATCCTCTTGGTGGCTGGGATGTCAGGCTGTGATAGCCTCTCGAATACAGAAATCCTACCACGAGGATTTTCAGCAACAGGTCGTTGTGCTGGCAGATGCACACGACGGGTGACAGCTTCATCAGCATTGAGTCTTCTGGCAGACTTCTCAACATTCCTACCATTCGCAGGAATGGCGGCACTCCTTGCAGCAATCGCCGGGAAGTCAACACTACCAAACTGGATGGTAGCTCCGGCATTTCCGGTCTCAATAACAGCATTAGCCAGTTGGATCCTGGCTCCTCGTCCCAGTTGGACGGTCATCGGGGTGTTCTGTAGATCCATCTGCATGAATGAAAGGCAAGGGTTAGTAATCAGAATCTGATACATCACCCCGCACTTTCAAAATGCAGAGACTTGCACAGAACACAAAAACAGAAATAGACAAAAATGATTAGCATAAGCAAGCAATAAAAATAATTTTAAAACTCTATTGAATGCCAAATAAATTTGTCAAATGACCATTTTAGAAAATTCAGAGTTTTGAATCATTAAACGATCATTTTGAAAGACTCGAAATCTTGAGTATGAATTGAAATAATTGCTACTATAGCTTATGAATGACTAGCCAGAGATGGAAAGAGAAACCAATCCCCAGCGGAGTCGCCAGAAATCTGTGGGCTCCGAAAATTCGGCCCCGGCCTCCGCTCGCTTTTCTTTTTCGGCGAGGGAGTTTTAACGAACTAAGTTCCGAGGTAAATTTTGGAAGGCAGATGGGTTTGTAGATAAGACACTACCCAGAGATTTCGCCCTCATTTTGCGAGGACTTTATGATCTGAGTTCTAGTTTCCTATAGGCGCAAGCCCCTATAGTTAATTACCCCTCTCAATCATGAGAGAGAACTTTCGATTAAGGCTAGTCGTCAATTAGATACGTATAGAGAATACGTGTATTTGGCATATAATAGCAGCAATGAGTTTGGATTTGGAAATTTGAGAATTGGGTTTGAAAATAGTTGGAGAATTTGGGAATTTGGAGAATTGATATTTAAAATAGAAATTTTCACCATCTTGCACTTAAAGCGAATGGTGGGGGAATGGATGATAACCGTTTACCTGCAGTGCCATTTGGCGGCAAAACTGCCGGTTAGAGGACACGTACCACGTCCTTAGTGGCAAGAGATTGTTTGAGAATGGATCCTAGTGATATTTTCGACTAGGCATTTGGCTCTTTGTGAGCTAGAGTTTATTTGAATTTGTCCACCTCGGCAAACTGTTGCGGAGGGCGGATGGATTTTTGCTTTAAGTTTTTGATGGATTTATTTCAATTTTTAAATATATGAAATTTGGGCTTTTTGTGGAGCTTTGGAATATTTGAAATAAAACTTTGGATATTTGGGAGATATTTTAAAAATATTTGGGGAACCCCTCCGGTTGAGATCTGCAATCAACACGGCCATCATCGGGGTGTTTGGGGTCATTTCCCTTTATGGATTGAACCTTGTCAACTCTGTCGGGCTGTCGACAGAGGATCGGGTTTTGTAGGCTTTTTGCCCTTGTAAGTGAATTCTCTTTGTTATAGGTCTTAAAGGCCTAATATGAATGTATTAAGACAAATATACCGGTCACCACAACCGTATATTTGTTTGAGAGTTCAAACCTTGTCGACTCCTATTGATCCGTATAGGAGGATCGGGTTCGAACAAGAATTCACTTGTCAACCCGCGCAGCATCCCTAGACGTCACGTGTGTACGAATAACACGCTCGCCGGGGCCCATGCGGGTTTTATAATTGTTTTTACCCCTTTTAGTGTACCTATGTGTATACAATTTATAGTGCACGTGCAGGGGCACTCTTGGAATAGACGCCTTCTGTCTGCTTGTACGAATGTTGCAGATCCGGTGGCGTGGCGTAGCAGCTTCTGAATGGATTTGTTCGTTGCTTCGTACAGGTAGACTGTCGTGCACTATTTGTTGATTTTCGTAGGCGGGTTATAGTGCACTAACTAATCTCCTGCCTTATGTCGTAGGAGATTGCACTTGTCATATTCTTCATATATTTTATGGTAGTCTTTGATCCTTTCAGCACATCTTGCTACTGCTGCATATAGGTAGGTAGATGTCTTCCTTTTCGTACTGAAATTGACTTCAGGATACTGCATTTACTGAAGTCTTTTTGCATCTACCTGTAGATGGTATATGGCGTTCACATCTATATTCGTAGACTTTTATGTATTGCAGATCTTGAATCATTGCTTGTAGAGGTCCAATACATTTGCTTGATGTTGAATGAGGGTTGACTACAAGAACATTACAACATTCATTGGCTATTACTACTTAATTTGTAGGTGCTAGCACTTATTGCAGTATCATCAATCTTTATTTATAATGGATAACCGTATTTTCTCGACATTGGACAATGATTGATTGTCATTTGGCATGGTTCGAATGCCAATATTCAAGGAGAAAAATTCCAAGTCAAAGCTCAAAATTTATTCATGCAAGAGTCTTAGCTCGTTCTTGAATCATCACTTGCAATTGTTCATTTACATTCATTTGAGTTCTTTATTGCAATGATGAATCTCATTACTCTTTATTTGGTCAAATTTTCATTCAAATTGTTCAAGCTTTTGTCCACAATTGATCCAAGTTTGAGTTCAGTTCAGTTTCATGTTCTTGTTCATCTTGCAAGCTCAAGTCAAGCTCAAGTTCATTTCAAATCAGTCCACTTTTGGGTCCATGTCTTGTTCAAATTCAATGTCCACAAATTTTGAGTTCAAGATCATGTTCTAATCATTTGATTTTTAAATCAAATGTAAACTCCCAATCTTATATTTTCAATTTTATTTGGATTTGAGTTCACTTAAGTCGATTGAATCAAGTCCACGAGTCCAATTTTGCTTCAAGTCCTTGTCTTTTTCAGACAAAATTTCGGCAGCCTCCCGGCGTCTCCCCCGTTTAGGGGAAAAACCAAGAGGCCGCCTACCCGCCAAGCCACTAAAGGCTTGCACGGTTGGTGTTGGTGAGACACCGCGGCGGTTGTATATTTTGTTTTCTCCCACCACGGCCAATAAAAGCGTGCATGGGGTTTTTAAAAAGACATTTTTGAAAGATAACAGATTTGATTTCCCCCCGCCCGGGGGTACTTATAAGTTACCCCGCTTCGCCGTACGTGCCGCACCGGGGTCCCATCCCACCACGGCCAATAAAGGCGTGCATGGGGCGGTTCTCCGGTTTGCCACGAATATTGAAGCAAGGTTTAGGTGATTGCCCGCATCGTCGTAGGCGTCGGACCGGGGTCCCATCCCACCACGCGCACTAAAGGCGTGTTTGGGGCGGTTTTCCGGTTCGCCACGAACTTCGAGAACGAGAATCTAAGTTTAGAAGAATTCGTACCTCCGCGGGGTTGTAGTGGTTGACACGTGGATCGAGGGGTCACTCGCCTACCTCGTCGTAGGTGTCGCGCGCCGGTTGCCCCTCCCACCACGCTCAATAAAGGCGTGCATGGGCAGACCACCGACTCGACACGTTGGTCGAGGTAAGAGAGTGGGGAAGCACTTTTTTTTTATTATCATTAATAACTTTAATTAATTATGATTAATTATAATTAATTAATAAAATAAGGATAATTAATTATAATTAAGAAATTAATTAAAAACTATTTATCATTATTAACAGTTAATTATAATAAGAAAAAATAATTAATTTTGATTAATTAAAATTAATTAATAATAATTAATTAAAAGATAATTAGTTGTGATTAAATAATTAATCATAACTAATCATCATTATTTAATTAATTATAATTAAAATAATTAATTTTAATTAATTAAAACTAATTATATATTAATATTAATTAACTGTAATAAAAGATAATTAATTTATAATTAAATAATTAATTATAAATGATTATCATTATCATTAATTAATAATTTTTTAATTTATAATTAAAAATGATTAATAATAATAATAACACTTAATCCCTCCCTCACCTTCTCTGGCTTACATGACTTGGCCAAAAGAAGCGTCTAAGGGAGAAAGTTACCTTCAAGTCAGCGATCTCCTGCTCTGGCTTCCGATCCAACAGACAGACAGGGAATGTCGTCTGAGGAGCAAAGTTGGACGGCACAAGGGAGCCGAAGAAAAGGGGAGCTCTGCTTCTTGCTTCCGATCAAAAATCTGTAACTTCCGATCCAATTAGAAGGTCGTCAAAGGAGCGGAGTCGAACGCCAATGAAGGTGCCGGAGAAGTCGCGTGAAAGGGAGAAAGTTAGCGTCACAGCGAGCGACTCCCGTCGCTAGTTCCGATCGAAAGGTTGGAACCTTCGATCCAACAGGGAAGGGACGCCGGAGGAGCAAAGTCGGCGGGAGTTGGGGTTCGGTGCTTGAGGAAGAAGACAAGGTAAGGAGGCTATCTCTCTCTCTCTCTCTCTCTCTCTCTCTCTCTCTCTCTCTCTCTCGGGACGGAAGAAGCCAAGGGGACGGGATCCAGGCGTTGGAGAAGCTACGGCTTCGTTTGGAGTCAGAGAGAGATTGGGGAAGGTGGAGTTTGGAGTAAGTTCGGCTACAGCAGAGGAAAGGAGATGAGGTCGGGAGGTGTTCGAACGAGCGTGGAGAGCAGCCGAATGGAGGTGTCTTCCTCTCCTATTTAACGACGAGGTGCAGCGTCGTTTTGAACAACGGCCGCAGGATTTACGGGGTTTGGACAGAAGCGGCGCCGATTTCAGCGATTCAGCGGGATTTCGGGCAGGATTCTCGGAGAACTGAACTGAGTCGTCGTATACGAGGTATGCAGGATTTCTTGCGAGTTTTCTTGCCGGATTCGCGGAGATTTGGGCGTCTCGATGAACATGAGGTATATACGCGGGATCCTTGATTTCTTTCCTCTTTTGTTTGGTTTATACAGAGGTTAACACTAAAAAGCTTCTACAACAAACCGATGGTACTACCGTTCCTAACTCTAGTTATGCCCAATAGATTCTTACTGATCAAAACTTAGCGGCAGCAATATGTTTCTACCATATCTGCCTCTATTCTTCCAATACATTGTAAATCTCGAATCTACTTCGGCTATTTGGACCACCCTTGAAGCTCGTTTTCAATTCATGAATAGATCCAAAGTCATTCAACTCAAGAATGAACTTCACCACATTTCACTCAAGAATTTAACTATGATTCAATATCTAACTGAAATCAAATCTCTTGTGGATCAAATAGTTGTCGTAGGGTCAAATATTGACACTAAGGACATAATTCTTTACATTCTTAATGGGCTTCCTAATGCCTATCAATCTTTCAAAACATCCATAAGAACTATGATTCACCCCTTAGTCTTGATCAACTTTACTCCTTACTCATAAGTGAAGAAATTCACATCGCCTCAGACACCGCTCGTCTTGCTCCGGCTGAAGATCCCCATATAGCATTGTTCTCTAATCGCGGTCGTGGTCGCAGGACTAAAGGCCAATCTTATGCCTATGGCAATTCTAACAAAGATTTTCCACCTACGGCACCAACCATCTGCCAAATCTGTTTAAAGAAAGGGCATGCTGCGTTTGATTGTTGGCACAGATTGAACCCACAATATGTGCCAAGATCTGCCAAACCTCCGAACAAAGCTCTTGTTGTGGGTTCTTCTTCAACGTACATGGACTGGTATCTTGATTCGGGAGCTTCGTCTCGCATGACTAAATCCTTGGATAATCTTTCCATTTCCACTCCTTAAAGCAGCTCTGACGGCATCACCATCGGCGACGGGAGTTCGGTTAGCATAGCAAATTCCGGCAAGGGATTGCTACCGACTCCCTCTCGTAAACTCAATCTTTCTCATATTCTTCATACACCTTCTCTTCAATACAACTTCTTATCGATTTCTCAACTAACCAAGGATAATAATATCTCTATCATATTTGATCCCTCTGGTTTCTTTTTTAAGGATCTGACGACTCATCAAGTCATTCTTCGAGGACCATGTTATGACGGGTTATATCCCATCGGACTCATGCATCTTTGTCTACTCACCAAGCGCTCCACGCTTCCAAAACTCGCCTCATTCCTTGGCACGATAGATTGGGTCATCCTAATAAGAGAATTTTTACCAGCATTGCTTCTTGTAATTCTTGTCTCCATATAGATACGCATAATCTGCCCTGTCATTCTTGTAATAAGTCTAAGAGTCATAAACTCGTGTTTGAAACATCCGATAATAGAAAATAGTCTATTATTTCTTTAATTCACTCTACCGTTTGGGGTCCAGCTCCTACGGCCTCTAATACTGGATATCTCTATTATGTTATATTTGTTGACGACTACTCGCGCTTTACATGATTGTTTCCTATGCATCACAAATCTGAAGTTTTCAGTATCTTTATTACTTTTAAAGCTAACATTGAGAAATACACATCTCATAAAATAAAATGCTTACGCACCGACGGAGGAGGTGAATATCTTAGCCAATCGTTCGTTCAATTTCTTCAAAGGCATGGGGTCTCTCACCAGATCTCGTGTCCGTATACATCAGAACAAAACGACGTAGCTGAAAAAAAACATCGACATATCATTGAAACAATAAGGACCCTTCTCCATACGGCTTCTGCTCCGTACACATACTGGCCTGATGTTGTCCTAACGTCGGTATATCTCATAAATAGAATGCCCTCTTTAAATACCAATAACACATCTCCGTTTGAACTCCTACACAACATCAAACCTGAGTACAGTCACATACGCACATTCGGCTGTGCATGCTTTCCCCTCACTCCGGCTCCTTTCCGTCACAAGCTTCAACCAAAGGCTCAATCATGTGTTTTTTAAGGATATTCGGACACATACAAGGGATATAAATGCCTAGAACTGACCACTAACAAAATTGTTCTATCTCGTCGTGTTACCTTTGACGAAACTTCATTCCCTTTGCTACTCAAATGTCAGCTACAAATTAATCTTCTGAGGCTTTATCAAAATTCTTTCTCACGCCTACATCTGTGTCACAGCTTTTTAAGTCTAATGTTCCGAATCAAAACCAATCCTCCGAGCAATCCTCGCAAGCTTCCCATCCCGGTTCCAATACGTCTCTTCCTAATCCTGTTATAACTCAGCCTCCAATTCAAAATCCTACCACATCTAACTCCCAGCTCTCGGTTCATCCGATGATCACCAGGCAAAAAATGGGATCTCTTAAACCTCGCATACGTCTAAATCTAATTCATCATCAGTCCTCTCAAGAACTTCAATTAGATCCTACTACATACAAGGAATCTAGCAAATACTCAGAATGGAGACAAGCCATGGCCTCTGAATTTTTTGCATTACAAAAACAAGGCACATGGAGTTTTGTTCCCCCGCCTCCTAACTTTTCTGTGTTGGGCTATAAATGGACGTACCATATTAAATTCAATGCAAATGGATTTGTAGCAAAATATAAAGCCAGGCTCGTAACACAGGGCAACCATCAAAAATATGATTTGGATTACACTGAGACTTTCAATCCAGTTGCTAAACTACCTACAATCCGTATACTTCTTGTCATAGCTCTGCACAATAATTGGCAGGTTCAACAACTTGACGTGGCAAACGCTTTTCTCCATGGAACTTTATCAGAAACTGTGTATATGTTACAACGAAAAGGAGTTGAAGACTCCACCAATCCGGATCACGTCTGTCTTCTTCATAAGGCTATTTATGGCATCAAATAGACTCCACGACAATGGTACAACACATTCACATCATACTTGATATCCATCGGCTTCACTCGTAGCACCTCCGACCCCTCGCTTCTCATATTCAGTTAGCCAAATATCAAAATATTTTTGCTAATATACGTGGATGACATTCTTATAACGGGCAACAACCATGAAGTTATTAGCAAAATTCTTACTGAGGTGAACACCAAGCTTTCCATGAAGCACCTCGGGGAAGCTCACACGTTTCTAGGAATTCAAATCGCTCGAACAGATCAGCAATATTTCCTTTCGCAGCAGCCATATGCCAAGTCCATACTGAAAAGCTCTCAACTCACAAGTTGCAATTCACTCTCAAATCCTACTTGCACCAAGCTACCTCAGGAATTTCCCACAAATAATGTGCTCTCAGATCCAACAACGTATAGAAAAATCACGGGCTCACTCCAATATTTGACTCTCACGCGACCAACATCTCATTTAGTGTCAAACTGCTCTCACAACACATGCATCAACCAATGCCTCAACATATATATCTCCTCAAGAGGCTACTCCGTTACATCATAAGCATGATCGACTATGGCATACCTATTACAAAAACTGACATTTGTCTTAAATCCTTTTTAGATGTTGCTTGAGCGGGAGATCTCATCTCAAGGAAGTCTACCTCAAGCTATAGCTCCTTCCTAGGTGACACACTGATATCGTGGATTGTCAAAAAGCAGAATACAGTTGCTCGTTCTTCAACAGAGTCAGAGTATAGAGCATTAGTTGCCCTCACAGCGGACATCATTTGGCTTAGACGTATTCTTACAAATTTTGGTGTAATCCAAGATCAGCCGACAGATCTCTACTGCGACAACACTTATGCAATAGCACTACCAAACAATACAGTGTTTCATGCTCGTACGAAACACATTGAAATAGACCATCGGTTTGTTCGTGATCACATTCAACAACAAAACATCAGACTACTTCCTATTAGCACAATTGACCAAGTGGCGAATTTCCTTACCAAATCCCTCTCCACACCGAGGTTTCATCAGCTCAAACTCAAACAGAATGTCATTCAAGACCCATCAGTTTGCAGGGGCATATTAGAACACAATAATAAACTCATTAAATTATAAAAATGTGTTGCGTTATATGTTGCAGCCAATGTAGCAATTGTAGTCTGTTTCTATAAATAGTAAGGTGTCCGCTTGTAATGGACATAAAGTAATAATACTCTTCTCTGTCTTTCTCCTTCTTTCACTCCATCGTGTTTTGTTCTTGTTTCTTGGTTGTACCGTGAGTTTCTACAGTACTAACATCAAAATATGAAGTCATATATTAATATGTTAAGAAGTAAAATATGTTTCTTGGTTGGCCCGATTCTTGCCTCAAGGCCAAGAACGTTGTTATGGTATCATAGCCCATTTTCTTAACAGCTCTTACCTAATCTTTATGGTATAACAAGACTCCGTTGCATCCCACCTGACAGCCTCAAGTCTCTCAGAATCTCTCGCTCAATTTGTAATTCCTGCTCCTCTCAAATTTCTCATATCCAACATCAAGAACCGGGTATGCATGAGGAGGAAGAAGAAAGAACAGAAGGATAGAAGAGATGAATTCTATTATCATCCAAAACGTTGGATAGAGAGTGATATATAGAGCTGAGCCGCAACATGCGGTTAACAAGAAAGGACATCTTGATTTAGAGCAGTATTGGTGACAGGTCAGCACTGTTGAGTGCTGACGTGTACGAGTGCGCTAACAATCATAAGACTACCAAAAAATAAGCAAATGAATAAATAAACTGCCCTTTGATGAAGATATGCATTACTCCATTAAACTGATGAAACAATTATCCAACACAAAGGAGCACTCCAAGCAATCGCCAAGACTCTATGCAAAATCACCATTTAATTAAAAATGCTAGAAACAAAGAGAAAAAAAAAAAAAGATCGAGAAATGAAAGGAAAACATCAGCCTAATGACACAACTGCAATACTAAGGAATATGAACAAATTATTGGAGGAAATCCAAGCAGCTTGCCTCTCCATCCCCATTTTGTCAGAGGTATAAACCTGAAACAGGGATTGCACAAAGTCGCACAAATTTATAGATTTCATAAATATTCAAATGGGAAAAATCAACTCTTACATCCTTCCACATGGATGGGCCAACGAAGGAATGATTTCATTGGGAGGAAAAAACCAAAGGGCTAATGAATTGGAAAGTATTTCTCGTAGCTCTACATGTTCATTTCAAACCCTCCAAATGCCACAATATGTGTGAAGAATTATCAATGCCCGTGCTAACACCTTCTGTCTCCAAATATTAATCATAATTCGAGTAACTTGCCAATCAGGTGATATTATAGATTGATTAAAAAAGGAAATGGAGTAGACTTTAAAAAACGTATTAAGATCATACTTTAGGACCACATGAGATATTTATTTAAGATTTGCATAGTTATTGAGGATGTTACAATTGTTTGGATATCTAATATTTTCAATGTAATTTTGAAGATAAAGAGGATGTTAAATAATTGAACAAAAATTATTTTTGTGTAAATATTCAAAAAAAAAAAAAAGATATATATATATATATATATATATATATATATATATATATATATATATATATATATATATATATATATATATATATATATATATTTTCTTTTTTTTTCTTTTTTTTTCTTTTTTTTAACCAAAAAAAAAAGATATATAAGATTATAGCAATAATAAAAAAATCATGAGTCATAAAATAAAATTATGAGATAGAAAAATATAATATAGGCTTTGAAAAATTATGTCAATTTTAGAGGACTAATTTGATTTTATGCCAAGAAAATCTACTATAGAAATATTTTTTATATAAAGACAAATAACTAGAGCACAGAAAAAAATATTTGCATGATTTTCACTAACCTTATAAAATCATGTGATCAAGTAACTTAAGAATTGATTTGCCACACATTTAAGAAGAAAGATGTGTCAAAATTATGTTAAAGTTATTAAAGATATATATAATGAAATATTGATTAATATTATAAGTACTTATAAGATAACAAAAATTTCTAATTAAAATAGGATTGCATCAAAGATCTGCTTTGAGTCCATCTCTTTTCGTATTAGTTATGGAAATAATAAAAAATTATTCAAACTAAGATGCCTTACGTATATTTGCTTTGCAATTGACATATTTCTAATTAGTGATATATCAAATAAAATAAGTAAGATATTGGGAAAAAATGTTTAGATAGGTATCCAGAATTAATATATCAAAGAATGGGTATATAATACGCAAATTCAACAAGTAGGATATCAACAATCATCAATCAATATTATTAGAAGATAAAATAATACCCAAAAGTGATAGATATAAGTATTTTGAATGTATTATATAAGAGAATAAGGATAGGATGATTATACAACTTCAATAATTAAGATGTGCCCAAGATGGTGAAATGCCTTAGGAGAATTATATGATCAGACAGTATCAAGGACACTTTTTTTTTTTTTTGACAGTATCAGAGACTTGAAGCTAAATATTATAAAATTACAATTAGGTCGACAATATTGAATGAATTTGAGAGTTAGATAGAAAAGTGAACGTTAAGATGCATGTGTGAATAAATTGTTGATTGATATAGACGTCGCTATAACCCTTCTCTTCCTAATCAATATTTGAATTGATACTATAATACAATTGTATTATGATACCAAATCAATCTATGAATGATGATGTGGAAGACAATGGAACTAACAGGATTTATATGCAACTTAGGGTTTCTTAGAGAACTTGAGATTTTTCAATACAAGAAATCATATAATCAAAGCTATGGATTCTTGAAATAGAGTTTCTAAGATCTCCTTTTCCACGTAACTTTGTGTTACAATTCATAGAATTTGAGAAAGGTAAAAATACCTTCTAATTATTATACAAAATTATCCCTATTTATAGATCTATACAAGATGTCTTAATAAAGAAATAAATAACTTCTAATTGATACATAATTGCCTCAATATAATCCTTCATAATTCAGCTATCCAAATATAGAAGGATATTGACGTGATCCAGGTGAGCCTCCCACGGATTCTCATCCTGACCGTGGGATCAAATACTAAGGGATGACTGAGATTTTGACACTCCCCCTCAAGCTGGAGACCAGCTTGCAATTACTCGCTAATAGATAGAGCTGCATTGATTATGAATAGGATATCAACCACCAGAGAAAGCCGGCAATGAAGGCCGATGATGGAAAACTATCCTCAAAATTCCGACAATTAAGGCCGGTTGTGGGAACCTGTATTTCTCATAGTTCCAGCAATGAAGGCCGGTAATGGGAACCCTTATTTCTCATAATTCTAGCAATGAAGGCCGGTGGTAGTAACTTTGTATTCTTCAGAAATTCAGCACTGAAGGCTTCTCGGAGAAAATTTTCCTGGTCGACAATAAAGGTCGATGATAAAGATTTTCTCTACTTTTTTTTTAATATTATTTTCACTAAAAAAAAATTTTTTTTTTAAATCGAACCGGCCGAGCCTTAAAACAAAAAGGCTCGAATTGGAGTAGGGCACGGGTTGCGGTTCCACCCCCCAAGTCGCACGCGGGCTTGGCTTCCTCCCGCAAGTCGCAGGCGTGGATCGTCTGGGATTTGCGATCGGAAGGGGTTATCGAGCGGGCTGCTTCGCTCCTTCGTCGACTTTCCCTTTCTGTCGGATCGGGTACAACGCTCCTTCGACTTAGATTGGAAGTTCCGATCGAGTCGCTCGTCCCATAGGTTCCGTTGGGTATTTGACTTTGTCGGCACCACTCCATCCTTTCTTTGTATTCGCGAGGCTTCGCGGTCGCACCTTCCGCAGACGGAAAGATCGGAAGACTCGCACGCGTGAGGGCTCTCTTGAGTTCCGTCCCGCTAGCTTCTCCACAGCGGAATACTGCGTCTAGTCGGCCAGGCTTCGTCCCACGTCTTCCGTCGGCAAGGTTCCGCCCGGAAGGGCTCCGTCTGCGTCGTCTTCTTCAGCACGGCTCCGTCTGGTGTATCCGAGCGAGACAGGAAGATCGAAGGAGCGTCCAAGAGCCGTCTTCAAGCGGATTCTTTTTGTCTTTTGATGTCCGAGAGAACTTCTCCCGAGCAGCTTCTACCTGAGTCGACCGAGAGATACAGTAAGGGTGGTTGAGAGTCGAGCGACCCTTCTTGCGTCGAGGGTTCGTCTTCCGTTAGGCTTGGCAAGACCTCTTCCTGCAAGCAACTTCCGATTTACTTCTTTTTTTTTTTTGTGGACCGCACGACTCCAACGGCAATGAAGGCCGCTTTCTCCTCTCTTCTTTCTTTGATTCGTATATCCCAGGCGATTCTGACAATGAAGACCGGTAAAAGAATCAATATTCTTCAAAGGTTCGATAATTTTTTATAGTAATGAAGACTATCTATTGGATTTTGGACAGCAATGAAGGCTTCCAAAATAAGATCCCTTTGATCTTAAGTTACGGCAATAAAGGCCGATTTTATATCAGTAATGAAGGCTAGTTTTTGTTTTCACTTTTTAAGGCTTTCTCAGTTTATTAAACCGAACCGGCCCAGCCTTGATTTTAAGGCTCAGATCGGGGCAAGCTAGGCAAGGGCAAGGTTCCATCCCTTTAGTCACAAGAGCAGGTCCATGTGTGCGAGCCTCTAGACGAAGCTTCCGATTTCGATTGATTCCTTCAGACGAGGTTTCCGGACGTGCGAATCTTGCGTGCGAGCCTTCTGAATGGCAGAAGGCGGTGTCTGTCTCCCAAGTCACATGCAGGCGTGCCGATCACGAGCTTGGTCCCGCGAGTAGTAGTGGCTTCCTCCCGCGAGTCGGATAGGTGGCTTCGTCCAGCGAGTCGCAGGTGTCCGGCGATTGGATCGGGCTTCCGATCGGCTTCGTCTTCCGCACGGACGGTTCCGAATGGGTACGACACTTCTGCTCCTTCGTCTCCTTCGTGGATGTTCGTCGAGGCTCCTTCGACGATAGTTCTGACGGAGTAAAGGCTTCCGTCTGCGGCAACAACTGGCGGAATCGGCACTTTCCGTCTGGCAGAATCGGCGGCCTCTTACAGCTTCAGAAGGTTGGATCGTTCGGCAATGAAGGCCTCCGATCGGCTCTGATACCATGTTACAATTCATAGAATTTGAGAAAGGTAAAAATACCTTCTAATTATTATACAAAATTATCCCTATTTATAGATCTATACAAGATGTCTTAATAAAGAAATAAATAACTTCTAATTGATACATAATTGCCTCAATATAATCCTTCCTAATTCAGCTATCCAAATATAGAAGGATATTGGCGTGATCCAGGTGAGCCTCCCACGGATTCTCATCCTGACCGTGGGATCAAATACTAAGGGATGACTGAGATTTTGACACTTTGGAAACCTGCATGGTAAGGATTTTCAAAAGGCATGCAAAAATATATGATTTTCTTTCAGATCAATATAAGAATCAAGCAAGAAAAGATGAGCAACATATTATTAACATACAAAGATGACATCCACCAACCCTAATTAAAGTTCACTTCTTCCAAACCTACTCCCCCCTCCTCACATGTGCACTCAGTTAGAGAAAAAAAAAAGACTCAAACCAAGAGAGAGAGAAAGTGAGTTGGTAGTTCACCTAAAGTTGTGTGTGCGAGAAAGAGAATTCACCTTCGAGGTCATGCCCCTTGCTCGTGGATTATCATAAACCTCTTGGATGCATGATATGGAAAAAAAAGGGTGGTAACCACCGAGTGAGGGTATTTCCCAATATATTGAGGTGGAGAGAGACGATAAGTTATGAGAGGAAATTTTATCAATAATTCAATTTAAACTTAAATGAAATCGAATTGATCTTGAATCGAATATTTAAAACAGCCTAATGTATGGATTATAAGAAACAATATAAGAAAAAGTGAAAAGATATAACATGCTATACAATGGAGATTTGTTTGGGGCAATTGTGATTGTCTATAAGAGTAGAACTATTGTAGGAAAATAAAATTTTTGCAAGCTAAAGTGGGTATTATAGACATTTTCCCTTTTGAAAGAGTTGGATATCAATATTCATACAGTACCACACACCAGCATATCTATTTGTAAAAACCTACTTCGTATTCCATTTTTTTTAAAACAGCAAGAAGGTTGGAACAGGATAAAATTGTGTTAGCTTGCTTGAAAGCGAATTGTGAAAAAGTTATAACCCAAATGAGCCCAAAGACATTGTAGTTAACTTGAAAGCTTATTTATATTTCTTTGATAACTTATCAAAAAGTATAGATAATTCCAAGCTAAAACTCATGAAAAGCCATGAATTTCGATCCAAAAATCCCATCCTCAGATGGTGAATGAAATATTTATTCTCAGTTTAATTTATGGAGTTGGATTTAGACTTCTTCAATGCTTGATTATTCCTTTATTTTTGTCCTCCATGAAGATATCATGAAATCATGTCTAAATTAGTTATTGTGCACTCATTTCACATGAACTAAGGCTTCACCATGATAGCATGGATCCATTTGCATTCTTTAAGGCCAACTTGTGTCCATTGTCCTAGATTTTACATAGCTAAACAATGGAATTAATAGATTGCTCAATTCATTCCTAGTTAAGTTGAATTAAGGTTTCTTAAGCTCATATTCCTATACAAATCATCATAGACAAGAATGCAATTAAAATTCATCACTGACCCCTCTAATGAAATAGTCCACTTGGGAATATTGTAACCATTCTTCCAGTGGTATAGTCGATCCATGCAATGTAGCTGGGCTATTGATATGTCCAACCCAATCTTTACTAGTCATCCCTACCGCTATGGATAACCCATTAATAATAGCTACTAATATTGTTAAAGTTATCCTAGTTTTTAGGAGTTGCAATACCAAATATGAGATTGGCCTTTAGCAGTTGCGATATGAATCTAGGTTAGCCCAATTTGGAGTTAAGGTGGTACATGTTGCTCTAGCAGTGTGGTGTAGCCCACCATCTAGTGTGAATGGCCCATTGTTCAAAGCTTTCCCCTTTCTCGATTAGTATCTATTACAAACACCTCTTATTCCCCATAAACTATTATGGCTAGATCCTCTAGGATTTTGGCACCCTCTTTGAAGGATAGTTGCGCCTAAAATAAGGGGTTAGTACAGTTTTCATCTTGTTTTCCCTAATTGGAAATTACCATCTCCTTATACAATTCAGTTGCAGCTGTTATAATTTCCTACTATTTCTTCATTTGATGGTTCCATCTCTTTTGACAACATCAAATCACGCAGCCTCTTGGATATATAAATGGTCCACCTAAATACTTCCGGTGTCTATGTTATTCTCATATGGTTCCTTGAATACTCATCAACTCCTCTCGAGCTTGGGCATGACTTGAAGATTTCAACATATGGAGGTTGTCCTCTACCTAGGGAATAAGCAAATATTATTTGTTCATGCGAGTAAGCATCTTTTCTAACTTTACTCTTCTATCCTTCTATAGGTATAGAAGGGGAGATAGAAGGGGAGCGGGTGTTTGTTTGGACAGCTCTTGACCTAGATTACCTATGACAATAATATGGAACCCTACAACTGAAGTTAATGCTATGATACCAACCATGAGCCAAAAACTTCGATATAGCAATGCAATTGTATTTTGATATCAAAATGATTTAAGAATAATGGTGCAAAAAACAATCAAAACTAGTAGTATTTGTATGAATATGGGGTTATTATGCAAAAAATATGAAGCTAAAGCTAGGGATTTTGAAATTAGTGCTTCTAGAATGTACCTTACATGTACAAACATGGCCATGCAAGGTCAAGGGAGCGACATAACAAAAATCAATGATTTCTTTTGACCTACATGAATGCAAAAACAAAACAAAAACCCCACCAAAATCTCGCTTACCCATTGTTCGACGCCGACGCCATCACCTCTGCACGATCTCTGTACAAATCCCACTCAAATCAATGCCTCACCCGTCGTGCTCCGCTCGTCCTCTTCGCACGACCCTCATGATCTCCACTTTGCCTCGTCGTTAAAATGAGGAAGAAATGAGGCTTTTGGCTTCTGCTTCCACACTCATTTCTCTCTACCAAACTCCATACCCAAGCCCTCCATCCCTCTGCAAGCCGAACTTGCCGCACCAAACTCTAACTTGAAGCCTCCTGTTGACCCAGGTTCTGCTGATCCTATTGATGTGTCAATTCCTTGCAAGAGTCGAACCTCCACTTCAATCCAGTCTCCCACACTAATTCAATCCCTACGGTCTAACCACCCTCCTCATTCCTCCATTCGTACAATCTCACATCTCAAACTGAGCCCGGCATCTAGCTTCGACCTCCGGCTCCCTGCGTGCACGTCCGACCTCTCAGTTCATCGACTCCTCCCTTCTACTTGCCCGACATCCACCTTGCCTTGATCCAGCCGAACACCCAACTGAATTTCACTCACCAAAGCAAGCCAATCTTCTCCGTTGCACCGACTTCCACACCACAATAGTCGGAGTCGCTCAATTCAACGCAAGCCCCTGTCCGACCTACTTACCTCTACCGATTGAATCCCACTGTGTCGTCCGATCCCTATACCCGTTCGCACCTTCTGCAACCGAAACACCCAACCGCCAAACTGCAAGTCCTCAAAAAACAAACCCACGATCAAACTTCCCTACCTGCCTCCCTCTGTCTAATCAAGAAAGCCACACTCAACTGAACCCCCAAATCTCGTCAACTTGCTTGCACTCTTCGCGGCCTACAACCAAATCCATGCCCGATGCCCGATTATAATCCCCATTCCACCTTTATGTCAGTCGAGCCCTGACCTGCCGTGCCAATCGACGCCTAGCACCAGTCACAAGCCAGCCATACATTACTCCTTAATGTTATTGTTGGCAATAATCTGTGTTTGTTGCAAGAACATTAGCTTCAGGGCAGGAACTAGTGTTCGCCATACATTACTCCTTAATGTTATTGTTGGCAATAATCTGCAAATGTTGCATGAAAATACACTGCCAAACAACACCACCAGATCCATAACACTGGTACAAGCAGACAAAAGGCGTTTGCAAATGCTAAAATGAAGTCTTGCACACTCTTTCAGTAATAGTCGTTTGCGCAATTAATTACAATTAAATATTAAAATGTTCCCCCTCATGCATTAAAATATTATTATCTGCATGGGCTCCGACGAGCGTGTTACAGATACACACGTGACACCTGAGGATGTTACACGGGTCAAAAGAATGAACTTAAGTTCAAGCCCGATCCTCTTATGCAAGCAGAAAGGAATCGACACGACTTGAACTATCAAACAAATACATGGTCACGACATAGACCGGGATATTTGTTTTATACATTCGTATTATGCCTTCAAGGTCTATAATAAAGAAAATTCACTCATAAATGCATAAAGCGAATAACGAACCCGATCCTCTATCGTCAAATTGACAGAGTCGACAAGATTCGGCCAACAAAGTAAAATTATCCATAAGTAACACTGATGATGGTCGTGTTGATAGAATATCTCAACCAGAGGGGACGACCAAATATTTAAAAATGCCTCCTAATTCTCATAAGATATATTCTATGACATTAATGTTTAAAATTGAAATTAACTACCAAACACTTAAAGCAAAATATCAATCCACTCTCACTACGGGAAACACGCGATAACCGTCGGATTTTTCGGCGGAATTTTTTGTGCCGGTACGAACGGCGCAGGTAACGGCGGAATGTTCCTAAATCTTGCGACGGAAAACTTACGATGCATTTGCCGGCGATTAATACGACGGAAATCTTCCGGTGTCCCATTAGCCGGCAAATGCGTCGGTAAAACGAGCTCTGAACCGATTCTGTCGCACGTTGCGGCGGAAACATACCGGCGAACATTACCGACGGAACATCCGCCGGCTTATTTAAACTCAACGACTTATTTCCGTCGCACATTACGGCGGATCTTATTTCCGGCGTTTACTCCGCCAGAACGTCCGCCTGTGAAAGCCCTATTTTTCGACACCGAGCCCCTCTGGCCGCTCATTCGTTTACTTCCCTTCTCTCATCTCGCGTGTTTCGCCCGTCGCCATCCGTCGCTCGCTGTGGACTGACGTCGCCGACGGTCACCGGACTTCGCCGTCGACGGTCACCGGACTTCGTCGAGCATCCTTTCCTCTCTTTCCTGCTCGCGCGCCGCCGAGGGTCGCTCTTCGCCGACGGAACGGAAGGTATTTTGTTTCTTTATTTTTTCCTATTTCGGTTGGGTTACAACAAGGATCAGTCTTAAGTCCATATCTTTTTGCTTTAGTCATGGATGATCTCACTAGACATTTGCTAGAGAATGTATCTTGGTGCATGCTTTTTGTTGATGATATTTTTCTTGTTGATAAAACTAGAGAGGGAGTTGAAGGAAAACATGAACTATGGAAGTCAACCTTAGAGTCCAAAGGTTTCCATTTGAGTAGATCTAAAACCTAATATATGGAGTGTAATTTTAGTACTAATAGATATAGTGGAGGGATTGTGACTTTGAGCGATCAAGTCATTAAAAAGAGTATATGTTTTAGATATCTCGAATCTATTGTTCAAAACGATGGTGAAATAGATGTGGATATTATCTAAAACGGATTATATGAAGTGCAATTGTGACTTTTGGTGATCAAATCATTAATAAGAGTACACATTTTAGATATTTTTGATCTATTGTTCAGAGTAATGGTGAAATAGATGAGGATATTATTAGTAGAATTCAAGTTGGATGGTTGAAGTGGAGGAATACATCGGGCTTATTGTGTTATAGAAAATTCCCCCTCAAACTTAAGGGAAATTTCTATAAGATGGTGGTGAGACTTGCAATGCTTTATGGTGCCGAATGTTGGCCACTAAAAAAGAAGCATATATAATACTAAGTTAAATGTGGCAGAGATGAGGATGCTTAGGTGGATGAGTGGCTTGACCCTTAGAGATAGGATGCGAAATGAGCATATACGTGAAAAGGTTGGAGTAGCTCCAGTGGAAGATAAGATTAGAGAAAGTCGCCTTAGATGGTTTGGTCATATGAACATCTATTAATGTCTTATTAGATCTATATATATAAATCCATTACTTTTTTCTCTTATATATAGGTTATGGATATTAGAAACCAAAGAAGTTGGATGTATAACCGATTATCTCAAGGTCGGAAGCATTAACAGATGAATTCATCAATGGGGTGAACTTTTTCATTCAGCAAGCGAAACAGCTGCCCAGCTTTATATCAAACTTCACCTGAGGAATCCACGGAGTTAGAGTAGTTTAATTTAGTTTACATGAACTTGTTTATTTCTGTGAACATGTGTTATTGAACAGTTTCTTTTAATCTGATGTTTTTTGTTGATTGTTACTATTGAACAATTTCTTTTTATGTTATAAACTGTTGTGAAATTGTTGTGAATTTGTTATAAAATGTTGATCTGTTGAAATGATACTATTGACATGTTGTGGAATTGTTATTTGTATTCGTTTGCAGGTGTGGAAATTTGATTGTTGGCTGGGAAGAAAATTTTTTTTTGTCAATGCTACAGGTTTCCGGCGGATTGTACGCCGGAAATCCGCTGGAAAGAACGATACAACAAATTGTATCGGACGTATCGACGTCTTCCTTCCGTTGGCAACTACCGGCGCATGTTCCGGCGCCATTTCCTCCGCTTTTTTCCGGCGCCAATTTTGCGCCGCAAACAAAGCCGTGGGTTGTCTACGGCGACCTTGCGGCGTTTTGTCCGCCGGTACTTATCGGCGGACAATCCGACAGAAACTTACCGGCGCATATGACGCCGGAATTTATCGGTTGTGAGTCGTCGGCACCAATCCGATGTTTTACGCCGGTAAGGCGTCGGTAAGTGCGCCGGAAAGTTTTCCGGCGCATTATATTCGTCGGAAAAAATTTATCGACGCGACCGAAACCGGCGTATGCATTTCCGCCGAAACGTGCGCCGGAAACTTATGGTTCCGTCGGATTATCTATGTGTTCCGGCGGATTTAGTCCGCCGGTAATAACGGGTTTTCCTGTAGTGTCTCCGCAACAGTTTGCTGTGGTGAACAAATATGAAAATCACTTCAGCTCACAAAGAGCAAATGTATGATTGAAAATATTACTATGATTCATTCTTAATCTGTCTCTTGCTAGTAAGGACGAGGCACGTGTCCTATAACCAATGATTTCGCCGTCAAATGGCACCACAGGTAAACGGTTATGACCAGGACCCTCTGACCGGGTTGGTTTTGCCGCCAAATGGCGCCATTATATTAGGTCATGTAAGAGCTCGTATGTTCCCCAATGGCATTAAGTTATTGAGCAATGAATCAATAGTATCTAATCGATAGAGTAGAAAGCTCTCTGTTAACTAATGTGTATTCAAATTTATTCTCTTAGATAAATATTCATCCTAGGTCTATAAGATACTTTTGGATGATACAACTCATGGCTACCGACAAAGATCCTTATGTCAGGTTGGGTAGATTACCTCCTTTAACTAAGTAGACTAAGGATCATGATGATTTGGGATGATAGAACTATAGGATCTTGATTGGGTCTATCATCGGTCCCCCCACCACCGGCTTTAAGAACTAGGTGGTGAATTTTTAATTTTAAATATTAAATTTTCAAATACCAAATCATGTTGCTACTATACGTCAGCTACTACGTATCTGTTTGAAAACTAACCTTAATCAAAAGTTCTCTTGCTATCGGGAGGGGTAATTAACTATAGGGACTTGCACACTTATAGGAAACCTGAACCCAAATCATAAAGTCCTCACAAAATGAGGGCAAATTCTCTATGTAGTGTCTTATGTAAAACCCAATCTGCCTTATGAAATTTTGACTCAAAATGTATTCGTTAAAACTCTCCTCGACAACTCGAAAAAAGAAGAAAGGGGTTGCGGAGAGGCCAGTGAGTGAATTTTCGGAGCCCATAATTTCCTATGAGATCAATGTGAGAACCATGCAAGAAATAGAAAAATATAAATAAAATAAGCATAAATAGATTGCTACCATACAAGATGACTTCTTCCAACCCTAATTAAGGCTTTTTTTATTCAAACATTCTTCTCCTTCCTTATATGCTTGAGTGGAGAGAGAAAGATTCAAACCAATGGAGACTGGAAGAGAGAGTTTGGAAATTTACTTAAAACACACACACACACACAATATAATTCACCTTGATAACCATGCACCATTGGAATTTGTGCTAAACCTCATGCAGGGTGATTTGGAGAATAAACATCATTTGAGAGTATTTTCCTAAGACATCAAAAGAATGAGATAGAAAGAACTGGTTACAAGGAGAGAAAATATTGTTAATTTTTTAAAAAAACTTTAAATGGAAATGAAATGATCGTAAACTTAATGTATAAAACAACATAAAACATGGGTAGTTATCAAAAATAAGATAAGCAAAAATAATAGGATCATGATACACTATCAAATAAGATATTCCCCTTATCCTGATAGCTTCTTTATATTTATTTGATAACTTATAAACAATTTATGTATAATTACTAGCTAAAATTCATGATAAGACGTGAATTTTGAATGCATAAAACAGCCTAACACATAGGTATTTATCACTTAAGCTACAAACAATATTAAGTTATTTTCGAAGGTTTAATAGAGGCAGGCTTTGGATAATGGGAGACAGCATATGGTGATTACTTGAATGAATGATAAATATTTATGGAAAATAGAATTTCACAGATGACAATCCTCAAACCTTCATTTGGTTGAACCTAATCTAATTTAGGTTAGCCTCTTCTTACTAGCTGATTAGCTGGGGTCACTATTAATTGAGCCTCCTGGATCAGTATGAAGCTTTGCCCTACCAACCCATTGTCGTAGATGCAAGAAACCAACCCCCAAACCTCCCCCAAACCCACCCACCTACACGCACTCCAATCGCACTCCGATCCCTTGCCTTTCTCTCTTATCAATTTGGTGAAAATGGGAGTTGAAAGAACAATCCAACCCCCATTTTCAACAATAAATACTAGTCAACACACTCTAACGTAATAATGATAAAAAGGACCTGGCAGGTAATTATCAAAAAAATGAGAAATCTAATTTATATTTAAAGAAGGATTCATGAAGATGGCTATAAATAATTAATATAAAGCAATTTGTTGATAATGAAAAATCTAGTTGTGTGATTTCAAAGCAACAGCGAATTATCTGCACATATGGAAAATATGATTGACTTATCTGCAACTTATCCAAAATAAAATAATGGTGATAAGTCTATAAACCTTACCTTTTCTGCAACGGCAAAAGCGGCTTGTTCAGGATTCATGTCATGGAATGGGATTAATGCCGTCATTAACTCCCAAAGGACAATGCCAAAACTATAAACATCAACCTTCCTTGTGTGATGTTTTTCCTTGATCATTTCTGGTGCCATCCACCTGTAAGTGCTTGTAAAGCCCTTGCCACTGCCACATTGAAACTCTTGGCAGGAGATACCAAAATCTGCAACCATAACGGATAAGTCTTGCCCCAGTAGTATATTTTCTGACTTGAGATCTCTATGAAGTATTCCTTGAGAATGAAGGTAATCCATTCCTCGTGCAATCTCAAGAGCTAACTTTAAAACAAGCTTTAGAGGAAGAGAGTAGGGTGTCTGCTTGTGGAGAAATTTTCTAAGTGAACCACCAGCCATGTACTCTGTGATGATACAGAAAACTGGAGGTTTCTTGCATGCTGCAACAAACTACATGACAAAAGTATAAGCTAAAAAGGAATTATTATCAAAACACGATATTAGATTTTGAGCATATAATGACAGCTGTAAAATCGACAGTTTGTTACATCAAAATATGAAATAATATCAAAATTAGCAGGTTGAGGATGGAAGTTCAATACTCCTGCAAAAGCAGCAACTTTTCAAACTATCAGACATCAGATAAGACCTAGTTCAATCCACATGTTAATAATAGTATTAAAAAAATCAGAGGTGGTCCAATCCTGATGTGAAAACTTCTGTATCAAGAAAATCATACCGTAAGAACTTCACTAGGAAGTTCTGAACTTTTGGAACCTCAAACCTGGGCATATATGGCTTGACGAGAAAGTTCAAAGAATATAAGACACAAAAAGGGATTGGATACAACGTAATCATAAAGTTTTTACAGAATAAATGCAAAAAGATTTAAAAGAATTGGAAGACTCGGCTGTGATAAAAAGAAATGATTCATGAAATTTTGTGTACATTATGGAAATAAATAGGGAATATTTTATCCCAAGGAAAAAAAGTAAAATCTGTATATTTTAGTCACTTGAAGCTTATCCCAAAAAAACTCAGTTAATAGGAATATATAAATAGCCTTGTTTGGACAACTCTTGAGAATACTCGCACATGCTTTTCAGATATTTGATAGGTGGTCAATGAGTTGTAACAGATGAACTCGTACCTCGTGAACCTACACAGGGAACTTACCCAAGGGTCGCCAACACCTATGCCGACAGAATACCCAGAGGAGAGTCACCCTTCACAAAAATAGTTAAGAGCTATCGCAGACTACTCAACTTGTCACTCAACCTTCACATGAACCTGCCACCAAAGCCACTCATCACTATCTCTAATGAAGCGTGGCCAATCATGCTCTCCATCTCCACTATAGGAAAGCATCTAATCAAGAGGATTCCAACTCGGCCCATTCAGCTCACTAAGGAGCCTATCGTCCCCACAACTTAAGCATGCTCATATCCCACTCTAAACCAATGTGGTACTCCAACAAACGTCGTTAATGGCTTTGGAATGCTCTCTAATCGCAACCCTCTCGACTTAGCACTTGCTAGCAGACTCGCCCTTACGTATTTAACATTATAAAACTTGCCCTGAGACAAAAAAAAAAATAGGATTAAGAGAGGAAAGCATTCCATCAAGTTAATCAGGGTGCGAAACATGTCCAAGTTGGTCTATACTAAAAGGCATTAACTTTATATGTATATGTATATATATATGTATATGTATATATATATGTATATATATATATATGTATATATATATATATATATATATATATATATATATATGTAACATTTTTTGTAACCCTGCAATCCCTATAAATAACAGGTTAATTGGATCTTTTGGGCATTTTACTATAGATATGTGGGCTATAAGATTATTTCCAACAGAGTTTACCCTCTTTCTTTCTCGCTCCCTCCCTTCTCTCATAGGTTCTCAGGTTATACCTTTAAAGCTCACTGCTACTAAGGTCGGGTATAAGCCATGGACTAATTTGGATCTAACATCTTGACCTATATTACCTATAATAAGTATATGGAATCCCACAAGAGAAACTAATGGTTTGATACCAATCCTGAGCCAAAAACTTTGATATCGCAATGCAACTATATTTGATACCATACTGTTCTAGGAGTGGTGGTGCAAAAGACAATGAAACTAGTAGGATTCGTATGTGCCTTAGGGCTGTTATAAAAAGAATATGAAGCCAAAGATAGGGATTTGTATGTACCCTAGGTCTGTTATGCAAACAAATAAAATCTGTACGTTTTAGTCACCTGAAGCTTATCCAAAAATATTCAAGTAGGCCTCTGCAAGTTTGAAATTGATGAAACAGAGAATCAACCATCTCATAAGGTAAGCACTGTGCAGTTACAACTGAACTTCAGCTTTTTAGGATTCTCCAAATTTTAATTACAAAAGGATATCACATAGAACTAGAAAAGGAAACAAAGTAGCAGGAAGATGTTTTACTAACCACCCCAGAGTGACACTGAAATTTATGATTCAAACTGCATCAATAATCACATGTATAACAAGCCAACTGGTTCAGCTCCATGATGCCAAGAACATCTTTCTCCCTTGAGAAAAAAAATTTAACGTTCCATTTGCATTCATGCAAAATATAGCAACCAGGACTCGTTTAAATGATTATGAAAGCAACTTAACATGATTGTGAAGCAACATTGCCACTTCACGGCATAAATCACCTACAAGTCACTTGTAGATTTCAAGCCAAGGACCAAGCAACATAAATAGAACTTGAAGCAGCATCTTTTCAACACAAGCATGGCACAATTCTTTGCATCAAAATCGACATAAAAAATTATCGCAGCAAGAGAGAATTTAAAAGTGTACCGTTATTATATTAGGATGCCGGAGTCGAAACAGCAATGCCACCTCCAAGTTGAACTGTTGCTCAAGTGCAGCAGCCAAGGTTTTGTCCTCCTCCGGTTGGCTGATCAGCTTGACGGCCACCTCTCTCTGCTTGTATATCCCATGATAAACCCTGCTGTGTCGCCCCGCCGCAAATTTGTTCCCAATAAGAAGTTGCGACATGTCGGCGCTCCATTCATCCTCTCCCCCGCCCTTTATCTCCCCGCCAAAGGACTCCAAGTACTTGGACCAAGACGGTGCCTTTCGGTATTCCCGGAGAGAGAGCCTCCTCTCAGGAATGCGGCAAAGACTGACGCTCCAACTCCGCCCAAAACAGTTGAAGTTCTTCATACCATGAACGCTAACTCCAACAAATGTTACATCCAAGAAAATAAAGCGAAATAACGTAATAATCCAAAGCTTGCAGAGCCAAATATGGACTTAATCCTCCAGCATTTCAAAAATGTAGCAAATCACGGCACACGACAGCTAGGGTATCGAATGCCTCTGCGGAGAACTAGATCGGAGCTCCGCCAGCTTCGATTATAGGAAACTTATCAAGCAGCTCGCAGTAAATACGTCAAGGCTCGAAGGGAGATCCTCATCTGTCTCCCAGGCTCTGGTCGAGCTAAAGCGAAGAAGAAAGAGAGGAAGGAAAAAGAAAATGCTCGCCAGAGATGGCAAGAACAATCATCTTTAGGAAATCATCCGAGAAAGGAGATTCAGGGGTTCGAACTACGGTGAAGTTAACGAGGGGTGGCGACAGACAAAGAGCAGCTGGATGGCGGGGGTGGCGGTGGCGGTTTCTTGAGGAACGTGGGATTATGCCCGTTTCGGGAGACAACAGGATATGCTCCTGAGTGAGACTTTTTCTAATCTCCCGTAATTGCCCCTACGTATCTGCTTTTTTCTCTGAAATGGGTTCTGCGCTCTGATTGGCAAACTATCGTCAGTTCTTATATTATTATTGGTACAGGTGTTTTTATTTGTTATTATTTCCTAGGTATCATTATCCGATTATGATCTTCTCCGTCATCATCTCCCTATCACTATTGCCCAATTATAATTTTTTTATTATAGACACTCAACTATGAGCTTGTAACCACCATCGTCTAACCATAATATCATAATCATATATCATCATTCAGCTATAATCTCCCAACCATTATCTTTCAACTATGATCTTCATACCAATATCGTCCAGCTACATCGATATACGTTAATTTCATCACATGTCATCACCAATTGAGTTATTGTATGTCATCACATATAAGATTGATGTTCGCATTGACACATGCATATAGTCACAAACTTTATTAGTCATCATCATTAACAACGTCGATATGCACAATCGCTTATAAGGCTGGTGCATGCAACTAAAACAAGTGTCAATTTCATCGGTCACCATCACCAATAATTTCATGCATATCATTGCATTTAAGGTTGGCATACACCTCATTGACACAAATAATAACTCCCACTAAATTTGTTGTATCCATCATTGCCAACAGTGTCAACATGTACCATCATCTATAAGACTAATGCATGTCGTTGATATAAATGTCAATATTCACTGACTTCATTGTTTAATATCACCAACTGCATTGATGCATGCCATCACTATAAAGCTTTTTTTTTATCACTATAAAGCTTATGTATGCCTTCGACGCCAGTGTTGATACCCACCAACTTCATCATCTTTTGACTTCGCTGCTCACCATTGTCCACAACAATAATGCATGTCATCATCCATAAGGTTGCGTATGCCAGCAACACCACGGCCAATGCATGCGAACTCTGACTCTCAACATCAACTTTAAGACTCATATTGAACTTCTTAATCTTTGATCTACTCTCTTGAAAGGAGAATAAATGAACATATCATAAATGGTATCTTAAAACTAGATCCAATGTCTCAAAGCTCTTACAACTACTACCGAAAAAATTTTCTATAGCTATTGTGTCTACTATATTGTATTAGTATCATCTCCCGTTACAAAGAAGGACATCATATGTATGACATACACTTGTGAATTCATTTCAACTAAATCAGGCCTAGTTTTTTTTTTTTCTCTCTCTCTTTTATTAATCACATAAAAATCATAATGTCTCTTACAAATTATTTTTTATTAATTTGTATAATCTATCTTCATACAAAATTAAAACGTAAAATTTCTGAGTAATACTTAATCAATTACAATAAAAGCATTCATATTGCTTATTTATACCAAATCATTATAATCTCCAATAAAGAAACTATATTATAATAGAGTTAGTTTTATTTTGATATAAAATTAAAGAAACTATTATTAGACTCGCTACATTAATTTGATTAATAATATGCATGTACTAAATGCACAAACTTATAGACAAATTTTTTATCTAATTTTATATGACTCATTTAATCAAATGCTAGTTTTTTAGACATCCTTTCTTAATTGTTTATGCCCATGTTTTCTAAAGTTCCTCCTAAATCACTCTTAATCACACATTTGAAGAATAATCTTTGGACAACTTTTTCTTTATTAAAGCAATGGACTTTTGATGAAGCTTATTTTAACAATCACTAGCTTAGTTAGGGTCATGAAAAGGGTAAGATATTCTCATTATGTGTAGCAATTATTTGATCCTAATATATGAATATTATTATTACATGATTGCCACCAACCATTTTTATAAATATTTTAAAAATACATATAGATGTCTCCATTTGAATAAAGCTATTTGCATCTTTATTTTTAAGTTCAATATTTTCTATCCTACTAATAGTGATATAGATTTCTCTATGAGCACTTAATAGATGCAAGAATTTTTTACTTTGTGAGTTCAATAATATATTTAAACTTTTCAATTACTATTATAGTCTATATTAAATTCTCGGACATCCCATTATAATATTTACTATATGAAACTTCATTTTGTAGGGTGACCTCACCCTATCATTCTTGATCCTAACAAGTTTTTAAGCATAAATATAATTTTTCATTTTATTTTTCTTAAATTTAGCCAATAAGAAATATGATCCTTCCAGATATTAAAATTAATTGGTGTGCGCGATTAAAATATATTTCAAATGCTTATGTCTCATTGAAAATAATTTTATTCAAATATTTGATTAACTCTGTGTTAATTTACAAATCTATTTCATAAATGCTTCCTTTAGCTTTGAAAATTTTTACTTAGCTCTTAGGTTAATTTAGCTAAATAAAATAGGTTAACATAATGAAAATAGTTAAATTTAGTTTTCAAGTTTGTACGTAAATGAAGTTGAGTTTATAGGGCTATACGTACACACCTATGTACAACATAAAAAATAGAAGAAATTGCATTAAAACATTTATACACGAGTGTGCACAATAATGAAATTGAGTTTACGGGATTTTAGACACCTTTATATAGTTAAAACAACTGATAATAATGCCTTAAAACATGTATACATAGCTATGTATAAACTAGAGTTTATATTGTTGTACACATTTGTTTCTTACATCAAGGTTAAAAGAATTTGGCATATTACACATATAACCTTGAAATTAAGTTTAGAAGATTGTACACACCTATGGACAACATTAAATTTTGAAAAGCATGCATGCCTCAAAATAACTATAAATGGGTTTGCATAGATCTAAAATTTAAGTTTACAAAGTGATAAACAGTTATGTGTAGCGCAAAAATGAAAATATATGCTTTAGAACATATGCACACATATTTACGATCTTAAAATTGAGTATCTAATCATAAACACATTGTGTACATTTTGAATGACAAAAGAACTTGCCCTGTAATAATTGTACATAGGTGTGTAATGCCCTAAAATTATACTCATAGTGATTTATATGTGAACATCACAAAATTAGAAGAATTAGCTAAAAACTAATTGTACATAAATTTGTATAATAGTACAAATGAGTTTATGGAGTTATACATTTTTGTATATAACATTCAAAAAAGGAAACAAAATGCACTAAAATAAGTTCAGATAAGTCTCTACAAATATTAAATTAATTTTATAAGGTCATAGACTTTTAAGTACATCACAAAAATGAAAGAACATTCATCTTAGTAGGTGCAAATAGATCTATATAGCATTAAAATAGAGTTTATAGTTTTAAGATGAAAGAACTTGCCATAAAATAAAAGTACGCAAGTGTGTACAACCCTAAAGTTAGTTTAGAGAGTTATATATGACACTACATGAAAATCTCTGCTTATCGGCAACATTTCAGGTGGAATTTTGTCTGCCGGTAGAAGCAGCGGTTTAATCGGAGGATATTCCGCTAGTAACGTAGTGCTGATTTTTCAGCGAATAGACTGCCAGAAATTTACTAGCAAAAAAACTGATGGCAAAACCGTCAATTTTTGTAAAGCCAGCTATTACTTCCAGTGAACACCAGAAATGACCGGCCGAAAATTCGCCGACTTACTTAAACCCGACGAAATATTGCCAGCAGAAATTCCATCGGAAAGGGTTTAGGTGAAAAAGCTATTGGAAATACTGCTGGAGACAACCCTGTTTCCCTTTCTGCGATCATGCTCTTCTTATTTCACTCTTACTCACTCTCGCTCCGTCAATCGCCAACGTTCACCTCATTCGCTAAATGGTGCCTCCATAGCCTCCGTGTTCAGCTCTTCGTAGCCGACATTCGACGCTGCCATCGCCTTCGTGTATATAGACCGCTCCGTCCCCGACACTCCCCACTCAGTTGCCAGAAATCCATTGTAAGTAGCCCATTTAGTCTTTCTTTTGTCATGGATGTTCTCGATGGACATTTGCTAGTTATTGTATCGTGGTGTATGCATTTTGAATTCGACACATGTCTAAGGCAATCTATACCAATGTCCTTTTTAGTTAATATATTGTTTATTTCTTCATTCTTCTATAATATAGCCATTGGATTTCGATCAATAAGGAGTGGAAATGAACTTTTTTGGATCTTCTCATCTTTGAAACTTTTACATCTTTTGATTGAGTGAGATTTTGAGCCCCTGAGTATCTCTTTATAGATTTTTCTAGCTAACTACTTTCTCTCCATTATCACACAAATTTAGGGTCATCTCACTACTTTTGTCTGTAAATAAAGTCGGGTGTCATTTACGAACAAATTTAAACTCGTGTGTGTGTACGCGCACACGTACACGTGTTTGTGTTTTAATCAATAAGGATTGGAAACACACACAATTACAATCAAAAAATTGAATTTCTATTGCTATAGACTCATATACAACCCAAATGATTGAATAAATTGCCCTAAAATACTAATATACATTTGCATATATATATATATATATATCTCTAAAATTAGTTTTATAAATTTGAACACCTATGTATATATATGCATTGCTTTAAATTTTCTGCAGGTTTAAATTAAATTTTTTAAGACTCCAAATATGACTCAATTTAATCTGATGATTATTGCTGCTTATGATTCTTTTCTCAGAATAAAAGTAACACAAATATAAAGCTTCTGATTATCAGCCATTGATACATACCATTTAAAAAGGCATTCCAAAATGTTTAAGCACTTTTTCAAATTATTTTGATTATAGTCAGTATTAGGAGTGTCAATATTTGATCCAATCCAAAAATTTCGAGTTCGGGTCAACCTGAACCGGGTCGGGTTCGGGTTAGGGATTTCGACCCGTTTGTAAAATCGGGCAGGGTTCGGGTTGATCCGGAAACCCGAAATCAACCCTGTTTGACCCGTTTTTAATTAATTTAGGAGGTTTTAATGAATTTTTATGAAATAAGTAAATGATATTTCAAAAATTATAAACATTATTGGTCAAATTAAATTAATCTTGATTTATTTTAGAAGTAAATATTACCTTAATTTGATTTATATTTAAATAAAATTTTTTAATAAAATATACCCGAATCGGGTCGGATTCGGGTTGACTCGGACTCGAAGCGGGTCGGGTTCGGAAAACGGACTCGTTTGCAAAAAAGGGTCGGGTTTTGAACAGGGTCGGGTCAATTTCGGGTTGGACCCGAATTTGCCCTGTGACCCGATTTTGACAACCCTAGTCAGTATGCTCCTATATAATATTTTATTTAGACATTCCTTCGTAGAAATTATTTGAATGAGATGATGTAATTAAAGCAGATATAAATAGTGAGTGGCAATTCTGTTATTAAAGAGGTTGGTGAGGGGCAATGTAAGGACGTGAGTTTGAGAGAATAGGACATGGGGATGTTTTTGAGCGTGTGAGCCAAAAATGCCGGCAAATTATTGGGTCAGGTGACCGAAGCCATCTCTCCGTTCGGTCGCCAATAAAAATGCGCCATCTGTCAGTCGTTTTTTTAATTTAATATTAACGCTTTATGTCTTGTCAGAGTTAGCGACCCGACCCGATAACGCTATTCTATTGGCGAAGAAAGAATGGAAACGCCGCGCATTTTATTTTCGAGCGACATTTTCACTGTTACTCGAGCTCTCGGATTCCTCCATTACCTTCGGTTCTGCATTTGCTTATTCCTGCCGGAGGTAGACGACGATACTGTAGAAGACCAGCAATCAGGAAGAGGTATGGTTCCGCCTAACTTGCGCTTTACTTGCGCTTTACTTGCGCTTTCGTTGCGTTAAAGTTATATTGCCGTTAAATTTTAGGGTTTGGGTTTACTTATAATTTTACCAATGTTTCCTTTCAAATATTTATTTTCTGATTTTTCACGCTTCTTCTCTTCGTAAATGGATGAAGCAAATGATACGAAAGGTTTACGCTATCTTCTAAGTTTTAGGGTTTAGTAATAGTTGTAAAACTAGAATATATGTTCAATGTGGTTTTCAATTTTTTGGTTTTTTTTTTTTTATTTTAAACTTTTTTAAGCTAAATAATTACGAAATATAAGGTTGCGCTATGGTTGCGCTATGGTTGCGCTATGGTTGCGCTATGGTTGCGCTATGGTTGCGCTATGGTTGCGCTATGGTTGCGCTGTTGCGCTATGGTTGCGCTATGGTTGCGCTATGGTTGCGCTATGGTTGCGCTATGGTTGCGCTATGGTTGCGCTATGGTTGCGCTATTTATATAGTTCTGATTTTTCTTTTTGTTATAGATGAGGACTCCCTATCAAAGGCCAGTAACATCTAGATGTTATGTTACTGCTTTCCGGAAACAATGTGATGCTTTTGCCGAGATCATAGATGATGAAGTGGAACAAACATTAAAGAATTTGAACATTCATCAATTTTTGATGTTCCCCGCATTCCAGCAGTGTGTATACCACTTCTGTTTGAGATTCTTAAATTCTGGAGTCCTGCTGATGAGGGCTTCATCGTCCTTGGACATGTTCTGAAATTCACTACTGACGAGGTTTCTTTGTTGACAGGTAATATTTTGAATTTGGAATTTTTTTATAGCTATATGTTTTTTGAACTTTTTAACAGCTGAAATTTTCTGACAGGTTTGCCCAACAGAGGCATTGATATCAAATGAGAGGATTGATCCTCTAAATGGACCTCTGTCAACTGAAATAAAAAATGAAATGTCAATATTAGACAGATTAACTGATAATGCAACAAAAATAAAGACCTTTATTATGTTTTTGTTATCCAACCTTTTCTTTCCACTAAATAGTCATAAAAACCCCTAGAAGGCTCACAACTGTTGCAAATAATTTAAGTGAGTTTAGTTCCATTAATTGGGCTTCTTCCTTAAGGAACTTCATGGTTGGGGAGTTCAATACAATTTTTGAGAAGTTTCAACAACAAAGACCATTGGGTTACATCAATGGCTTCTTTCCTCTTCTACTGGTAAGTTTCCACTCCTATTGGTTTTTCTAAATGTTTAATGTTTTTAAATGTTAACATTAAAATTTTTTTTTTTTGGCATTATACAGATTTGGTTTTTGGAACATTTTTCTTTGAATAAACCAACCGATTCAGAAATAAGACCACGTTTTCTTAGATGGCAGGGGGGTATACAGAATTATACTTTACTCAAGAAATTGCAGCCAAATTATTTAAATTTTTAAAGGAAAGTGAGGTAATTTTTTCATTTTATTGATGCAAATTATTTTATGGTTGCCCTAAGGTTGCGCTATACTTGCGCTATGGTTGCGCTATGGTTGCGCTATGGTTGCGCTATGGTTGCGCTATGGTTGCGCTATGGTTGCGCTATGGTTGCGCTATGGTATGCTATGGTTGCGCTATGGTTGCGCTATGGTTGCGCTATGGTTGCGCTATGGTTGCGCTATGGTTGCGCTATGATTTTTAATAATTTTTTTTTGGTTTTTGCAGATATTTATTTGTCTTGACAATGTTACCAATGAGGAGGCCGAAAAAAATACGGGGCCGACATTACTGCCATACAAAACTTGGATACCCGTTCAGGTCATGAACCACAAAAATTGCATTCACCACAGAAAAATAAGGCTTCCGCAAAAAAGAAAATTGACACCACCCCACCTCCCTCCCCACCTCCCTCCCTCCTCCTCTCCCTCCCCCTGATTCTCCTCATAATGAACCACCAGAAACTGAGTCTCTGCCGCCAACTCAGCCTTCTACTCGCCCACCTACAGAAAAAATTTCCACAAGTCAACCTTTTGCTGAACAGCCACCCATTAGAAGGGCAGATTTAGAGGCTGTTCAGAATAAATGTTTTGAAATGTTTGAGAAGATGTTAAGTAAAATTCAAGATAATGTGGGAGCAAGATTGGACAGAGTTGAAGATATTTTGGAGAAACTGCAGGCTGATCAAGACTCACTGAAGTACAAATTCATTGAATTTCAAATGCAGTGTGATCACAATCCAGATAAGCCGCATGTATCTACATCTGCCTCCAGCTTCCAATCCGTGAACTTCCACAACAAAAATCCTTCAGGACAGGCACCAATACAAGATCATCCTCCACCTCCACCTCCACCTCCACCATTGGCCGAAGAAATTCTTCCACAACCACCAATACCTCCACCTCCACCTCCACCATTGGCCGAAGAAATTCTTCCACAATCACCAATACCCCCACAACAACCAATACTTCCAACTCCACCTCCACCTCAAAAGAGAAAAAGAGAAAATGATGAAAAAGAAGAGAGATCATCAAAACCAGTCATACCATACGTAAAGAAGAATAAAGAGGTTATTTCTGTAGAAAATATAATAGTTGAGACAAGACCAGCATTGGAAAAAATGGATTATCCAGGGAAGCAATTTCTGACTGAGGAAAACCAACGAATGATGGATGAATTTTTCAAGAAATTTAATAAAAAGTAAGATATACTTGCGCTATACTTGCGCTATGGTTGCCCTATACTTGCCCTATACTT
Organism: Dendrobium officinale; assembly: GCA_019514585.1. Classification (NCBI taxonomy): domain Eukaryota; kingdom Viridiplantae; phylum Streptophyta; class Magnoliopsida; order Asparagales; family Orchidaceae; genus Dendrobium; species Dendrobium officinale. Next base: position 11,781,964 of record CM033682.1, read on the forward strand.
GCGCTATACTTGCGCTATACGTGCGCTATGCTTGCGCTATACTTGCGCTATACTTGCGCTATACTTGCGCTATACTTGCGCTATACTTTGCGCTATACTTGCGCTATACTTGCGCTATACTTGCGCTATACTTGCGCTATGTTTGCGCTATACTTGCGCTATACTTGCGCTATGGGTTTTTTGAAATGGTTTTTTGAAGGTTGCGCTAAGGTTTTTTAAAGGTTGCGTGTTAACATTAAATTTTTCTTTGTTTTTGTAGGGAACACATAATTTTTCAATCTGGAAATATCGAAATAAAAAGATCAGATATTGACATGCTGCTTACAAATGATTGGTTAGCAGATAACCATGTAGATGCTTTTGCTTTCTTTTTACTTGAGCAGAGTAGGTTAATGGCGGAGAAATTTCATCCTTACTTGTACATTTCTCCATTGTACAGGGTAAGTATAAATAATATTTTAATCCTTTTTTTCACTTTAGTTTTTCCTTATAGAACTAAGTTATTGCAGGTTTACAAGTCATACAGTATGGATTATCAAAATTTTTATCAATCACATTAATCCTGTTTCAATTCAAGAAAGCAAACTTATTGTACTTCCCATAATTCACGAGAAGCATTGGGTTCTTCTTGTTGGAAAATTGAAGGAGAAGGTCTGGAAAATGTATGATTCATTACCAAATCCTGAACACAAGAATATTTGTCATACAGTTGTAAGTTCAAATTCATATTTCAAGTTATATCCAGATTACTATGTTTATATACATAATATAAATTTTTATAATGTTTTATTCGTACAGATAAAGTATTTGCACGAGGACACCACAAGATGCTTTTCAAGCGATATTACGAAATGGAATGTCCAGGCGGTTCGTGGAATTCCAACACAATCAAACGACTACGATTGCGGAATCTTCGTTTGTAAATATATGGAAAAAGGCCGTGCGAAGAAAAAAACCAGACTGGAATGCTCTTAAAGATTGGCAAAAGCATATGCCTAAATTTTAGGGCAGAGTTTGCATTTTTTCTTTTTCTACAAACAAAAGAAGTAAACAATCTGTAACTTGTTGTAAATATTGTCCATGATTTATAAATGTACATTTTTTATTATATTTTTATATACTTTTTGATTGTTGTATAAAATGTGCACATACTGTTATATTCTGTTTATTAATGAGCATTCTCTAAAATCTGTTATATTCCGTAAAGCGCAACAATAGCTAAACTATAGCGCAAGTATAGCGCAACCATAGCGCAACCATAGCGCAAGTATAGCGCAACCATAGCGCAAGTATAGCGCAACCATAGCGCAACCGTAGCGCAAGTATAGCGCAACCTTAGGGCAAGTATAGCGCAGCCATAGCGCAACCGTAGCGCAAGTATAGCGCAAGTATAGCGCAAGTATAGGGCAACCATATATTTCGTAATTATTTAGCTTAAAAAAGTTTAAAATAAAAAAGAACCAAATTACATAAGTCCAAATAGATGATTATAAAAAATTTTTTTATTACAACCAATAAATGAAATCATTAAGTCCAAATAAATATTATTACATTGCAAATTCATTAAATTCCAACTCCGAAGAAAGAAAATCCATCATCAACTTGGTGTATTCAGCTCCAGGTTGGCATGATGGTATGCCGGTTATATATTCCTCACTGAAACATTCAGGCATGCTTGAAAAAAAGTTCATCTGTGTTGAAGAAGGTTGTGTTGAAGAAGGTTCCTCCAATGGATTATCCCCCACCAAAGGTTTCTTATCTGTAAGAAACTAGAGCTTTAGTATTAGGATTATGAATTAAATAATTAACAAATTATTAAAAACTTACTTTTAGGCCGTTTCTTCTTCTCCCAATGGCTTTTCAGTCTTGCATTTGATATGCCTTTAGGTCTACGCTTTAGAGGATCTTTCAAATTTGCAGTTCCACCTTGGGAACTAGCAACATCCTTCTGATTTCTTTTCTTGCCACCAAGAATTAAGTATAATTTTTTATACATGTCTTGCAATGAGGAAAGAATAAACTCCTCTGCCTCTTCATTCCCTTGAGCTTCCGTGCTCATTTGATATGCAAACCTGCTCACCTGATTTCTGAATATGAATCCCCTACCACTTTGGAAATTATTACTTCTTTGAGAATTAAGGAAGTAACCTGAATAAAAAACTTGTCGAGCCCTTGCTGACCAACGAAGTAATAAGTACTTCTCAGGGAATTTAGCCATATCCAACTGTTTAAAAACCCTCAAACAATGAGAACACAGCAATCCCATGGTTTCATACTTCTTACAGCTGCATTGAATGTTACCTTCTGTTGCATCAAAGTGAACAACCCAAGGATGGTTTTGATTCTTTTTCTCTATGTAGTTGACTATATACTTTGAAGAATCAGTCGAGACAAAATCTATACTCATTTCTCCCACAGCCTTTATAAATTCTTCCTCAAAAATTGAATATATTCTTCTTGAGTAATATCTAGCAGCTTGTTTTAATATTGAGCTGTTCTTTATCACGGGAACAATTTCAGATTGACTGCATTTGTAATCCTCATCTTGCTCATTTCGCCGCCAATTCATCAGTACCTTTTCCAAGCCAAGAAAGCAATCAGTTAATGAACTTGTTGGCTTTGAAATGCCATGACACACATTATTAGTACACTCACTACGCTGCGTTGATAAAATGCCCATGCAAAAGGAATCCTTGTTGAAAGCAGTTGACCACTTTCTCCTTATCTTATAAAGATCCTGCAACCATTCATGATTATGAAGATTCCCTTCCTTGATCATTTCATTCCACGCTTCCTCAAACACTTCCTCAGAATCACACCACCTCATACACTTATGGAAGAGTCCTCTAACTTTATTATTGCTATTGTAGATGGAAACTTTTGATGGAACCTTTTTAAATATGTGCCATTGGCATAATCTATGACGAGTGTGAGGTAATGCAGCTTCTATGGCCCTGGCCATAGCTTGGTCCTGATCAGTGAATATTGTTGTTGGATATTTATTACCCATTATTCGTACAAATACTTTAAACAACCATGTAAAACTTTCAATTGTTTCTTCTGACAAAAAAGCAACCCCAAACAAAATATTCTGCCAATGATTGTTAACACCAACAAATGGCGCACAAACAAAATTATACTTGTTCAGCCTGTAACTAGTATCAAAAATTAACACATCTCCAAAACATTCATAATCTATCCTGCTTCTGCCATCAACCCAGAAAAAATTTAACAATCTATCCTGATCATCATATTGAACATCCCATGCAAACATGTGGTCCTCAACTTGTCGATCTTTAAATAATTGAATCAAAGAATTAGTGTCACCAATTTCAATCCTTGCTCTTTTCTCCTTCTGAATCAAATTGTAGGCGTCCCTCTTAGAGAATCCGACATTCTCACATCCACCAACTTCCTCTGCAAGGTAGGCATATGCATCAACGGTTCTAATCCCTGCATTTGTCATCGATTTTAGGACGGAAGCTTTTTCCTCAATAACATTCCTACATGATCTTAAAAGGTGTCGGTCGGCTGGGCTAGCTAATTCATGGTTGTGGGATTCAATAAATCTTTTGACATGCCAGTAACCGTCTTCATCAGTGACAAACCTCACCATGGCTGGACAACCAGTTCTGACAACTGGTCTAATGAATCTCTTCCTCTTCCCTGAATTATGATCGTCACTTTTTTTGAAACCAGCTTTTGAACAAACAAAGTCCTTCGATTTTATCTTCCTAGAATTTGGCCAAAAACTGTGATGATCCTTTCGGACACTAAAGCCATTATCGTGAGCATAAGTGCAAAAACATTCATATGCTTCTGTCTCATCTTTGTATACAGCCTGAAAGGGCAAGTATAGCGCAAGTAAAGGGCAAGTATAGCGCAAGTATAGCGCAACTATAGCGCAACTATAGCGCAACTATAGCGCAACTATAGCGCAACTATAGCGCAACTATAGCGCAACTATAGCGCAACTATAGCGCAACTATAGCGCAACTATAGCGCAACTATAGCGCAACTATAGCGCAACTATAGCGCAACTATAGCGCAACTATATAGCGCAACTATAGCGCAACTATAGCGCAACTATAGCGCAACTATAGCGCAACTATAGCGCAACTATAGCGCAACTATAGCGCATTCTTTTATTTATCATCTTCATCCTAGAAATCAATAATGAATGCTAAGCAACAACAACAACATTAGATTTTTTTTATTTTTTACTTTTTCGACAAAAGAAATTTATTCTGCTTAAAAATCGCAAAATCAAAAATCTTAAGAATAATGAGCTGAAACCTACGTCAACTTTCTGCTTAAAAAAATTTATTCTGCTCACAAACAACTTTCTAACTCGTTTTTCCAAGATACTTACCGAAATGTTGAAACCAGAGGAATTTCCGGCTACGTTAGGTTCCGATTCCGATTCATGCACTACCCCTTGCGATTCATGCATCCTTTCCGATTCGTGCATCCTTTCCGATTCATGTACTCCCTCTTCCATTGCCTCTTCGACCTCCCTCTTCGCTGAGCAGTCCATTTCTTCTCTGCAATTTTCTGGCTCATTTTTTCTTCTACAGCAGTCTTTATTTGCGTCTTTCGCGGCTTCCAAAATGAAAAAATAGGGCGGCAAATGCTTAAAAGTTCAAATGAAAGGCGTTATCGGGTCGGGTCGCTAATCTGACAAGACATAAAGCGTTAATAATAAATTAAAAAAACGCCTAACAGATGTCGCATTTTTATTGGCGACCGAACGGAGAGATGGCTTCGGTCACCTGACCCAATAATTTGCCCAAAAATGCCAGGGCATCAGCGAGTTAGTGTTCCGTATACGAACTCTTACCGTTGTGTACTGCACTCACTTGTACCACATAAAACCATTGCGCCTATTGATTTTTGTCTGGCCCACACGTGATGCATGGCAGCTATGCCTTGCCGTTTTGTCAACGTGATGATGTCTTCGTCTGCGTGTGAAAATTAATTTGTTTGGAAAATTTAGGTCAAGTAACTTAGATTCATTTATATATCATATTTATAACACTTGAACTCAAAATTTTTGAATTAATAATCAAAATTCTCAACTAACTGATCAAGTTGAGTTGTCTGTAAAAAAAAAAATTTATTATGTTGATCATTTTGATCTGTTGGTCGGGAGTTTTGGGTATCAACTAAGAGATCTTAGGTTCATATTTTGTGTACGTGCTGTGTGTGTTTGCCTTAGGCTTCATTTAGGACAGCTTTTTTTATGCTTCTTAAAACAGCTTTTTAGTAAAAAAAATTATTTTTTTAACTAAAAAGTTGCTTGAAGAAGCTGTAAGAAAGACGTCCCAAACAAAATATTAATTAGCATAAATGTTTCAAATATATATATTTATTAGTTTGATGGTTTCACATTACACTTTATTATTATTATTATTATTATTATTATTATTATTATTATTATTATATAAATTAAATGCAAAATTTTGGTTTCATTTAGGATAACTTTCTTCCTGGGAGATATTAGGTTCAAGTTTTGCGTACATGTTGTGTGGTGAGTTTACCTAGGCTTCATTGGGGATGATTTTTTTATTGCTTCTTAAAGCAATTTTTTAGCATAGAAATTAATTTTTTAACTAAAAAATTGTTTTAAGAAACGATAAGAAAGTTATTCAAATAAAGTCTTAATTAACCTAATTGTCCCAAAATATATATAGTTATTAGTTTGGTGGTTTCATATTACACTTTATTATTATTATTATTATTATTATTATTATTATTATTATTATTATTATTATTATTATTATTATTATTAAATGTAACATTTAGGTTTCATGTAGGATAAATTTCTTGTTGCTTTCTACAACAACTTTTTAGCATAAAAATTTATTCAAAATTTCTTGTTGTTTTCTACAACAGCTTATTAATTCAAAAGCTATCCTAAATAAAGCCTAAATTATTTTTTATTCAATTTTTTATAAATCATTTCCATTTTATTCCAAAAGAATTTTAGCATAAGTAAATTTTTATTGAATTATTTTAATAAAAATTAATAAGAATCCAAACTCAACCACCAAATGACCAAAATGCTTATCAATTTATTTTCTTATAATTTTAAAATTTTCACTCTCATTCAAGATTGCCTCTAGGAACTATTTTCATAATTGCCACTTATCTTTCTATATTTGCAAGATGTACTGAGTTGTCTTTTTCATGCTTTGTTTAAGAAATATATATATATATGTAATAGATTATAATTAAAAGAATAATATTAAAATTCTTATTTATTTCATACATCTCCTATGGTTTTATCACTTTTAATATTTTATGCGTGTTCTGCAAATTCTTTCCTACTATATATAATTCATTTGAATTCTATCAACGTTGACATAATATTTAAAAATGTGTAATATTCCAAATGTTATGGCAAATAATTACTGGCTAATTTGGATGCAAGTGTAAATGTGCTGGATAGATGTATAAATATGATATTAAGAAAACGATTGAGAGTAAATAAACAATTATTTTTTCACCTAATTAAAATAACGGAACAATTTTGGATTTGCATTCGAATTAGTCCAGTTAAACAAAAATGTGATTGCAGTCTAAAAAATAAAATAGTAAGAAAGTTATATCAGACGAAGCCTTTGTTATATCAGTTGCTCTATCAATCTACTTATATACTGAAAGTCTTAGACAAAATGAAATGAAGCCTTCGTGTGCAGCTCTTAAAATTTTGGCCTAAAGAGTTACGGGCTGTGAAGCTTGATAGCCTTCTTGAATGTATCAAGCTGCTTAAGTCCTAAAGCCGTAAAGGCAGCTCCTGCTGAGAAAATTTTCTTTTTTTGGTTCTTTAGTTTGATGGGTCTGTTGTTTACATTTGTATATCAGGTTTCTATTTGTTTTTTTCTTTTCAAGTGGAACAGTGGAAGTGTGCTATTTCGGCATTTCCTGTAACTTTTGCAGCACATTAAAAATAGTACAATAAACAAGTAAAAAAAAGCTTATGAAGTAGAACTGACAGCAAAATCTAAATCTTCTAAACATAAATAAACTTTCAGCAACAGTTTCTCACCAAATTTTTTCAAAAGAAAATTTTCATCCAACGTTTCGCTTGGGACAATTTTCTTATTATTTTATGAAGCAATTTTCTTATTATAAAATGTATACATTTGTATAATATATAGATCTTAAGGATACTGAAGAGGTATGGTTGTGAGCGATCCAGTGTTTTAGCACTTCAACTTCCACTCCCATTTGTGTTCTTTGACTTTTTAAGTTGAATATTATTGTCATTTGAAGTGTAATATCTCCTAAAAAATCAAAATATTATGTATCAAAATCTCAATTTAAAATTATATTCAAAATATTCATTGTTGAAGTATTGTGATTTAGAATATTATGTATTTTATTGATAAACATATCATCATTACATCATCTAAGTGATATTAAAATAATTTTGATATTTATTACGCATCTGATTCAACCATTGTTAAACCTTTTAAAGCTTGATGTTTCGTTTGGGATAGCTTTAGACTGTTGTTTTTTTTTCCTACTTTCAATAATTTTTTGTACTAAAAAGTGGTTTTACATTACAAAACAGTGAAAAAGTCGTCTCAAACGAAGCCTGAATCTCTATTGCTCCGCTCAATGATCAGTCCGATTTTCGAAACCCTGAATAATATAGCTTTGCTCTTAAAGAACTTTTGGATATTTTATAGTTGTTGGAATCTAAGTAATAAAGTTGGTGAAAGGCATTGATTCATCAATCTCATCTTCACAAAGGGGAATCAAGACTCACATCTCACACCCATTTGTTTGGATGAAATTCGGTCTTCAAAGGTTTTCAAGTAAAGTAAGGCTTCCTTTATTTTATCCTGCGGTCCCCAACGTTTTTTTTTCCAACTGCCAATCGCTTCCTTATTTGAATGAATCTGAATCCTTTTCTATGCTTTTATGTTCACAATTTAGATTCTTTTTCAAATATTCCAAACTTCTCAACAGTTAAAAAGACACCCTATTGATATTCTTAGACCTATTGGTTCTCTTTTAGAGGATTTACATGCATGCATGCCATATAATTTTATGTATATTATGGATGAGTTGATTATGATTTTATAGATATATGATGAAAGATAATTTATGCATAATACATTAAAATTTTTGTGATTTAGGGTTTAGGTTCGTTATAGAATATAAATTAGAAAAATATTTAGAAATTATTTGTTGCATGTAATATAGTTTGATCATGCCATATCGAGTTATGAATGTAATATAAGATCTATATATATTATATAAATGTATACATTATGCAAGTATTGTCGGTAAAATATTTTTTGATACATTATAGAGGTTATTCCGGCAGTTTGACCGCCGAAAATGCCACTGGAATGTTCTATCTACGACGTAGTTACCGGCGGCTCTACCGCTGGTTTTAAGTGACTAATTTTTAGTGGCTTAAGCCATTGAAAATGTTGTCGCCGGTATTCGCCCTAATACCTATGCCGCTGAAAATTTCCGTCGATATTGTATGATTTTCCTGTTCTGTGGCTAGAACAGAAGTTCGCAAAAGTGACAACTTTTTATAGAACTTAAAATGTTTTTCAAGCTAGGTCTCTGTGAGATTGTTTAGGTCATGAATGGTCCAGATTCTAATTTAATGTGTAGTTGCTTGAGCCAAGTCAAGTCTAATGAATGTGCTAGACTAGGTTAAAGATTCAAGCCTATTACGAGTACATGCTACTTGTGTAGATAAGCTAAGGATATAAGGGCTGCCATCCGATGGGTACACGAAAGTGACGAACTTGCTTTGATTACTGAACCATGCCTGTCTGTTGGAGCGAATTGGATATATTAGTCTAATGAGTATGATAGGGCCAAGTGTGTTCCTCTTCCTCATACCTTGAAATTGTAGACAGGGTCAAGGTAAGCCCATATGGTTCATATTAGCCATTTAACATCGTATAGATTCTATGTTTGCATCAAGGTGTTTAACAATAAGGTTAATGTGCTCCAACACTTTGACTACTTTGACTAAGATAAGTGCACATAAATTTTTTTATCAATAAATTTATAACAAATCACATGACTCATAAAAATAAAACTATGATAAAAAATAATTATGTGAAGTTTATTTTAAGATATATTAATTTATTTCCTATAAGAACAATATTATCTTCCCAATAATGAATATTTTTTATTATTATTTTGAGTTTAAAAATATATAACATGATGCTCTCTTTAAAATGTAAAGCTTTGTTTGGGACGACTTTCATATTGTTTTTTAAAAAAACTTTTTAGTTAAAAAAATTAATTTTTTTATATTATAAAGCTACTTTAAGAAACAATAAGATAGTCGTCTCAAAAGAAGCATAAGAGAACAGGCAAAGCAAGTGCCATCTACAACACCTATTCAACCATGATTTCATTGTTTCCCGTGTTGGGGAATGCAGAGTAATACCACTATAACGAAATAAGCAATAAAGTAAAAGCAGCATAAATATAAAGGACATCATGATTTAACATTAAAAACCCCCAAAATAGGAAAAAAAAACCACAGAACCACACCATATCAAGAAATCCACTATGAAAATTGGGAGAAATAAGTACATATATTTCTTCTCTATCACTCTCTCTTTGCTTTTCTTATCACATGCTCCTTTCTCAATGTCTACCTTAAAAAAATACAAGAGAAAGTCAAGTTGATAACCCCAAGGGACGCAACCCTTCAGAAGAATGAGAAAGATAATTGTTCAGTTCATCTCATAGCATTGGACTGCCAATTTGGGGCAATGCGATGCTCAAGCCTCTATCTGATGACGCTGCGGCGCTCAAACTCACAGTACTACGACAAAGAACTTTTAGCACTATTGTGTTGAATCCAGAGCATTGGGCACTCTTTTCTATGTCGATTAGCGCTAGGGCGCTGAGGAACACAATGTCAGGCGCTCAGGTACACAACGTCGGGGGCGTGTTCAAGGAAAAAAAAAAGGTGCAAAGCACCCAAACCCAAGCAGGGGGTAAACCCCCCGCGCCCCCCTAATGAGCACGAGAAACTTGGGGTCCAAGACAACAGAACAATCCGATTGATCAATACAATTAGATACCACACATAACATGCCACACCCCAAAAAATATGATTTTCTTCCTCTTTATAATAGCAGACGATACATGCACACACATCTACTTCTATAACTTTAGTATCTTTAGGGCCGTAGGGAATCCCACTCCATCACCAAGCAAGTATCCCATGGATCAAGTCATTCCCAGAATAATCAATGGATGGTCTGAAAATTTATATCTTTGCCGAAAAGATTGATGCAGTTAAACAACTCTTTCTCATCTTCTCAAAGAATATAAGCAATGGTTTCAACGTCATAAAGAAATGATATGATGCCTATGTGAATATCAGCTAAGTTATTTTAGAAGTTATTAATAAGAATTTAGAATTGAATTTCTGCTGCATAAATAATATGATGATCCTCCTATATATGATCATGCCATTGTAAGTAAGGGATATGCATTTTTTTTTCATTTGGTCATTTAGGCTTCAATTGTGATAGCTTTCTTACTGCTTTCTAAAACAAATTTTTAGAATAATTTTTTTTTAATTAATTTTTTTTGTACAAAACAGTTGCTTTAGCAAGTAAAAAAGACATCACAAATCAAGCCTTAGGCTTTGTTTGGAACAGCTTTATTATTGCTTTCTAAAGCAACTTTCTGATATAAAAAAGAAATTTTTTGTGCTAAAAAATCGATTTTGAAAAGTAATAAGAAAGCCATCCCAAACGAAACCCTAATTTATATAACAATAAAGTTGATCTAAAGAGATGGATTACTGTTGATATTGTGTGCTGCATTATAAATAGCGTGCCTTCCCACTCTCTCAACAACCTCACCTCAGAGTTTTCTTCACCATAGACTGATTTCAATGGATGGCAGAGCTGAGTCTTCTGAGACAGTAAGGTATAGGAATTGTTATGTTATTATGTTTGCAGATCTGAGAATGTTTTTTGCTTGTTAATTTCTTCTTTATCCTCCCCCAACCCTTTCTCTGGCTATTTGCAAAACCAGATAACATATAATTTTCTTCGTGAAATTTGATAGCTGATGGAACATATAGATCTGTTCATTAAAGATAGAAAATGAGAGATGCTTCTCTAAATTTCTATGTAGTATGATTTTACATAGCTAGCTGATCAATTGGCTTGCATTGGCTAGGAACAAGTGTGCTGCTTGCTTTAGGCAATATAATAAAAAGGAGCACCTGGTTGAGCACATGAGGATCTCATTCCACTCTCCACATGAGCCCACATGTGGCATCTGCTTGAAGCATTGCCGGTCCTTCGAGTCACTTCGAGAACATCTCATTGGTAAGAATTCAAAATATTTTATTAATTACTATCTAGTAGAAGGCGATAGACATTCATCGATCGAATTAAAAGGATAAAATGAATGATATCAGACTATTTCTAAATATTTCAATACCATCGATTATCATGCCAAAAGAACACTACAGCAAAACCTTGTATTACCGTCGGACTTTCCGGCTGAAATAAATATGCTGGCAAAAGCGGCGAACAAACCGGCGTATTTTGCATCGGTACCTTAACTATGACAGTTCCCACGGATTTTTCACCGGCCTAGTCGTCGTTATTTATAAGACCGGCAATTTATTATGGCGTATTGTCCGCTTAAAATTAACGGGGAATATATGTCGGACAGCTTTTTGTCGAAAATTCGCCGGAAAACGCGTTTTACAGACGGATTTAGTCTGCTGGTAACAGCCAATTTTCGTGTAGTGGAACCAACTCTCAAATGAATAGAGTTTACGTAGCAGTCACCCACTTTTAAATATTGCTCAATACTCATAGAATAACTATATTCACCTTCACTTTTGTTATAGATGATATTCTATTTCAGAATCTTTACAATAACTTCTACCATCTTTATCAACTAATGTATACTCTTTTCTTTGTGAAGGGCCTCTGCCAAAGGTAGAATGCGCGAAAGTGTTCAGCAATCAAGGCTGCAACATTTGCTTAAAAATCTTTGAAAGCCAGCAGGCCCTCAGGATTCATCGAGGATCATGCCAAGTCACACGAGCCACTCCAGTATATAATAAACTAGCCCTTCTGTTGATCAAAACAATCAACTTTTTGTACTAACGATCATTATTTTTTTTTTATATTATCGATACTACTTGCCAATAGGTTTTAAGTTCCAGTACTTCAAGGCCTACCGCGCAGAATTTCATGGATATCGATTCAAGAATGCAAAGCGCTAGTGTTGTTGCACTTAGTTGCGGAATGGTTGGAGGAGGAAGTGATGGCTCCTTAGACATCTGCGCTCGGGTTTGCCTTATCGATCAAGAAGAAAACATTATATTTCATACTTATGTGAGACCTCAAATTCCTATCACAAACTATAGGTTGGTACAATTGGTGCTATTGTACAAGTAGACTACAAAGAAAAATATTATACTAATCTGTAGGAAATATTAACTCAATAGGTATGAGAGAACTGGTATCAGTCCTGAATGCTTGAGGGAGGCAATGCCACTGAAGCAGGCACAAAGGAAAATCCAGGACTTTTTATGCAATGGAGAACCCATATGGAAGGTTAGATCAAAGGGTACTAGAGCAAGGATACTTGTTGGCCATGGCCTTGATCATGATCTTGAAAGCCTGGAGATTGAATATCCTCAATTTCTTATCAGGTGCTATGTAAATTGCTTGTTTTATTCAACCATTTTAATGAGTTTGAAATTGCAAATAACTATTACTTTACAGGGATCTTGCTAATTATCCACCAATGATGAAAACTAGCAAGCTAAGTAACTCATTGAAATACCTTACACAAACTTATCTTGGGTAATTACAAAACCGTTCTCATGAAACTTTTTAATCTTTTTTTTCCTTGCTATATATTTACAATGAATTTGGATAGATATGAAATACAAACTGGAATCCAAGATCCTTATGAAGATTGTGTGGCAGCAATGAGGCTCTATGTTAGGTTGAAAGCTCAACCTCATTCTGGAGAGTATGCTTCAGGGTCTGGAGAAGTTCAGAATAGAAATAATTTCCCTGCATGGAGACAGAGAGAGCTGGAGAATATGAGCCCAGCAGAATTATTAGAGATTTCAGCCTCTGATTATTACTGTTGGTGCTTGGACGCTCAAAGAGTGTAATTTGCAAGTAATCTTGTTGTTGTATCTATGAAGAAACTATATGATACTGTTGTGTGGAATAATGAAATATATAATAGGTGCTTTTGAGATATGTCGAAATGCTCGATAGAAAGATCAAAAAATACACTATCTGCCTACTTTGTTGTAAGTGTAGCTAGTGAGTACGATCACTATAGCTTTCTTCTTAGTATAATGGGTATTTGGTATCAGTGTTATAGACAATTTAGTTATACTTCTTTAAGCAGCATTGCAAAATAAAGAAACAACTATGGCCTACTTAAATAGAATGAAGCATTTACATAGGGTGGGGAAATTGTTAATTGAAGATGTCTAAGATTCTTCTAATGAAACTAGAATGAAATGTATTGAACTTTGTGACTCAAAAATAACAAATTTAAAGAAGGCTTATTCATTATTCGTTGAAATATGTTGACTAATTATTTCTAAAGGGATATTGATTGCTTGAAGTGCTTTGTTTATCGTAGGATTAGTTGATAGCCAATCATTGGTTTGAATTATTATCTCACCAAAGGTGCTGACATAAATTTGACTCGGATTCTATCTAATTGGAGGTAAGTGAATTTACCCAATGACCTCAATCTTGATAAAGGCCTAAATGGTACCACCTACTTCGTGTTGTACAGAAGAATGCAAGTCGATTAACCACCGAAAATAATTGATAGGTAAGTAGGGCCAAATCAGCCTTAATGAAAAAGGACGCAATTGCACTTCTTGAATTATATTAAAATCAATTTTAAATAAAACTGGAAAATAATTTGAAAAATTAAGCTCTCATAAAAAAATTTAAATGGATCCCACTCAATTTATCAACAAGCTATAGCTTGCCATTTCATAGTTCTATGTTAATTAGAATGTAGAATGATTTCTATTTTTTTTTAACATTATTGATATAAATTAATTATAATAATGTGAAATGATATGGGCTCTGAAAATTCATGTCCCGACCTCTCCACGGATCCCTTTCTTTCTTTCTTCGGGCTGTCGTGGAAATCGAGGCAAATTTTTAGAAGGCAGATTGAATTGTGAATATGATATCACCTAGAGATTTCGCCCTCATTTTGCGAGAACTTTATGATCCCGAGTTCTGGTTTCCTATAGGCGCAAGCCCCTATAGTTAATTACCCCTCTTGATAACGAGAGAGAACTTTCGATTAAGGCTAGTCGTCAAACAGATATGTGGTATCTTACGTATAGTGGAAACATGATTTGGTATTTGAAATTTAATATTTAAAATTAAACTTTTCATCATCTTGCACTTAAAGCAGATGGTGGGATAATGAATGATGGGCCCGATCAAGATCCCATGGTTCCGTGGTCCCGAGCCATCTTGGTCCCTGATCTACGTAGTTAGAGGAGGCAGTCGACCCAACTTGACAGAAATATCCTTGTTAGCAATCATGGCTTGCTTCGTCCAAGGGTACCTTGTAGATCTGAGGTGGATGTTTGTCTAATGGGATAAATTTGAATCCACCTTAGCTGATAGAATGCTTAATGCCCTAGTGATTATATTTTAATGCTTCATATCTCAAAGAGTTACTGTCATTAGAGAGCATATGGGCTCTAGCCATGGCCGTAATTTAGTGGTGTCATTTTTCGGCAAACCACCAAGTTTAGGAGGCCCTGGTCATAATTGTTTACCTAGGGTGTCATTTGACGACAAAATGACAAAACTACCAATTAGAGGACACGTGTTATGTCCTTGCTAGCAAGAGATTGTTTAAGATTGAATTCTAGTGATATTCTCGATCAGGCATTAGTTCTTTGTGGGCATAAATAAATTTTAAAATTATTCACCTTGGCAAATTATTATGGATGGTGGATTGATTTTGCTTTTAGTGTTTGATGATCTATTTCAATTTTAAATATTTAGTTTTTGATATTTTTGAAATTTTAAATTTTCATGGGCATTTGGGAATTTGGGGAGGCATTTTTAAACATTTGAGGTCCCCTTAGGTTGAGATTTTTTGTCAATACGACCATCATCGAAATACTTATGGGCAATTTTATTTTATTGTTTAAACCTTGTCAACTCTGTTAATTTACTGATAGAGAATCATGTTTATTGTCAGCTTTATGCCTTTATAAATTAATTTTCCTTGTTGTAGGTTTTGAAGGCCTAATATGAACGTATAAAATAAATTTTCTGGTCAACACCATGACTATATTTTATTTAATGGTTTGAGCCATGTCAACTCCTATTTATCCATATAGAAGAATCAAGCTTGTACTTGAGTTTAATTCTTAACCTGTGCAACATCCTTAGATGTCACGTATGTGCATACATCACACTCGTTGGGGCCCATGTGGGTGTCTACTTTTACTGTTTTACATGTATTTTTGCATAATGTATTTTGTGTAACAATTGTGTGTATGCAGTGTTATATGTGTGTACAACATATTTTTATATATACATGTATGAATGTGTCAACACTCTTTCGACACATTATGGGGCACTTTAAAATGCTTGACACTGATCAACTGTGCGGAGGATCATCATTTGAGTGTAAGCATCATTTATTTAAAATTTATAAATGTCTTCTATTAACTTGTACGGATGTTGCATATTTGGTGGTCTGGCGTTGCATTATGGTTATTTGATGCTTCTTTACATATGAGTTGTTATTTAGAAATGCGCAGGGCCCATGCACTTTGGAATTTATTAATGCCTTTTATTAATTCGCTCGTATGCATGCTATGGATCCAGTGGCATGGTGTGGCATGGCGTTGTAGGTTATTTGCCGCTTTATGCATGTATGTTATTGTGCACTAATGGGTCTCCGGCAGGTGTTCATAGATAACTGCATCTGCTAGATTCATTTTAGGCATTGTTGATGTTTCGAGCACAACAACGAAATCTGTTTCACAATTAGATATTGTTTGGGCAACTTGTGTGTCAATTCCCTCGATTTGCATGTCGTTACCTTGACATCCATGTTGATCTCCTTGCGCGACTTCAATTGAATGAATTCATGATCATTCTTGGGTATTGCCAATGCACTGAACACAACATAGAAGTTCGTTTTGCGATCAGTTATCATTTCTGATTTGACTGCGAGGAGTTCTCTCTTAGGAAAATTTGATGTTCTGACCGCAATGGAACACTCCGTTCAGTGATCGAAGGTCGTCTGACCCTTCAGGTTCAGCATCACAAGTTGTCCAAACTTATATCTCCATCTAGCAAAATTCATAATGAACCCTTCTACTCACTCCCTTTCTTTTAATGTGTAGAAACTTCCTCAATATGATGGGAAGAATAGGGTTTGTTGTACTCCACAAGAAATGAATCATAATATATTAATGTATCACACACATGGGTTTGCGCAGTATGAAATAATAAATCATATATCTTAAACTTTTCAAATTATAGCTTCGAGACATCAATGGAGATTTTTTTTGAACTTTATGTATAACAGAAAGATTGAGATTAAAGTTGGTATTATATATATAATATATGATTAATGGTTGTTATATGTGTTAAACTTATCTTATGTTGTACATAATTGTATAACACACATAAATATGCATGACCTCTATTTAATTAATGGTTGGATTGATTTTAGGATGCATCAAGAAACCTATAAACTTAGTGTTAACAATATTTTATGATAAAAATAATAAATTAGTAGCGATTATCATGGGTTAAATGTGAAGTACAAATTAGGAGTAATTTTAAAATCATTATTACAAGAATATATTTAATTAATTTTGTTGGTTCAAGTGAAAAGATTAGTCGATAATAAAAAAGCTAGGATGGTTCATGTCTAGTAGTTGAATAGGAGATACTTGCTTTCCTCTTTATAGCTCTAAACATAAGGCTGAATAGGATTATGTGGAATAAACTAATAAAAATACTCTCAACTACTATATTTACCATTTTATGTTGAATTATTTCCTATAATAAACAAGTTAAGAGTTAATAATTCTCCATATAGATAAAAAATTACTGCCCATTGCTTTCCAACACAACAATCTGGTTTCTTTCTTCCTAAAGAACTCAACACATCTTCTCACAAGTTGATATTATATATACAATTGAAAGCATTTCAAATATATCATTAAAAGATGATTAAATTGGAATTAATTTATTTGAATTAGTAGTAAAATTTGGATGAGTTATTATAGTAGTAGTTAAATTATATTTATATTTTGATGGATACATTAACAAGCCTTACTAGATTTAAATGTTCGGATATTATTATTTGTTGACAAATATTATTGTAATAATACATTTTTATAATTGAAAGCATTTCTAAATTTGTAGCCCTCAGCTCATTTTATTGGGTTTCTATGATTTCTATTTTGGGTTTGGTGGGTGTGCACTGGCTGTCTCTTGAGAAACTAATGTTCTCCTCCCACGCCACTGGTCAATAATTCCTTCCCTAGTGATGTTGATGTTGCATGTGAGGTTTCCTTGCAATGCCTTACCCAATTAAACACAAACTCCTTATCTACTCAAACAATGCCGGTTTGTGGTGCCTTTGTAGCAATGTCTAGGACACACCGTGCAATCCCACGATGCCTTCCTAATAATGTCATGATCATAGGGGTGGTCTTACGTTTCAAACATCGTTAGTTCACAATGCCTTTTTAGCAATGTTGAGATCGCACACCGATTACCCCAAAATGCCTTCCTTAACAATGTTAAGGTCGCACAGTAATTGCCTAGTGATGCCTTCTCTAGCAAGCTCTTACTATGGATTACTCTTGTTCGAACTCCCGAGATATCTATCCCCAACAAGTTCAAACCTTTGAACTAGCACAAACAAAATTCAAACTAGGTTTCAAATTTTCTTTGAACCCCCATATTTGAACAAATTTTAGAAGTCAAATAAGTTCAAATTAATCTCATTCACGATGAAACTTAGAAAGTAGTTTGTTAATACAAGTGGGGATAATTTTATCAGAAAGTAAAATTTCAGACATATTTTTTCAAAGAAACAAACAACACCGATATTTACTCAATTGTGTGTATTATGTGATATATTGAATCATATAAATTAATTAAATATATGATTTAAAATTTTAAATATTTTATTAAGGTTTCCATATAAAAATGGTAATGAAAAAAACCTGTTGTTCTTATGATATTCCGATAAAAATTTTAATTGAAATGAGCTTTAAATTTTTATTTTAATTTAAAATAATTATAATATACATTATCTATGTATTATATTAATCTTATAATAAAATTTTAAAGATTAGGTTAATTTTACAATATTTTCTAAATTAAAAACAAAGAATTGAAGAGGTAGAACAAAATGCCTCTTTGCTCTCTCGCGTTGATCACCGCGGCTTGCCAGAAACAAACACCCCATTTCTCCCTAGGATGAGGGAAGAAAAAACACACTTCTTTCCCTCGGCTCTCTCGAATTTCCCCCTCTCACAGTTTCCTCCCACTTTCCTCTCACGTCCGCCTCACGATTTTTGTTTCGGAGGAACCTAATTCCTGAATTGGATTCTCTTCCGTTGATAGCTCCAATCTGCAATCACTGATATGGGTGTGTACGACGGGAACCCGTCGAAGGATGCTGCCCCCGGTCTGGAACCACGGCCTATTTGGACCCCAGCCGCCGAGCCGGCCGCCGCTGGCCTCGCCGAACAGTTCTCGGCGCTAGGCATGGGCGATCCCTCTAAAGGCGGCCTTTTCCAAGTTATGAAGGCCATGGAGGACGCAGAGAGCACCATCAGGCAACAGGTAAGCTGTTTTCTCTTCGGGTTGTCACTAGCAGGCTGTATCGGCAAAAAAAATCACTAGTTTGTCACTTTTGGTTTCTCGAAGCCTACTTAGGAAATTTACGAATTAGTAATTGCTACCCTTCTTGTTACTTTGCTTCTTGGGGTGAAATGTAGCCGGGAGTTTTAAAAGAGTTGGCGGTGATGGTAGTCAACGTCGAAGCTAGAGGTTGTTCTCCACACATCTTTTGGATTATAGGCATCAGTATTTTTTTTTTTTGCGAGAAAAGTATATTCTTCCAGACTGTGAACAAGTTTTATATTCAGTTAAAATTTGAATGGTGTCAATATAGGGTACTGCTAGGGTTTCCATGTTACAGTTGGCGAGTGGATTATACGGAATTACGGATCAAGTTGAAGAGTAGCTTAACGAAAATGTCCAATAGATTTGTGTATACATGGTAACCATGATTGATATTTTGTAAGTCAAAAAAATTTTTTTTCCCTCTTCTAATGATGGATATCTTATGTGATTTTGCATCTCAAATTCAATGAGGATTTATGAAAAGTATTGGTTTCTTTTGATATCTTCAGACAGGCTAGAAAGTGAGATTTCTGACGATGCTTTTAATTATATGTTTGAATAGGCTAAATATTATCACGGCCAAGACTCAACAGGCTTTGTAAAGAAATCAAATATTGTTTGTTTTCATTCTTAGTCTGACTGAACTCTGTATGAAGTGAACAACTTGATCCAGTGGTAAATCCATCTCTCTGCAATGCAGCAAACTGTTGTATGTTCATCTTTTCAGATGCCTATTAGCTGAAAATAGGGGGTATTGAACTATAATAGTAGAATATTAGCCAATTTTTTAATGTTTGACAACTAAAGTCAATAGCTTGTAAATTTTAATATCTGTTGGATAATAAATGGCATCTGCTTAATTATTTTTCATCTCCAGTCATTTTTTATCCATATATGTTAAAAAGGCAGGTCTTTGCGACTAGGAGATTTATTTCGAAGTTCCAAGATATTAGTAAGAGTAAATTTAATTTTAATTTTATCTAGTACGAAAGCTAGAAACCGCTAGTCATCTAGTGGCAGTTACATGAGCTGCATGTTGACATGAAAAGCGAGGGAGCACATTGTACTTTACCAATAAATGGTTGGCAGAATAATATGCCTTTTGATAAAATGGTTTTATGGAACATTTGTTTCTCCTGAACAATAGAGACTTTAGGAGAGACACTTTTAAGGAAAATATTCTTTTGTGTTGTTATATGTATTTCCTCATATTCTTATCAGAAATTATGCCAGCCCAATTAATCAGCCAAATCAGCCTAACATTGGTACAGAGAGAAATTATTTTCAAAATTAACCTGTTTTTACCCAACTTACTCTTACTAGGGAAGTCACAATGTTTAAAAATTAGACTGCAAAGCATATTCACTATATAATTCGCTATCACACTCAGCTTACTGTATAACTTATCAACCAAATAATATGGAAATAATGATACGAAAAATGAAATTGTACTAGTACTAGTACAAGCATAAGCCCAGTCACTGTGGTGGCAAATTTAGGCGCGACTTCAAGGAGCGGTCAATTCAATGTCCTAAAAGTCGGGATAAACAAGCAAGGGTTTCCTCCTCTTTATGGGAATGCTACTTCGAGAAATGCTGCTAAAGGCGCTAGTCTATATGTTGCGAGAGAAACTTCACAGGTTGTTAGCGCTCATTTCCCATTACTCCACCTTTCTTAAGACTTTTTCTAAGAAGGAGGAAGAAACGCGATAGACCGCAACCTGTCAAGGACACAGACGTCTGAATTTGCAGCTTCGTGGAGTGGACTCCTCCCCAGTACCGCATGAGGCTACGACCTACATGTTTGATATACTGCCTGCTTTTCAAGGAGAATTTTAGATGCACTGAAAGTAAAAAGTGCAAAGCTAGAAGATTACCTGAAAAAAGCTACTCGACGAAAAACATTAAAAGAATTCGGTTTGTTGACTAGTAAGTTCATTCTGGTGATAAAACCCATGCAAGTATCACATTGCTCTTCATCTTTTTCTTGTGTTAAGGATTACCCCCCTTAAAGCCCTTGTTTGCGATGCAATGAAAGCAAAAGGGCTTGTACTCCAAAAACGCGGTATATTGCCCGGCAAAAAGCCGCGGGCGGGGAGACCGTGGAAAGCTCTCGGCTATTGAGAGGTTACCTTAAGAAGGTTATCCTCGTAGCCACTGATGGTCTGACCAAGGAAGCTTGCATAGCAGCATACTTGTTCTCAAGGGAAGTAGTGTGTGACAACCGGTTCATCCGGCCGGTTCACCCGAACCGGCCCACCCTTTTAATTCCGCGAACAGGCAGTTCGCGGAACAGGCAGTTCGCGCGAACAGAAAGGGGCGGACGGTCGGGCTTCACGCGAGAGCGAGGTAGGTTTCTTCTTTCTCCAATTTTAGCAAGTGATTACCTTCTAGGATAAGAAATAACGATTCCTTTTCATTCTTATCGTTATCAGAGTGTTATTTTGGGAGAAATTGAAGAACAAGAGAAACGGACGAGAAGGATTAAGAGAAGAAGGTTTGTTGAATTTCTTTCGGATTTTTCCTATAAATTTCTTCTTCTACTTCATTTAAAGTGAACAATTTATTTCTTGAAGGTTAGGGAAGAGATTGTAGCGACGAAAAGGAAATTGGAAGAGAAGGGATTTTGGGAGTTTGAGAAGTTCTCAATTGTAAGTGAATTATTAATACTTGTTATCGAATCACAATTTTATTTATATGAAAATCATTGTATGAATTTAGGTTTTAGAAAGTGAATGATCAAGTTGTATGCGTTGATCCTGCGAGAATTCAACAGGAAGAAAAGAAATTGAGTCAAGTTTATATCAAGCATCGAAGACCTGAAGAGTTCAAAGTGGGTAAATTATATTATTTTATGTTTTATTAATGATTTCAATTTTTTATAATAATTGATTAAATATCTTATAATATTAAATGTTTAAGGCAAACGTTTATGATTTTACCGTCTTAAGAAAAAAATCTATATGTTATAAAGATTTAAAGGTTTATAGAAAAAGGAAAAGAATTATTTATGCAAATGCATGTTAATTATATTATATGAAATAGAAATAATCAAGATGAAAATGAGAAAAAGAAAAGAAAAAAAAAAGAGAACAAAGGAAAAAGGGTATTGAAAATAACAGGAGTCACCCCCTTATGGTACTGGCTGGGGACGCCGTACTCGTGCACGAAAAAAAAGGAAAAGGAAAAGGTTATGGAAATGGAAAAGGCTATGGAAATGGAAAAGGCAAATCAAATGGAAAAGGTTGTACCTTAGGGTACTTTGAGACGGTGCTCCTGTGTAAAGCAAAAGAAAAGAAAAGAAATATGAATGAATTATTAAAGCTATAAAAATGTTTTAAATTATTTTGAATGAAATCATCTTGAGATGTAAAATATTGAAAAGAATGAATTAATGTAAAGAAATAACACGATATCTATTAAAGAATAATAATAATGATTATTAAATAGTTACCCACTGAGTTTACTTAGTAAACTCAAACCACGAGTTTAAATGTTTCAGGTAATTCCTAAGAAAAGAAATGGCAGAAAGAGAAGAACATGTTTACAGAAGACGAGGTGCAAATGACAACAGATAAAAATAGATTATTATTTTTTGTTTAGTGGCTCTTCCGTTTATTGTAAAAGTTTTGATGATGAGTAAATTTTACACTTTTGGAAATGTACTTCCGTACGACTTTTCGTACCCGTCTCGTTAGATCGAGCATCCGGGACGGGTCGTGACAAAAGTGGTATCAGAGCCAATTAAGATCTGAATCATACTGAAAGAGCCATTAGGATGAATATCAATGATTGAAAGTTTAATGTGAAATGAATATTTATTGACAACAGGAATCAAGATAATCCTAGAGAAGAGGAAGTGGGAAGATCAGTGCCTAATGTTAATGTTAATCCTGATGCACTGGCACAAATGATGACAGCTGTAACTCAACTGATTCAAGATACAAGAAATCAACCATCGGGGAGTAGTAGTAGTGGTGGTGGAATAGTTATGGATAAATATCTGAAATTATTTCAGGATATGAGATCACCATTATTCAAAGGTATAGAAGGATCAATAGAGGCTGAAAATTGGTTGCTGAGGATTGAAAAGATATTAGAAAGAATGTACTGTCCAGAAGAGAGAAAAGTTTCCTTGGCAACTTTTGCATTAGAAGGAGAAGCTGAAAGATGGTGGAGAGGCCTGTATCAAGAAAAATTTGAAGGAATACCTGGCATGCAAATCAAATGGAATGATTTTACTCAAGTGTTCAGGGATTGGTTCGTACCTCCTTCTGCGAGGAGGCAAATGCAGGACAAGTTTATGAGGTTGATACAAGGAGACAAATCAGTTATGCAGTATGAAGCTGAATTTACAACGTTAGCCAGATATGCTCCTCAATTAGTACACACTATGGATGATAAATGCCATCGCTTCTTAGCTGGACTGAAGGATGCAATTAGATTACCCCTAGTTCCTCTTGGAATTGAAGATTATACAGTGCTGGTTGAAAGAGCTAGAAGGCTAGAAGCAGACCTACAAAATACTCAAAGGAGACGTGATTTTCAAAAGAGGAAAAGTGGAGAAGTTATAGAAACCCCTCAAGATTCACATGGCAAATCTATTTCACAAGGTGGAAAGTTTAATTGGAAAAAGACAAAGTCCAGTAGCAGTGACAGTTCAAGTGTGAACAGTTGTAACAAATGTGGAAGACAACATAAAGGAGAATGCTTATCTGTTACAAATACTTGCTTCTGGTGTCATCAACCAGGTCATATAGCTAAGAACTGTCCTACTCTGGGGCAAAGACCAACAGGAGAGTCAAAGATGAATACTGGATCTCAGAGGAATGTTGGAAGGCCAAGAACAGTGGAATCAGCTGCATCTACTCCAGGATCAAGTCAGAGCCGACAGAATACTCTGCCTAGAGTATATGCATTGACTCAGAAGGATGCTAAGGATTCACCTGAAGTGATTACAGGTGATAAGAATGAGAAGTGAATGAATATGTATTTTGAAAGTATTATTAAAAGAATGATGTATGTTTTATGTTTTCTTATGACATTTTATAGGTATATAATTATGATGCAAGGAAAGCCTGTACGGATTCTATTTGATACAGGAGCTTCACACTCCTTCATTTCAGAAGAATTGGTTAAAGGTGTTGGATTGAATGTTTGTGAAATCAATGTAATGTTGAAAGTTTTAATGCCAGATGGATCATTTATAAATATGAAAGGTGTATGTAAAGTGACTTTCAAATTAAATGAAAGAGAGTTTGAAGCTTCAATGAATGTTTTACCATTGCAAGAGTTTGATATGATATTGGGAATGGATTGGTTATCAAAGCATTTTGTGATCATTGACTGCAACAAGAAAATTTTAAAGTTTAATTTTCCAGGAGAAAAAGAGTTGAAATTCTATGGAGAAAGAGAGTTTCTTCAATGATAATCACTTATTTGAAAGCATACAAATTTGTATCCAAGGGATGTCAGTGTTTTCTTGCTCAAGTAAGGGATACAAATAAAGAAGTTAAAGAATTGAAAGATATACCTGTAATCAGAGAGTATCCAGAGGTGTTTTTAGATGATTTGCCAGGATTACCACCAGAAAGAGAGATAGATTTCATTATTGAATTGATACCGGGTTCAGAACCAGTGGCAAGAGCACCTTACAGAATGGCAGTCAAAGAGTTACAGGAGCTGAAAGGTCAGTTACAGGAATTGCTTGAGAAGGGGTTCATCAGGCCAAGTTCCTCACCATGGGGAGCTCCAGTACTGTTTGTAAAGAAGAAAGATGGAAGCTTCAGAATGTGCATAGATTACAGAGAACTGAATAAGCTTACTGTTAAGAATAAATATCCATTGCCTAGGATTGATGATCTTTTTGACCAATTGGAAGGAGCTACAGTTTTCTCTAAAATTGATTTGAGATCTGGATATCATCAGCTACGGATTAAGGAGGAAGATATAGCAAAGACAGCTTTCAGAACCAGATATGGTCATTATGAATTTGTGGTAATGCCATTTGGGGTGACAAATGCACCAGCTGTATTTATGGATTTGATGAACAGAGTTTTTAAGCCATTCCTGGACATATTTGTGATTGTGTTTATTGATGATATTCTGATTTATTCAAGAGATGAAGAAAGCCATTCCAGTCATCTGCAGGCAGTGTTGCAAACATTAAAGGAGAATAAGTTATATGCCAAATTTTCAAAGTGTGAATTTTGGCTGAGCAGTGTAAACTTTCTTTGGCATGTGATTAGCGGCGAAGGAATTTTAGTGGATCAAAATAAAATACAAGCTATATCAGATTGACCAAGGCCAACGACTGTTTTAGAGGTGAGGAGCTTTCTTGGACTTGCTGGTTACTATAGGAGATTTGTAGAGGGGTTCTCTCAGATAACAGTGCCATTGTCCAGATTAACTCAGAAAGCAGTGAAATTTGAATGGAGTGATCAATGTGAAGGAGCTTTCCAGAAGTTAAAGAATTGCTTAATGACTGCCCCAATCTTGACAATTCCATCAGGTTCAGAAGGGTTTCAAATTTTCTGCGATGCTTCCTTAAGGGGACTTGGTTGTGTGCTGATGCAACATGGTAGAGTGGTAGCCTATGCTTCAAGGCAACTGAAAATTCATGAAAAGAACTATCCCACTCATGATTTAGAATTGGCAGCTGTAGTTTTTGCACTTAAAATATGGAGACATTATCTGTATGGGGTCAGATGTGAAGTGTTTACAGATCATAAAAGCCTCAAGTACATTTTCAATCAAAAAGAGCTTAATTTGAGACAGAGAAGGTGGTTAGAGCTCATTAAAGATTATGATTTGGACATACAGTACCATCCTGGAAAGGCAAATGTGGTTGCAGATGCACTTAGTAGAAAAACATTTGGAAATGCAAATTGGCTAATCAACTGATGTGGAAAAGTTAGAAATTTCAGTGGTCAATCTGAAGGAGACAAAAGATATGATGTTGAATCAACTGATGATCCAATCTACCTTAAAAGATAAAGTGCTCAATTCATTATCTCAAGATGAAAAATTTCAGGCCATCATACAAAAAGTACAAGCAGGACAATTAGAGAATTTTGTTATTGATAGAGAAGGGTTATTAAAGTATAAAGGCAGGATTTGTATTCCAAATGCTGGAAGCTTAAGAGAAGAGATATTGTAGGAAGCTCATCTCTCAACTTATGAAATTCACCCAGGCAATACAAAGATGTATCAGGAACTCAGAGGTTTATTTTGGTGGCCAGTATTAAAGAGAAGTGTTGCAAAATTTGTAGCAAAATGCATTCCCTGTCAGATGATCAAAGCAGAACATCAAAGGCCAAGTGGACAGCTGCAACCCCTACCTATACCTGAGTGGAAATGGGAAGAAATTGCAATGGATTTTGTAGTTGGATTACCTAGGTTAAGGCAGAGTCGAGATGCAATATGGGTCATTATTGACAGATTAACCAAATCAGCTCATTTCTTACCAATCAGACAGACAGATTCAGTGGAAAAGTTGGCAAAACTTTATATTGATGAAATTGTGAGATTGCACGGGATTCCAAAATCTATAGTTTCAGACAGAGATGCCCGTTTTACTTCTAAATTGTGGAAGAAAATTCAAGAAGCTTTAGGTACACGATTGACTTTCAGTACAGCATTTCATCCACAGACAGATGGGCAATCAGAAAGAACAATTCAAACTAGACCTGTCAATATTTGACCCGACCCGAAAACCCGACCCGAACCCGACCCGGAATTTTCGGGTTTGGGTTGACCCGAACCCGAAGCGGGTTCGGGTTTGGGTCCGGGAAACTGACCCGTTTGCAAAAACGGGTCGGGTTCGGGTTGACCCGGCGGGTTTCCGGGTCAACCCGAAAACCCGTTTAATTTAAAAAAAATTTGATTCCCGCTGCTCTAGCCCGCCTTGCCCGCTGCCTTGCTCGCCTTGCCCGCTGCCCTAGCCCGCCTTGGCGCCTTGCCAGCTGCCCGCGTCCGCTGCCCGCATCCGCTGCGGCCTGCGGCGCTGTCTCGAGCGATCGAGCAGTGGAGGCGTCGAGCCCGCCTGCGGAGTGCGGCCTGCCCAAGTCGCGACTCGCGACTGCCTCGAGCGGTCGAGGCGTCGTCGCGTCGAGCCGCCTGCGGCTTGCCCAGGCCAGCGCGTCCAGCGGTTCTGGCATTCTGCGACACAGCGAGTCAGCGAGTAGCGACAGTTTCGCGTCCGCGACAGTCCAGCTTCCGGCGTCCGCGCGGCTGTACCGTGTCCGACGTCAGGCTTACGCGGGTTGGGTCGGGTTGACCCGAACCCGAAGCGGGTCGGGTTCGGGTCCAGAAAATCGACCCGTTTGAAAAAACGGGTCGGGTCGACCCGAACCCGAATAATACCGGGTCAATTTCGGGTTGACCCGAACCCGACCCGTAACCCGAAATTGACAGGTCTAATTCAAACTTTGGAGGATTTAATGCGATTATGTGTATTAGATTTTGGAGGAAATTGGGAGACTCACATACCATTAATTGAATTTGCTTACAATAACAGTTTTCAGGCTAGTATTGGAATTGCACCATATGAAGCCCTTTATGGAAGAAAGTGCAGAACACCCTTATGTTGGGTAGAAACTGGTGAAAGAAAGATAATTGAAACTGAAATGGTAGATGAGGCTACTAGCAAAATCAGATTGATCAGAGACAGATTAAAGGCAGTTCAAGACAGGCAACGGAAATATTATGATGCTAAGCACCGACCAGTGGAATTCGAAGTTGGAGAGTTTGTTTTCTTAAAAGTTAGCCCAATGGAAGGTGTTCAAAGGTTTGGAAAGACGGGGAAGTTGAGCCCAAGATTCATAGGTCCCTATGAAATCATTGAAAAGATTGGGAATATGGCATACAGATTGGATCTACCAGCACACATGCAAGGAATTCATAATATGTTTCACATATCAGTGCTTCGGAAGTATGTCTCAGATGATTCAAAGAGAATACAGTCCAAATCGATTGACTTGCAGCCTGATTTGATATATATATTGAAGAACCAGAAAGGATACTGGAATATGATGTAAAACAGTTGAGGCATAAAGCAATTCCTTTTGTGAAGATTTTATGGAAACATGGATTAGAAAGAGATGCCACCTGGGAGCGAGAAGCTGAAATGAGGAGTCAATATCCTCATCTTTTTAACTAAGGTATGTTTCATTATTACTTATTTAATTTCGAGGACGAAATTTTTTTTTAAGGAAGGGAGATTATGACAACCGGTTCATCCGGCCGGTTCACCCGAACCGGCCCACCCTTTTAATTCCGCGAACAGGCAGTTTGCGGAACAGGCAGTTCGCGCGAACAGAAAGGGGCGGACGGTCACGCGAGAGCGAGGTAGGTTTCTTCTTTCTCCAATTTTAGCAAGTGATTACCTTCTAGGATAAGAAATAACGATTCCTTTTCATTCTTATCGTTATCAGAGTGTTATTTTGGGAGAAATTGAAGAACAAGAGAAACGGACGAGAAGGATTAAGAGAAGAAGGTTTGTTGAATTTCTTTCGGATTTTTCCTATAAATTTCTTCTTCTACTTCATTTAAAGTGAACAATTTATTTCTTGAAGGTTAGGGAAGAGATTGTAGCGACGAAAAGGAAATTGGAAGAGAAGGGATTTTGGGAGTTTGAGAAGTTCTCAATTGTAAGTGAATTATTAATACTTGTTATCGAATCACAATTTTATTTATATGAAAATCATTGTATGAATTTAGGTTTTAGAAAGTGAATGATCAAGTTGTATGCATTGATCCTGCGAGAATTCAACAGGAAGAAAGGAAATTGAGTCAAGTTTATATCAAGCATCAAAGACCTGAAGAGTTCAAAGTGGGTAAATTATATTATTTTATGTTTTATTAATGATTTCAATTTTTTTATAATAATTGATTAAATATCTTATAATATTAAATGTTGAAGGCAAACGTTTATGATTTTACCGTCTTAAGAAAAAAATCTATATGTTATAAAGATTTAAAGGCTTATAGAAAAAGGAAAAGAATTATTTATGCAAATGCATGTTAATTATATTATATGAAATAGAAATAATCAAGATGAAAATGAGAAAAAGAAAAGAAAAAAAAAAGAGAACAAAGGAAAAAGGGTATTGAAAATAACAGGAGTCACCCCCTTATGGTACTGGCTGGGGACGCCGTACTCGTGCACGAAAAAAAAGGAAAAGGAAAAGGTTATGGAAATGGAAAAGGCTATGGAAATGGAAATGACAAATCAAATGGAAAAGGTTGTACCTTAGGGTACTTTGAGACGGTGCTCCTGTGTAAAGCAAAAGAAAAGAAAAGAAATATGAATGAATTATTAAAGCTATAAAAATGTTTTAAAATTATTTTGAAAGAAATCATCTTGAGATGTAAAATATTGAAAGGAATGAATTAATGTAAAGAAATAACACGATATCTATTAAAGAATAATAATAATGATTATTAAATAGTTACCCACTGAGTTTAAATGTTTCAGGTAATTCCTAAGAAAAGAAATGGCAGAAAGAGAAGAACATGTTTACAGAAGACGAGGTGCAAATGACAACAGGTAAAAATAGATTATTTTTTTTTTTGTTTAGTGGCTCTTCAGTTTATTGTAAAAGTTTTGATGATGAGTAAATTTACACTTTTGGAAATGTACTACCGTCCGACTTTTCGTACCCGCCTCGTTAGATCGAGCATCCGGGACGGGTCGTGACATAGTGAGGATGGAGGATGAAGGAAGAACACCTTACTTGTCTCAAAAGAATTTTCACCTTTTCCATAGAAAAAGAAATTACCTTGCCCTTTGGCAATGAACAAAGATAATCAATTTGTAATTTTCAAGGTTTCATGTAGAGAGGCTATTAAGTTTCACTATCACAAGGTGATGATTTGTTTAGATGAACAGATGTATTAATTTCAAATCAGGTATGCAAGCATTTAAAAAAGGAACCACAAAATATGAGGGACACATAATGGGATTATATAGAAGTCTAATGGGTATTGCTTTGCACTTTGCATATGACACACAAATGACTTTTCAAATCAAAATAGGGTATTCCATGGATCTTTTTAGAGCAATTTAATAGAAAAACCTTTATTTATCTAATGGATTGACTTACATCTCCCAAAAAGAGCAGGTAATTATTAATTGAATAATATCTTGACATAAGGTCTTGCAATTTCATGAGTTTTTAATGGTATCAAATCTAACATTCTTAATGTTTAAAGTGTTAGAATTTTATTGGAAGAAAAGTTGTGCAAATATATTTGTTTTATTTGTTGACTTTTTGACTTTTTTTTTTTGGTGTGTTGTGTATGACATTTCATATGGTTGGACCGTTGGAGGTCTGAAGCGATTGAAGATATGAAATTATAGTATTTAAATAGTTATGGTAAACACATAATCATTTGTTGCAACGTTATGCAGTGGGTATCACTCTTTGTTGTATAAGAGGAATGCGAGTTGTGGTATCAGTTAGTTTGGACCTGTTTGAAATGGATTAATTTGATGAGGATGCAAAGAATAACAACTTGTTTATAAAATTTGAGCTGTTGGAAATTATTTCCTATATAATCCTTTATTAGTGGTGGCCATCTTTTTTGTTCTCTTCCTACATTTTATTGCCTTTTCCAATCAGAACGCTTAATTTTCTTTTACTTAGCTTGTAATATTGGTAGCCTTAAAGTTCAGGATGATGATGGTTTTGATGTCCTAAAATGGTCTCAATTTCATTATGGGTTAAACGGGGAGTGATTTTATCTTTAAAAAATTTGGCATAAAATCATTAGAACTACTTGTTTGTTCTGGTGACTAGCTCTTGTAAGTTTCAAATGTTGTCTAAGTTAATGATGCAAGCAAAAATTTGGGAAAAACCCCAAAATTTTGCAAGCAAAACACACGTTTCCTAGGATAAAAAAACACCAAAATATGAAAAATATGACAAACTACAACTTTTTATAAGATAAAGACTTATAAACTTTGATGCTTACAAACGACAAAATAAAGACACCTAAAGGAGCTTGCATTCATCGAGAAGAAAGATACAGGTGGGGTGGACACTTGTGGAGAGAAGAACGAGATAAGAAGTCCGAGACGAATGAGGAGAAGTTCGCAAGCTTTCCTAGAAGAAGAGAGGAATGGAATAAGCTCGCAAGCTTTTCCACGATGAAACCCGCAGGTTTAGGCTCCCAAAAGTTGCATCATATCATCTCTCTAAAACTCCCTAAACATCACATATATATAGGATAAAAGATGGAGCCAAACAGCCAACATCAACCTCCAACCAAACCAATTAGGTAAGGGGAAGAGGAAGGGCAATAGGCACGACAAACAGCTCCCAAAAATCAGCACAGGAAATGGGTAGGAGAAGCCACAGGAACACAGCCAGGGAGGGACCCGAAGAGCCAACACAGAAAACGGGTTGGAGAGGTCACGGGGAAACAGCTAGGGGGAGAAACCGAAAAGCCCACACAAGCACCCAGCAGACATTTCACGGGAACACGACAAAGAAGATACCAAAGAGACACAAGAAGGGGAAGAGAAAAGGGGCAATAATTCCACTCCAATAATGAGCTAAAGTTTTAGCTCAAGCATTTATGATCTAAAACCATGAAGATCTCAACATTTCAGCACACAACCAGAGCAGCCAAAGCCCAACCCAAGAGCAGCCAAGGCCCAAATCGAGAGACAACAAGCAGCCCAAAGAACAAAATGGTCCAAGTTGAGTAGACCCCCCCCCCCCCCCCTGCCTACATCAGTTAAGCACCTACTAGCTATGTTTCCTAATTGAATTAACTATGCAAAGTAATAGCAAGATGACAAAAATCTTAAGCAGCTTAGACTTTGTTGCTTCTTAGCAACACTACTGGAAATAGAAAAGACCTTTTAGACTTTAGTGAATATTTTCACTGTCAGAAGAGAAAGATTAGTACGTTCTTTGCTTGTATACAAGTTAATTTTATTGGAAAACTTGAATAAATCTCCTAGGAAATCTTGAAGATTAGCCTGCACGCATGATGCATGTACAAGAGTCCATGCCTTGTGTCTTTAGAAACATATTATGGGAAATACTGATCACACATGTTTACTTGAACAGTAGGCATTGTGGGCTCAATGTAGGGTTTAGAGTTTGCCAAGCTACTCTCCACATTAATACAAATATGATACCTTATTTTGTGTCGCAAATCACTCAACACTTTTGTCAATTTTGTTTTTCTATATTTTAAATTGCACTATTGTCCATAACAACTATTCATTGATTTTTTAGTTTTAATCACCCATGAAACAATTTGCATATGAGGATTCTTCTTTTTGAAACAACTTGCATGGCTTATTTCATTCTTTATGAGTTTTTTCTCAAATTTCATACCTTCCTATGAAAAGTCCATACATATATTAGCGCTGCTTTAACAGGAACATAGGTTTCGTTTGTAGCTACTTTCTTATTGCATTGCTTTTTAGACCTTTGTCACCCATACATTTTGTTATTGTTTTCTTGTTGCTTTTCATAAATTTTAGTGTTGAAAAGCTACTTTTGTGAACCATATATGTTGGAGTGTGGTCGCTATAAGAAGGCTTTTGTTCAATATTTAAAAAAATTTATGATACCAATAATTGTTTTCAGAGAAGCTCCTTTCCCCACAAATTTTCTATATCACCTTTACAAAAAGATTTACCCGTGCCATGAGGACTCTTAATCATGATGTTGGCCGAAATTTTTATTATTCCACTGTTCTGAGGCAATGAATTATCTCAGCTCTCTTTTATATAATTTAGTTGGAAATTGTCTTCTGGTTTTCTTCAAAATGTTTACCATCAGCTCTCTTATATAATTTCTGTGGTGGATAGCTGCTTTTGAGAACCATATTTGCTAGTGTAGTTGCTATAAGAAAACCTTTGTTTAATATCTAAAAAAAAATAATACCCATAACCATTTTTAGAGAAGTTTCTTTCGCCGCAAACTCCTCTAGAATCATCTTTACAAAAAGATTTGGCTACGCCATAAGGACCCTTAATCATGATGTTGGCCTAAATTTTTATTACTCAGTTGTTGTGAGGCAATCAATTATCTCAGCTCTCTTTTGTATATTTAGTTGGAAATTGTCTTCTGGCTTGCTTTAAGATGTTTACCATCAGAACAATTTACCTGACGATGTTAGGCAGTTAATCAATTTAACTAAATTGATATTTGTTTTGAAAAAAAAAAGATATTTGTTTTGAAAGTAGAAAAATAAACAAAGTCATTTAAGCATTTTTGATAGATTTCTTTTGAAGTATTAGACTGTTTTCAAGTACTTAAAATACTAATACTATATATTTTTGCTTTGTTTGATGAATTAGTAAAAAAACTTACATTAGTCTAAACTCTGAACTGTTTCCAAATCTCAAGGGATGTAGATTGACAAAGTCTGAAAGTTTGAATTTTTTTTTTCACTTGCCACAATTTTGGCATTTCTAGTAAATTCAGAAAAAAACTGTTCAATCTCTTATAATCAGACGATTAGCTTATTTCCCTATATTTGTTGCTTCAACTTAGAATTTCTCATTCATGTATTTAATGCAGGCTTTAGGATTGTATTTTAACTACAAATTACTTTTTGTTTCCGTAGTTGGATGACAATAATCACTTAAGAGAGCAACTTTTACAACGAACACGAGAGCTGGAGAAATATGTAAGCATGGACCCTTGCCTGTACCTTTCTTGCCCATCCCTTTGTGAACTTATACAAGTTTCCCGAATCTTTATAATGATGTTGACTTCTATTTTCTGAGGAAAAATATGTTTTAACTTTTTCTTTACTCCCAGATGTTGCTCAGTATGCTCTTCATACTAAGTAACCTTCTTAAGTTCTTTGATAGATCTATGTAAATTAAAATTATGAAGTTCATTGAAGGTATCAACCATTTCATTTATATTTTTTAAATGTTTATTTATAGAATATACAGATTCTTGGGTGGTTGTTTTGGGAATTGGGATTCATAGTCGTTTTTCATAGTTTTGAGAGTTAGGATTCATATAGTCTTTTTTCCCTCACTCTCTTTCTATACAACTTCTAGCTTCTCAATTAATAGTTTTAATTGGTCACTCTCACTTCAGTCTGTACTCTGCATCTCATTTGTTGCAATAAAAGAAAATAATGCTAGTTTAGTTGTTAAACAGATTCCAGATAAGATAGAATAGTGATAGATGCACAATCGTTTAATACTTGTGATAGTGAATCATAGTTTTCCAAATCCTTGTATTCTAGATGACATTGAACATTTTATGAGGGTGCATAGATTTTCCAATTCTTGGTATTTAGAAATCAAGTCAGTAGAACCTTGGGAAATTGTTAATGAAATGCATTGATGTAAAGCTTGGGAATTTGTTAACGAGATGAGTTTCCCTTCACAGCAGATTTTTTGTTGTATGGCGTCCAATATTTTCTTTTTTGTCAATCTTTAGTCTTAAAACAGCTATTTTAGGAATAAAGCATTTCTTTTCATTGGTGTTCTCAAATGATTATTATTCTAGTTGCACTTATTTGATTTCCTCCTTTTCTTTCTGGATTGTTATCTTCTTCAGAAATTAGAATCTGTGACTAGAGGCGCTTCTGCTGATGACTTGATAGATGAACCATCCTTGGGAATATATGAAGCTCATGCGACAAATTATTCAGTTGGAAATGAAGCAGACAAGGTGAAATTAATGAACCATGGGCCTTCAACAAATTCGGATGGTTTAGTAATTCCAAGAGATGGTATCCGAGGAAGTGATGGGCCTTTCTTACGACCTAACTCTAGAAACCATCAGTATTCTGAAGGCATCAAAGTGAATGGGAATTTGAAGGTCTCTGCTGGATTGCAGGGTGTTCCTGACAGTGCTGGTCAATCTCAGTTCTCGACACCATCTTCAAGGTCTATTTCTCCAAGCAGGTCATTGTTGCCATTTGTTGCGTCATTTCTTGTTTTATATGACCACGTATTTAATTGTGTGAGGAAAACGAAGACAACGTCCATTTTGATCCTTCAAATGTGTTTACTCAGGCATCGAAGGGAAGGAGAGTATGAACCACGGCTCAATTCAGCAGGGCATGGGCTGATGCCAGTTTCTGAAATGAACTCAAACGTACTCTGGAAACAGGTATTTTATGTCTATACTGTATTCCTGCTTCTTCAGTCACTAGGCTTTTAATGGAATGTTGGTAATCCCGCCATAGGATCTTATTATTAAGGTTAGAGAGCATGAAGAAGAGATTTCAATGTTAAGAAAACATCTTGCCGACTACTCAATGAAGGTAATTAAGCATATTGATGCCCTTCATTAAAATCTGGTTTTTCTTGACCTGGTGCCTGTGTTTTTTCTAATAGGAAACTCAAATGCACAATGAGAAGTATGTTCTAGAAAAGCGCATTGCTTATATGCGAATGGTAAAGGCTTCTAAAATTTGACTTGTTAATCTATTGTTGTTTCTGCATTCTTGCCATTCTATTATGATAAGTGTTAAATTTAGAGAATCGGGGAGGGAAAGGCTTAATTTTATTGCACAAAACTATCCCTATTTATAGATATATACAAGATATCTTAATAAAAAAAAAAAATAATTACAAAATCATGTATAATTGCTTTAATATAATCATTCCTAAATCAGCTAACTAAATATGGAAGGAGGTCGACGTGATCTAGGTGAGCCTTCCACTGATTCCCATCTTACTCGTGGGATCAAAATGCCAAGAGACAGCTGAGATTTAACAGGTGAACCTCCCAATGATTCCCATCCTAGGAGTGGGATTAAAATGCCAAGTGACGGCTAGGATTTAATACTCCCCCTCAAGCTAGAGAATACAAATATATCATTCCTAACTTGGTGTGGGCTCCGAAAATTCGGCCCCGGCCTCCCCGCTCGCTTTTTTCTTTTTTATTCGGCGAGGGAGTTTTAACTGAATAAGTTCCGAGGTAAATTTTGGAAGGCAGATGGGTTTGTAGATAAGACACTACCCAAAGATTTCGCCCTCATTTTGTGAGGACTTTATGATCTGAGTTTTTGTTTCCTATAGGCGCAAGCCCCTATAGTTAATTACCCCTCCCGATCACGAGAGAGAACTTTCGATTAAGGCTAGTCGTCAATCAGATACGTATAGAATACGTGTTATCTGGCATATAGTAGCAGCATGTATTTGGATTTTTGGAAATGTTTGGAAGTTTGAGAATTTGAGAAATTTGTTATTTAAAATAGAAACTTCACCATCTTGCACTTAAAGCGGATGGTGGGGGAATGGATGATAGACCCGATCAAGATCCCATGGTTCCGTCGTCCCGGGCCATCGTGGTCCCTGGTCTACTTAGTCAGAGGAGATAGTCGACCCAACCTGACAGAAGGATCCTTGTCGGCAGCCATGGGTTGCTTCGTCCAAGGGACCTTGTAGACTGGGGTTGAATGTTTGTCTAAGGGGATAAATTTGAATCCACCTTAGCTAACAGAGGGCTTTGTGCCCTATCGATCATATCCTATTGATTCATATCTCAAGGATTTTATGCCAATAAGAAGCGTATTGGTGCTGGCCATAACCGGTATTTCGTGGTGCCATTATGCGGCAAAACCACTCGGTTCAGAGGGCCCCGGGTCATAACCGTTTATCCTGCGGTGCCATTTGGCGGCGAACCGCCGGTTAGAGGACACGTACCACGTCCTTACTAGCAGGAGATTATTTGAGAATGAATCCTAGTGATATTCTCGACCAGGCATTTAGCTCTTTTGTGAGCTGAAGTAAATTTCAATTTGTCCACCTCGGCAAACTGTTGCGGAGGGTGGATGGAATTTTGCTTTAAGCGTTCGATGGTTTTATTTCAATTTTAAATATTTGGAATTTTATATATTTTTGGACTTTTTTATTTTGGAATTTTTGTGGAGTTTTGAATTTTATGGATATTTGAGTGGAGCTTTGGACTTTGGATATTTGGGAGACATTTGAAAATATTTGGGAACCCCTCCGGTTGAGATCTGTATTCAATACGGCCATCATCGGGGTGTTTGGGATCATTTCTCTTTATGGATTGAACCTTGTCAACTCTGTCGGGCTATCGACAAAGGATCGGGTTTCGTAGGCTTTATGCCCTTGATAGTGAATTCTCATTGTTATAGACATTGAAGACCTAATATGAATGTATATTAAGACAAATATAACGGTCGCCACAACTGTATATTTATTTGTTGGTTCGAACCCTGCCGACTTCTACTGAACTGTATAGAAGGATCGGTTTCGAACTTAAATTCACTTGTTGACCCGCGCAGCACCCCTAGACGTCACGTGCATACCAATAACACGCTCGCCGGGGCCCTTGCAGGTTTGGGGGCATTTTATAATTAAACCCTGTCGACTCCTTTTTACCTGCTAAGGAGAATCGGGTTTAAAATTTGATAACCCGCGCAGCATCCCTTGACGTCACGTGTGTACCAATAACACGCTCGCCGGGGCCCATGCGGGTTCTGTAATTGTATTTACCCCTTTTAGTGTACTTATATGTATACAAACTACTGTGCACGTGCGGGGGTACTTTGAAATTATTTGTAGACGCCTTCTGTCCGCTTGCATAAAAGTTGCGGATCCGGTGGCGTGGCGTTGTAGTTTGTGGACGCCTTCTGTCTGCTTGTACGAATGTTGCAGATTCGGTGGCGTATCATAGCAGCTTCTGGATTGAGTTGTTCGCTGCTTCGTACAGGTAGACTATCGTGCACTACTCATCGCTTTCTGCAGGTGGATCTTAGTGCACTAACGAATCTCCTGCCTTGGTTGTAGGGGCTTGCACTTATCGTATTCCCCATGCATTTGGTTGTGATTTTAGTCTTTACAATACAACCACTACTGCTAGAGGTAGATATATTCATCCTAAGACTGAAGTTGACTACAGGATGCTGCATTTACTGTAGTCTTTATTCATCTACCCATCAGTGGCATGTGGCATATACATTTGTCTTCGTAGAGAGATCGTGTGTGTTGCAGATCTTTTTTATCCTTGCTTATATAGGACTGGTGCATTTGACTGATGTTGAATAATTATTGACCATTGAGATGTTTTAGTGTCTTTATCACAACAATTGGTAGATAACTTGAATGTGCTACGGCCATGATGTTTCTTTCACCGTTCTTCATGTATTTGGTTGTAGACATGTCTTCTATACTCATCTGTGGATAAGTTGTATTGTCTTACACTATTTATATCTCTTCGTTAATATTCCTAGGTGGACGTAGAAAAGATTACTACAATCTTCTTACATACCCTAATCAATTTCATTGCTTGCAAGCTTGGGTACATTTGATTGCATGAGTCTCCATCATCATTTGTGAGTGAATGATGTTTGTAGATTCTATAGTCATTGCAAGTCTTCCTTTCACACTAAATTTCATATGTATTCCTTTGTATTTAGTTCATCAACATCTCCTTGTTGATTATTGCTTGCAAACAAATGATACATTTCCTTTTAAAAACAACATATCATGACATGGAATTTGATTATGTATGATTCATCACTATTTGTAAGCAAGTGAAGTTTGCAAGTTTCTTATTGTCCATAAATTGATTCAAGTTTGAGCTCTTATAGTCATTTGCAAGTTTAATCCAAGTCCACTTGATGTATGAATCAAGTTCAAATTTGAGTCCAAGTTCATTTAAGTTCAAAGAGGAGCTTGAATTTAAGTGGTCCTTGTAGTTATCCCAAACTACTATCTCAAGTCAATAATTCTTTGCATGAGTTCAAATTCTTTGCAGCCCAACTCAAATATTTGCTTGAGTTCAAATGTTCAATTCATGT
This sequence comes from Dendrobium officinale, assembly GCA_019514585.1. Lineage (NCBI taxonomy): Eukaryota > Viridiplantae > Streptophyta > Magnoliopsida > Asparagales > Orchidaceae > Dendrobium > Dendrobium officinale. The sequence goes on from CM033682.1 coordinate 11,820,686, forward strand.
CCAAAGTACAAGTTTCAAGTTCTAGCAATATTTATGTTAGAAATCACTTAAGTCATTTATTTGAATTCAAGTTCTTTCAATGCTCAAACCAAGCTTGAGTGTAGTCCTTTGTAGTCTCTTGAGTTCAATCAAATTGTTCACTTCTGTTCAATCCGGTTCGAGTTCATAAGTCCCCTGTAGTTCACTTGAGTTCGAGCCGTTCTTTTGTTTGTTTGCATTCGAACTTATTAGATTGTTTGAGTTTGAATTAAGTCCATTTGATGCTCCAATCAATGTTCAAGAAAAGCTCCAAATGTTCCAAGTACGAATTGCATTTACCCGAAATTTCGGCAGCCTTCCGGCGTCTCCCCTGTTTAGGGAAAAACTACGGAAAACTGGGCCTCCCGCCACGCTAGAGAAAAGCGTGCACGGTAGGTGCCCTCGGAAGAGGACACAGCGGCCGTAATAATTTTATTCTCCACCACGCCAGAGAAAGGCGTGCATGGGTTGCGAGCACCAGTTTAAAATAAGCAATTTTATAATTTACCCCGCCTCGTCGTAGGCGTCGCACCGGGTTCCCTTCCCACCACGCTAGAGAAAAGCGTGCATGAGTTGGTTTTCCGGTCCGACACTAACTCCAAAAATGGGGTTTTGATTACCCGCTCCATCGCAAGCATCGCAACGAATTCCCTTCTCACAACGCTAGAGAAAAGCGTGCATGAGTTGGTCGTTCGCCGCGTTGCAAGCGCCGGGAATGGGTTTTCAAAGTTTTAGGGTTTAGAAGTTATACCTGCACGAGGTCGGTGCGTAGATCGAGGAAAGAGCATCATTTTTTATAATTAATTTAAATTAATTATAATGAATTTTAATTAATCATAATTAAAAAAGTTAATTTAAAATTAACTTAATTAATTATCATTAATAATGATTAATTAAAATTAAAGTAATTAATTATAATTTAATTTAATTAAATATAATTTAATTTAATTAATTATACTTAATTAAAATCATTATTATTTAATTATAACTAAAAATAACAATTAAATTATAATTAATTTTTATTAATCATAATTAATTAATAATTAACATAATTAATTATAATTAAACCTAATTTAATTATACTTAATTACATTAACTAATAATTATAATAAATATATATAATAAAAAAAAAATAACATCTCCCTCTCCCCCTTTCGGTTTCATGGGGTCAAGCCGAAGAAGCGTTTGAAAGGGAGCAAACTACCTTCACAACAGTGTGCTCCCGCTGTTGCTTCTTCCGATCAAAATGGCGTATGGTCCGATCCGACAGAGAGGGAAATGTCGGTTTGAGCCCCTACAGGCGACGGGATTTAGGTGGTGGGATTCGGCTTGTTGAGGTAGAGATCTTCTTCTCTCTCTCTCTCTCTCTCTCTCTCTCTCTCTCTCTCTTTTTTCTCGGCTTGGTGAGGTCGGGAGGAGCAAGGAGTTTGCGAATAGAAGTCGTGGGAGGGAGAGGTGTCGTATGGGAGGAAGGAGGCGGGATCTGTGACAGGGAAGGAGATCGGGAGGAGAGGAGTTCGGGAGCTTGCGAACTGGAAAAATGGTCCCGATGGCTTCGTTCGCTCGGATATTTAACGACGTGCAATGGCGCTCGATCGATGCAGGTCGCAGGAATCCCGCGAGAAACGTCGGCTGGATTTGCGGGATTTGATCAGTTTGGCGCCGAATCGGCGTGATTTCGGGATTCAACGGACATGAGGTATGTATGTAGGATTTCTATTTTCCTTCTCTTTTGTTTCCTTTTGGGTATAACATGAGGGTCAACACTTGGTAATCAGTCCTAGAAAATAGAGTTATCAATTTCCTTGGTAAGAATATTTGCAAGCTAATCTTTTGATAAGACATGATTGGTACATATAAGACCATTGTCTAATTTCTCCTTTATAAAATATATGTTCACTTCTATGTGCTTGGTCCTATCATGCTGAACCGGATTATGAGCTATGCTGATTAATTGTCACAATATAGATTCATGGGTCCTTCCCACTTAATCCTTAGGTCTTCTAGAATCATCTTGATCCATAGTAGCTCACATATTACCAAGGCCATAGCTCTATATTCCGCTTATGCACTAGACCTTGCCACCACATTCTATTTATTGTTTCTCCATATAGCAAGGTTTCCTCCAAAGAATGTGCAGTATCCTGAGGTACATTGTCTATCTATTGGTGATCCTGCATAATCTACATCAGTATATGTTTCTAGGATTATTCCACAGTCCTTCTGAAGAGAATCCCTTTACCTAGGTTCCTCTTAAGGCAGTGTAGTATTTTTTTTACATCTTGCATATGAGTCTACTTTGAATCTTGCATGAACTTGCTGACCCTGCTTACAACAAACACTATATCTGGTATGGTGTGGGAAAGGTAGATTAATTTTCCTACAAGTCTCTGGTAGGATCCTTTATCTACATTTGTATTTTCTTTAGCTTCATCCAATTTGAGATTTGGTTCTACTGGCATTGGTGCTAATTTACAAGCTAGTTTGTCTGTTTCTTTATGAAGATCGTTAATGCATTTTTGCTATGAAATGAAGATTCCTTTGTTGGAGTGGGCCACTTCAATTTCAAAAAAGTATTTTAATCTATTAAGATCTTTGATCTTAAATTCCTTGGCAAGACATTTCTTTAAAATCACTTTTTCCTTTTCATCATTCCCAGTTAAGATGATATCATCCATATAAACTAATATAATTGTGACTTCCCCTAAGTTTGAATGCTTGAAGAATAATATATGGTCCCCTTGGTTCTGCCAATACCATTAAGTAGCATAACTTTTGAGAATCTTTCAAATCACGCTCTACATGACTGCTTTAGCTCATATAAAGTCTTTTAAATCTGCTCACTTTTTTATCTCCAGATTTCTCCTCGAATCATGCTGGAATCTCCATAAATATTTATTCCTGCAAGTCCCCGTATAGGAATGTATTTTTGACATCTAACTGTTTTAGATGCCAATTGTAATTAGCTGCTAATGAGAGCAATATCCTCACGTTGTTCATCTTGGCCATCGGTGCAAAAGTTTCTTGGTAGTTAATGCCGTATGTCTGAGTGTACCCTTTCACCACCAGTCTTGCCTTATACCTTTTCAATGTACCGCAGCTTTGTATTTCACAAAGAACACCCATTTGCAGTCGACTGGTTTTTTCCTATTAGTAGGTTGGTGACCTCCCATGTATTATTCTTCTCCAGGGCCTGCATTTTATCTTTCATGGCACTTTTCTAATTTTCATTAAATAAGGCCTCATAAATATCATTAGGAATATGAATATCATTTAGTATAACCAGAATATTTTTTTGTGTGGATGTGAGAAGTTATGGAAGGATACAAAGTTGGTTATAAGGTTCAAGGGAAGTTTTTTTTGGTGAACTTGTATTTACCTCAATTTCAGGAGATAGTTCAGATTCTTGCATCTGCTCTGGGGCATAATTTGGATTTGTACGCCTGGAATACACTTGTCAAAACCTCATGTTCCATAATAACTTTGTCCTTAGTTTCCTTGGCTTTGATTTTAACTTTATGTGGATTGATTTGAGGTGGAGCTTGAAGGTCAAGAGGGGCAAGCTCACTTTTCTTATATTCCTCAATTTCAGTCTCCCCATGAAGATGAGGTTTGTTGAAATAGGGTTTTTGTTCATCAAAGGTAACGTCAATAGATACAAGAGTTTTTTTGGTGGAGGGATGATAACCCTTATAACTTTTTGGGTTGATGAATATCTAACAACGATACATTTGAGTATTCTTGGATTTAATTTTCTTCTATTTTGGCTATGAATATGAACATAGATAGTGCACTTAAAGATTCTAGGTGTAATGTTATTATGAGTTCATAATTCGAGGTAAAAAGATGATAGAATATCCATTAGTGTTTTTAGTCCCAAGGTTTTTCAAGGTAATCGATTTATGAGATATGTGACAGTCAGAAGGGCTTCCCCCAGTTGGATTTGGGTACATTATGGTGGAATAAAATTGTATGGGTGGAGACTAGAAGGTGATCATTTTTCCTTTCCGCAACCCTGTTTTGTTGGGGGGTGTGAATGTAGGAAGGCTCATGAATGATACGTTCTTTTTGAAAGTAAGAGGATAAGATTTGGTTAAAGTAATCTTAGCATTGTCTAAACGAAAGTTTCTTTTTCTTTTTACCCCGAATTAGTTCTGAATCATGATATGAAAAATGGTGAGGATAGTGCTAACATCTGATTTGTTTTTAAGGAGAAAGATCCAAGAGACTCGAGTGCAAACATCAATGAAGGATACAAACCATCTGGCTCTTGAGATGTTAGGGGTTTTTGATGGTCCCCAAAGATCACTATGAATAAGGTAAAATGGAGTATTACATCTCTGATGTTTGTTTGAAAAAAAAAACTCATTTATGCTGGCTAACTCACAAGTTTCACAATGAAAAGATTCATTTTCCAACTTATAAAAAATAATTGAGTGCATATTTCTTAAGACATCAAAAGATGGATGTCCTGATCTAAAATGGTGAAGCCAAATAATAGATTTTTTTTATCAAATAGGGATAATATAAAAAAACCATTATTGATAATATTAGATTTGTTAATCTCTTCCAAGTAGTACAGTTCATCTCTCTCATTTACAAGCCTAATCTTCTTTCTCGATCTCTGGTCTTGAAATAAACAACAAGTAGGGTTAAATAAGACTTGACAATTATGGTCACTGGTAATTGAGGACTATGTTTATGGATAATTGAGGTATGTGGAGCATATTTTTTAGAGCGAGGGAGAGAGATAAGGGTATTGCCTCCTTGGCCTGCTACTGTGGTAAGAGAACCATCAACAATGATGACTTTCTTGTCACTTGGGCAAGAAGTATAATTGATGAAGTGGGTAATAGAGAGTGTCATGTGATTTATGGCTCTTGAGTCAATAATCTATAATCCTTTCAAATAATTTCTAGAGGCACTTAAGTCCAATGTATATATAAAACTTACCTGAAAGTACAAAAGAAGAAGATGCAGGTGGTTTTTCAAAGGATACCAGAAGTTGTTTTAATTTATCAATATCTTCTTTATTAAGATCTTTGAAGCTGAACTACGTTTCTAAGTTAGGCTGATTTGTGTAGTGTTGTCTTGAGATGTGTCCTTTTATCTGCTTCTTTGATTCCACTCCTTATTTGGGGGCTTTCCATATATCTTCCAACATGTCTTCTTTGTATGTCTTGATTTCTTGCAATAACTGCATCAAAGAGAGTCTTTGTCTTTAGGTTTTGAGGAATCCTTACTTTTTTACTTCCATCATGCTTCTTTGGTTGACACCATTGCTGAACCTTAAACTGTCTTTGGCTCTAGCATTACTCGTCATCGGCTTTCCTCAGCACGAATAAGAGAAATGATCTCGTTTAATGAGGGTGTCTTATCTTTTCCAAGGATCTGAACTCTAACCTGATCAAATTCCACATTTAATCGTACAAGAAAGTCATACATTCTATCTTTCCCAATAAAATTTTTCAGGATAACAGCATCTTTTGGACACTTGATTTTCATGCATCTATAGTGATCAAGTTATTGTCACAAGTTTTGAAGGAGAGTGGCATATTCGGTTACAATTTTGCTTCCTTGTTTTGTGCTTCCCACATTGACCTTAATTTCAAAGATTTGGGCAGCATCCCGAGCCTTTGAGAAGGTTTGCCTGGTGGCATCCCATATGTCCTTTGCAGTAGATAGGAATATAAAATTATCACTAATTTATGGAGTCATGAAATTCCACAATCATGACATAATCATGGAGTCCGTTTCATCCCATGCCAAAAAATAAGGATCTCATTCTTTTAGTCCTACCCTAAGGAGGTGATTCAACTTTCCTTTCCCTTTCAAGTAGGTCTTCACAAATTGAAACATTTTTAAGTAATTCTTTCCATTTAAGCAATAGAAAGGTTGCATATTTTGGAGATCTCTTCTTCCATGGTGCATCATAGAGTCCTCCATTTGGTCAAAGCTTTGGGAGGAATTTGCTTTAGACATTGTGGCAGCAAATGATAGTGATGAAGGCTATATCAAGCTGGGCAACAATGAAGTTTGCGTTGGTTATAGATAGGATAACAACAAGGGAAGGCCAACAATGAAGGCACAAATTTACAAAAAACTCTCAAATTCCGGCAATGACAATGAAGGCTCTGATACTATTTTAAATTCAGAGAATTGGAGAGGGAAAATGCTTAATTTTATTACACTAACTATCCCTATTTATAGATCTATACAAGATATTTTAATAAATATTCAAATAATTACAAAATTATGCATAATTGCTCTAATATAATCCTTCCTAAATCAGCCAACTAAATATGGAAGGAGATCGGCGTGATCCAGGTGGGCCTCCCATGGATTCCCAAAATGCCGAGGGATGGCTAGAATTTAATAGGCGAGCCTCCCACGGATTCCCATCCTAGCCGTGGGATTAAAATGCCAAGGGACTGCTAGGATTTAACAATAAGAAAATTGTTGGCTGCCCAAAAAAGCATGTTAAGAAATAAATGGGCGACACTAGTCATTTTTTTAATGGAGAGAAAGTGAGAGTTGGACCCATGCAGCTCCTCATTTCAGTTTTTGAATGGTCCATGCTTTTAACTGAAAGCTGTTCTGCAATGTTATACTGATGCTATAACTTTTCCTTTTAGGCATTTGATCAGCAGCAGCAAGAATTGGTTGATGCTGCATCAAAAGCTCTTTCCTATAGACAAGACATAATTGGGGGAAAACATTCGCCTAACATACTCATTACAGGTACCTACCTATTCCAGTTTATTCTTTTATATTAATAATAAAATAGTTAGATGATGTTATTCATTTTAAGGCTAATTCTGATCTGTTTTACTTGTTTCATTATACGCATTTTAATTCAAGAATTATAATGCACAAAATTTGTTCTCTGCATAGCCCTTCTGTACAGTCAAGTTTGTCTTGTCATGAGAAATTTCGTTTGTAACTCCTGCAAGTTTTCTTATTTTGTTTTTCAAATTTTTTGTTGAGTTTTTAGTTCAAGGCACTATTGTGTGATCTGTACTTCTCTACAGGCCGCTCAGCAAGAAAAGACAACTTTTGTTTCTTCTTTGGTGCCACTTCTTTCAGAATATGGTCTCCAGCCTTCTGTGCTTGATGCTCAGTCCATTGTTAGTAATCTGAAGGTTTGTGGATTGCTTTTTTTTTAGGATAAAGGCATTGATTTCTTCCCCATAAATATATATTTTTTTTCTTATTATGCTACACCATTTATTTTGGAAGCATTAAACGTAATCGTACTACTAGGGGATCGTGGATAGTGTGTGGGACTACTATATGAAGCAGGGAATAGGTTTGTGAACTCTGTCATACTCTGTTAAATCTGTAGTTATTGGACGTCTTGTTTATAGATAATGGGGCATGGGTGTTTCTAGGATTGAGGAATTTCCTTTTTTTCTATTGCATGAATATGGACTGATGATCACTCACAAATTGGATTTATTTTTTTCGCTTGGACCATTCCTAGCTCGGATCAAACTTGAATTGAGGTTGGCTTAATTGAGCATGGCTAACTCAAGATCAAATCAAAATGTTAATAATAATAATAGTAATGCATATTTTAGAAAGCAATTTTTTGGAATTTTCCTCCCAAACTTTTACGTAACTGGTAGAGGGTCAATTCACATACATGTTTCTACTTGTACATTCTAGGAAACTATAGATATTACCACATATAATTAGAGTACAATTCATCATATAAAGGCCTTCTAATGTACTTTTATTTATTTATTTTTAGCCACCCTTTCTTTTTCTTTCATGCACCTTCCAACCCATCCTTCTATTACCTTCCTTTGTTGGTTGTCTGCTATCTACCGTCTGCAGCCATTTAAACCATTTTATGTTTGCATTTTCGCTAGTTTTAGTCCAGCCCAATCTTCCCTTTTTTTCCCTCTCCTCTGTTTGATTCCATTTTTTGTTGACTTCTAATTGCCTAATCAACAATTTTCCACTTTGTGCGTTCCATAATTGGCATTCAGATCTTCACCATCCCCCTCAAGTTGGTTGGTAGAGGTCTAACATCCCTAGTTTTACCAAAATATTTCTGAATGTTTGATCGAATAGTCTTTTGGTGAATATATCAACTAGCTGATTTTCAATTGCAATTTGAGGCATACAAAGCAGTCGGCTTTCAAGTTTTTTTTTTTTTTTTTTTTTTATAAAATATCTTTTCGTCTCCACATGTTTTGTTTGATGATGTTATATTGGAATATGAGCAATACAACAACAACATCATCATCATCAAACCTTTATCCCACTATGTTTGGTCGGCTATATGAATCCTTTTTCTCGATTGTGCTCTGTTAAAAGTTAAATTCTCATTTAAATCTAATAAAGAAATGCCATTTCTAATATTTTCTAACCAAGTTTTTTTAGGTCTATCTCTACCTTTTTTAACATAAGTCAAATTTAATACATCTACTTGCCTAACCGGGTTATTGGAAGGCTGCCGTTTTATGTGACCAAACAATCTAAGGCGCTCTCTAATTTTATCTTCCATTGGAGCTACTCCAACCTTTTCATGTATATGCTCATTTCATGATATGATTATGAGCAATGCCAATGAAAAATTTGTTGCTATAATATAGCCTTATGGGTCATTCCAATTTAATTCTTTACAACAACAACAACATCAAGCCTTTATCCCATTGCGTGGGGTCGGCTACATGAATCTTTTTTCTCCATTGTGTCCTGTTAATAATCAAATTCTCATTTAAATCTAATAAAGAATGATCATTTCTAATATTTTCTAACCAAGTGTTTTTAGGTCTGCCCTATCTTTCTTAACATAGGTCAAATCTAATACATATACTCCCCTAACAAGGCTATCAGAAGGCCGGCGTTTTACATAACCAAACCATCTAAGGCGACTCTCTCTAATTTTATCTGTCACTGGAACTAGTCCAACCTTTTCCCAGATATGCTCGTTTTGCATCCTATCTCTAAGAGTAAGTCCACTCATCCACCTGAGCATCCTCATATCAGTAACACAGCTTAATATTATGTTTCTCTTTTAATGGCCAACATTCTGCGCCATAAAGCATTGCAGGTCTCACCTCTATCTTATAAAAATCTTACTTAAGATTGAGTAGTACTTTTCTACCACACAACAAACCCAAAGCATTCCTCCACTTCAACCATCCAATTTGAATTCTACTAAAATATCCCCATCTATTTCACCATCACTAAACAATAGACCCAAGATATCTAAAACGAGTACACTTATTAATGACTTGATCTCTCAAAGTTACAAACCCCTACTAAAATTACACTTCATGTATTCGATGTTAGATCTACTCAACTAAAAACCTTTAGACTATAAGGTCGACCTCCATAATTCGAGTTTACCTTTAACTCCCTCTCTAGTCTTATTAACAAGAAGAATATCATCAGCAAAAAGCACACACCAAGGTGCATCCTCTTGCAAATGTCTAGTGAGAACATTCATGACTAAAGAAAAAAGATAAGGGCTTAAGGCTAATCCTTGATGTAATCCAATTGAAATAGTGATGCTATCAAGAATTTATGTATTTTTTTTTTAGCTATCCAATGATGGGAAAGCATCCAATGATCATGGTAGGTTGTGCATAGGGCTTGGTAGACCTTTGGTTTGCTGGCTTGATTGGTCCATTTTCTCTCCTACTGGTTCACGGGTTGGTTGGAGGAGGTTTGGATGGAGCTCATTCTCTTAGTTGCTTGAGCTGAAGTTTAGTAGCTCATTAATGTCCAAAAGGTAGCTCATTATGAAGGATTCAATGATGGGGTGGACTTGTCGCTTCTCCTTCCCCTTTCTTCTTGTCTCTTGGGAAACCGTGGTTTGTGTTTTAATTGTGGCTGATTTCTATGAATAGCATTCAAGAGGAGTTGCTGTTTTTCGAGCCTTTATCTCTTGGAAATCCGGCCAGCTGCTGTTTTTTTCGTGCCTAGGCTCTTTCTCGTGACCGTGACTCCTTGGTTCCGTGTGACCTGCTTGGCTCCCGTGAATGCCCCTTCGGTTCCTTGGCTTGGGCAGTTTTTTCGTGAAAAGCAAATGAATTTCATGAACCTGGTGCTTGGGTTCTTGTGGAAAATTAATATATGACTTTTGGCATTCCCCTATCTTGCCTATAAATATGAGAAGATGTTGTGAAGGAAGGGAGTTGATTATTGTGAGCAAAATTGCTATTGACCTGCGGGTTATTGGAAAAGCTTGCGAGCTTTGTCTGCCTTCTTTCTCATCCCCTCCGGAAATCTTTCGAGCTCTTTCCAACCTTTCGTCTCGGCTTATAACATCTTTCGTCTCTCCGCAAGTGCCACTCCATCTACATCCTTCTTCTCAAAATGAAGCAACTTTTAGGGTGTCGTGACTTGGTTGATTTGAAAGCATTTGTTGGAGAATCTTGCAGTGGTGGACCATCAGTTTGCTAGTCTTATGCACTTATCTTATTTAACCTACAATTCGATGCATGTGAGGAACCCGCTCTGACGGTTGTCTGAGGATAGCATCTTTTATTTTCTTAATTTTCTTAAAATCTCTTAGTGTTTTCTTGTTGGATTTTGAAGTTTTAGTTATTTGCTTTATTTTAATAAAGTTTGGTTTAAGTTCTATCCATTGTTCTCTTTGTGTTGGTTTTCTTACTTGTGTGTCTACATCAAATAGGAAAATACTTAGTCGAACCACCTTGTGTTTGAACACAAGTAACAATTCTACATACATATCTCTAATGACTTGAATATAAGCATTATTAACCCCCTTCTTTTCTAGAACTCTCCATAACACTTCTCTTTAAACTTTATCGTATGTTTTCTCTAGACTAAACTTCTCCATAAACCCTCTCAATAAATGAATAACTTCCATAGTAGACTTACCCGACATGAATCCAAATTGATTTTTGAGAAACATTAGTATCACGTCGTAACCTATGCTCCATAACTCTCTCCCAAAGTTTAAAAGTATGTCACCTCAACTTAATTCCTCTATAATTCACATAATCTTGTGCATCACCTTTATTCTTAAAAATATTAATCAACACACTCATTCTCCACTCATCTGACATGTTTTTAGTATTCAAAATAATATTAAAAAGTTAAGTAAGCAAGACATTCCTTCATTTCCTAATCATTTTGGAATATCATAAGGTCTGCTAGTTTTTTCACACTTCATTTTCTTTAAAGTCTCTTTAACTTCAATTTTACTAATACGTCGATAAAAATAAAGATCACTAAAATCAATCATATTCTCACAATCTTCTTTGAAAAACTTAGCAAAATATCTCATCAACCTTTGTTGAGTATTCTCTTCTAAAAAAAGCACTTTTTGATCTTTATCCTTAATGCACTTTACTTGAACTAAATCCTTACTACTCTTATATCTTTGTTTGACTAACTTATATATATATATATATATATATATATATATATATATATATATATATATATATATATATATATATATATATATATATATATAATCTTTCCCCTTTTTAGAATATAATATATTATATAAATCATTAAAAGCTAAAATCTTTGCATCACAAATTGCTTTCTTAGATATCTTACTAGACTTTTTATATCTTTCCCAATTTTTAGAGTTTTTACAGTTTTTTTTAAACCAATTATTTTAACAAAGCTTCTTATTTTTTGATCTTTTCTTGCACATTTTAATTCCATCACCAACTATTTTTATTATTAAAATTTTTTCTTTTGAAATTCCAAGCAGATCCTTTGCAACATTCTCAATATTACTAGCTACTTTATTCCACATAATATTCGCTTCCTCAGGCACAAACAAAATCTTAAGATCATGAATCTTACTCTCAAAAATATTTTTGTTAGTGTTTTTTTAAAAGCCCGCATCTAATCTTAAAACAACGTTTTACTAAAATTTTTATATTCTTCCCCTTCATTTTAAAATTCAAAATTAATAAACGATGTTAGGTACATAAACTTTCACTTACAATAATTTTATAATTTTTACGATCTAAATGATATATTTTTCTTATAAGAAAATACTCAATCTTAGTTTTACTGTATCTATTCTTATAAGTGATGAGATGTTTTATCTCTTTTCTTAAATAAGATATTAACAATCATAAAAAATTATATGCTAGAGCAAAATCTAATATAGTCTTACCGCCTTCATTAGTCACTCAAACCAATAACCATCATGAATACTCTTAAAATCCTATACCTCTCTACTAACATGTCCATTTAAATCTTCTCCAATAAAAACTCTTTCTTCAAGAGGAATCTTTTGAATTAATTCTTCTAAGTCATTCCAAAATTTTAATTTTAAATACATATCTAAAACTACTTGAGGAACATAAGTACTTATAATATTAATAATCTCAGCATCAATGATAATCTTCAAAGTAATAATTATATCTTCAATTTTATCAATTTTTATAACATTATCCTTCAAACTCTTATCTATAATCACACATATATCATTTCTAGTATGACTTCTACCAGAATACCAAAGTTTAAATCATAAACTATCTATCTCCTTAACCTTTTCTCCACCCAATTTAGTTTTCTGAATGCATAAAATATTATCTTCGTATGAATCATAATATCAATTAATTCTATTAACTTGTCTGTAAGAGAACCTGCATTCCAAGATCCAATCCAAATTTTAATTTCAATGAATAGCTTCTTTGCCCACATCCGTCTATGATGTGTGAACCCTTGCCTATTTAACACTGCATCAGGGCGCCAATGTAGCGGCCTTTGCACACTTCTCGCTGCATTCAGTCCATACAGGTGTCGCTTCCAAGGAACGTTTTAGCATTAACACTATGTATTAAAGGATTCATGTCATGATTATTCGACAAGTTTGATGCTTGCTGAGTCGACTACTTAACACAACCCTCCCATTTAATTCTTTGATCTTCTAAAATGATTTTTGATTGTAGAAGTTTACAAATTCCTTATGCCATTGTTTTTAAATTCACATATTTTGACACAGCTCATTTTTACTTCCATTCTAGTATTGCATAACATGGTGTTGATCTTCTATAAGGGTGTCAATCGGGTTGGTGGGTCAAGTTTATGTTTGATCAGAAATTGACTTCACCCAAATAAGCTTGACTCAAACCCTAACCTGCTCATTATATGTGTAAAAAATGTTTGACTTGAATCATATTTGACCCGAACATTAGTAATTTGAACCCATCACATTGGACTCGATTATCATATAGATCATGCAATTTTTTAGATTAACACAATTGGTTTAACTCAAATATGACCCATTTAGCTAAAAAATGACCCATTAATCTGAACCTGACTCGTTCAGCCCAAACCTGATTGATAGTTGGGTCAATTTTGGGATTTGAGGTCAATTTGAACAACAAGCCTTTATCCCATTACATGGGGTCAGCTACATGTATCTTTTTTCTCCATTGTGTCCTATTAAGAATCAAATTCTCATTTAAATCTAATAAATATATATCATTTATAATATTTTCTAACCAAGTCTATTTAGGTCTACCTCTACCATTCTTAATTTAAGCCAAATCTAATACATCTACTCTCCTAACCGAGTCATCGAAAAGCTGTTGTTTTATGTGACCAAATCATCTAAGGCATCTCTCTCTAATCTTATCTACCACTGGAGACGTTCCAACCTTTTCATGTATATGCTCATTTCATATCCTATCCCTAAGAGTAAAACTACTCATCCACCCGAGGCATCCTCATCTCTGCAACTCTTAACTTAATATTATGCTTCTCTTTTAATGATCAAAATTCTGTTCATGCCATTTTTATTTGTTAGTGTTCTTTAAATGCCTCATATAATCCTAGAACGACGTTTTATTTTATTCTTTCTATTCTGCCCCATCATCTTAAAGTCCAAAATTAATAAGCGATGATGGGTACATAAACTTTTACTCGGAATAACTTTATAATCTTTGCAATCTAAACGATCTCTTTTTCTTGTAAGAAAATAATCCATTGAGTTTTACTATATCCATTCTAATAAGTGATGAGATACTCATATCTTTTCTTAAATAAGTTAATAGTAATTAAAATATCACAAGTAGAGCAAAATCTAATATTATTTTATCACCTTTATTAGTTGCTCCATATCCATAGCCATCATGACTGCTTTTAAAATCATCTGTCTCTGCTAACATATCTATTTAAATATCATCCAATAAAAACTCTTTATTCAAGAGATATCTTTTATATCTAGGTCAATTTGAACATGACTTTGAAAATTAATTAGGTCACAATTTTCAACCCAAACCCGACTAAAAATTAATCGGGCCAACCTAAACAAAAAATTTTCAAGTCGAGTTTGGGTCAACGTGTCATTTACTAGAACTCCTAGTCTTTTATCCAAAGGTTATCGTACGTAATAATTATTTGTATAGCTTTCTCATCTTAAAGGCTTCATATTTTTTTGTATAGAATTTCTTTTTCAAACATCGATTTCAAGTACTTAGAACTCAATGGTCTGCTTGAAGATGAAGATACATAGATTTGTGTATAAATCGACTAATCATACTTACAATAAATGTTGTATGTGGTCTAATATGAGAAAGGTAGAGTAGTCTCCCAACAAGTCTCTAGTATTGTCTTGGTCTAACTTTGTTCTTTTTTATCATCATCCAAAATTTGACTATGGTTTGATTGAAGTTTCATATGACTTGCAATTCATCCTATTTATTTCTCTCCATAAGTTTGTAACTCATTTATATTGAGAGAGAAATATTCATTTTTCATATTGTGCAACTTATATGCTTAGAAAGTATTTTAGTTTGCTTAATTTTTTGATCTCAAATTTTGTTGTTAAGTATAAAACTTTATACGTTAAGATATTTTTAATAGGCTAATTTTTACTCCTTGGTTCTGATATAGGTAGTTTAGTTTAGAATGAGTGTTAGTAAGAAGGATGTCTTTTCAGATTCTCCTTCTCTGTTACTCTCTAGATTGACTGAGGTCAAAATAGGGTGTAACACCTTAGGCTAAGTCAACCCGACCTTTAGACTTATAACCCTGCCTAAAAAGAGCCGCCAACTAACTCACTTAAACATTTTAAAGAGACCTGGTCTTAATGCATGTGCAAAATAGGTAAGATTATTTTGATTTAAAAGATATGGCTTACAATTTGACTTTTGGGGCAAGATACTTGACCATATAGGTATGCAAATACTGACGCACTGAATAGTGAATACATATTTTTATTATATTGTCCTTAATATAAGGGCTTTATACATAAGATACACTGGTCATGGATTATCATTTTAATTTTTTTAATTTAAAATTTTGGCTTGATTTTTGATAGAAAAATACATATTATTCAGTGGTTGATTTTTTTTATTTAAATCTTTTAATGGTAGAAATCTTAAATTTATCTTAAGAGCCTATTATATAACTCATGTCCAGACCACCTCCAAGCAAAAACAAGTGAAAACCTAGAAAAAAACAGACATTTTTTACAAGGTTTAAAATTGCGTAATTAAGCCTCGAGGCGGTTTTCGTCCGTGAGGCGAGGCGTAAGCCTCAAGGCGGTCTGAGGCGTAAGCCTCACGGACACAGAATTGCGTAAATGAAAAATCAAGGGTTTTAGCAGGAAAATAATAGCAATATTGTACCTTACAATAAAAACATCTAAATGATATATGAAAATAGTGAAAAATAAGAAAGTAGATGCAATAAAATCATGTCCCAAAGTACAAAATCACAAAATATTAGTTTAACAAAACTCCCAGAATACAAAAAACATATAAAATGAAATCATATCCCATCACTAAATGGGTCTTCAAGTGAATCTTCTTCTCCAATTGTATCTATGAATGCCATGTCATCATCATCTTCAACATGACTCACTTTTCTCTTCCCTGTTCATTAAGAGAAAAGATCATTATCATGTATTCATGTTCATTGCTCACTTGACATAAATATAATGTAATAGCATATAAGAAGTTGTGGAATATCTTTACTTGATTGTTGTGCTGCAGAGCTAGTGGATGTGTGTGGTGTAGTACTAGTGGATGTGTCAACTTTATCTGCTTCGCCCCTCAAGACATCCACACTTAGATCTTCTAACTGTAAGTCTGATAATGGCAAATCTGTCTCTCATCATCTATGAACCACTCATTATCAGACGACACATAATCACACACTAATGAGTCATCATCATCCTTCAACCCCTTATTCCTTAACCTCATCTCTCTCAAGCTCTTGTTGTGCATAATATATACGAGAGAGTTCATTCTGAGTGTTGATAGTCGATTTCTTCTCTTTTTTTGCGCTTGACTATATGTACTCCAATTTTTCTCACACCCAGAAGAAGAACAAGTGAGGCCCAACACTCTTACAGCAAAACTCTGTAACTCAGGGGCGGAATCACCAAATTGAATCCACCATTCAATTGTTTTCAAGAAAAAAACATAATCAGAACTGAATAAAGTGTGGCGGGAAGGATGGCCGACCGTGCGGGACGCCTTCGATTTCGCGAACAGAGAGCTGGAAGGGATTTTTTTTAGAAATGAGGGAGACCTTGCGGGATGAAGGGAGGAAGAGGGTTCATTTTAAGTGGGTGGGGCCTATTCTGTGAGGCGTACGCCTCACCCAGAATTGCGCAATTGCGCATCTGAGGCGCGCCTCAGTCCAGGTGAGGCGTACGCCTCAGCCAGGTGAAGAATTGCGTAAGCCTCGAGGCGTTTTTTGGTCAAATTGCGCAAAGGCGCGCCTCTAATTGCGCAATTTTAAACAGAGATTTTTTAATGTACACTTGGTAAACAAATAAATATATAAATTTGTATAAAATCAACCGAGTAGGAGTAAAGTGTAAAGTCTCAGTTTTTATAAATTATATCTGGTGTCTGTCTTATACAACCCAATAACAATTACAGACTTGACCTATGGGTCTTCAAGCTTTGGCTTTTAGATGCATCAAGAGCTTCACCTGGGGGTTTCATCCTTCTAGTTCATCTCTCTTGTAACTGTATACTACAGATCCAAACAAACTTCCTAAGTCTATTAAATATATTTGAAATATAAAAAACTCAAACTTGTAAAGATAACTTTGACTCCTTTTTTAGAATCTAGGATCAAATTGACTTAATTTCTAATAGTATAGAGACTAAAATGGGGCAATGTGAAGCTCTGACACTAAATTGTACATTTATTGATAGTTGGGGGACTAGTTTTAGGTTTTACTCTTTAGTTTTCCCAAGCTTTTTTCTTCTTCAGTTACAGTTTTTCATCTATGTTTTTCTCTCCTTTTCTTTTTTTTTTTTCTCCCTAGTAGCTACAGTTCTAGCTGCTGCAATAACTTCCTATGTTCTATTCCTGTTACGGTGCTGTTGCTACAGTACCCCAACTCTGCTCCCGGCCTGCCGCTTCTGCCCTACAAATAATGGTGTATTGAGGGGTGGGATTAGGAGTCTTTAATAGGTATTTATAGGTTGTTAACTAATCGTTATTTTTAATCCACTGCCAAAGCCAACCCACCGCATTTGCTACTCTGGAGAAGTTGGGAAACTGCTCTGCTACAGTGCAATAATGCACTGCTGCAGTGAATTTAACTCTATACTTTGGCAAAAACTAATTCTATGCATAACTTGATTTAGGTAGATTATCTGTATATGCTTTTATATATCGAAATGATGGAAATCAAGTACAGAATGTGATAAAAATGATCTTGACAAATTTCGGTTCAGGAAAAATTTCTTCCCATCTCTTGAAAATTTTGGGTGCTATATACATACGGCCAAAATTTGATAGATTTTATAACTTTAAAGTTACTTCTATTTTTCTTCACTGTTTTCTTTAATTTATTCGTACCTTAGGCATAATCCTACATGGTGGGATAAAGACTTGATATTGTTATTGTAGTACCATTTGTACCTTATGCATAGCATTACATTTAAAATCAGGAGTTTACTAGAATTAGTTCGAAGTAATGTTTTACTGTTCTCAAGACCAGATGGTTTCCTTGGTGCAGCAGAATGGAAGGATAGATTTCTGCTTTCATCCTCCATCAATTCAAGTGCTACACCTCCGCATGTAAACTTACTATAAGTTGTTTTCCCCCTACTTTTATCTGATTATTGGGTCAATTTCAGTGAAATTTCAGGCTGAAATAAACAGAAATTGGGCAAAACTACTGCTAATATCTCTCTTCAAAGAAGCTTTTGGACCCGAACTGCCTAAGATTTGTTGGTTTGGATGATACTTAAAAACATTGATTAGGTTATTTTTTAATCTCTAGTTTGTATGGTGATTTAACATCTTAAGGTTCTATAAGATTGTTTAAAGGTGAGATGCATTGATGCAATGAAAGCTGCTTGATATACATGGGCAAGGAACATTTGATTGGAAAAAATATTTTAAGTAATGGCTGTCCTAATGTTTTTTTAATAATCTTCATATTTAAAAGCATTTTTAATTATCTCTTTGCGCAATTGTGTCTGCCACTCCAACTTCTTGCTCGGATAAACATTTTTGAATTCTCTTAAACATGAACCATCATATATATTCTTCCAAATCCTACTTATAGTCATTTATCTCCCTGTAATAGGATATTTTCTTTGGTTTTTGGTCAATATATGCAAGTAAAAGGATGTAGTTGTCTTGAAGCCCTCAACCACATAACACAAATTGATCTTCCAGAATGTTGTTTCTTAATATCAATATAATGCTAATGAAGATTCTCTCTATAGTTAAAAATGTGTCAAGAAGTAGCTTATTATGTATGAAGGGTTCCTGCTTAACGTAATTATTTCCCCCTTTTGCCATTCTTACAAAGCCTAAATGAAGTAAATTGTCCACAGAAGCAATCCATCCATATTTGCTGATATGTTCTCAAAGATATCTACAATCCTTCTTGACATGGGATGGCTATTAGAGGTTTTGGGGCTTCTGAGTTTGGTATGATACCGAAAGGGCAATATTTCAATCTGGATGCGGTTTCAGAGATTTTGATGTGTCTCATAATCTTAGCGAACCATTCTTCCAGCTCCACAATCTCAATTTTCCTTCAGATGTTTTGCTTGAAAATATGGAATTAGGAAGGTTCATTGTGCATAGTTTTATTGCTTACTGCCATGACCTGTATTCATGTGCAGACACAAGCACATGCAAATGATTTATTTTATTATGTTTATATTTGCTAAATTAGTGATTGTTTTGCTTCCGCCTTAAGAAAAGGAGATCATATACATTCATGATTCATCTGGCTTGCTTGTTTTTCCCTTGAGTGGTTACAATTCTTTGTTATTTTTTAGTTTTAGTTTTTTTCATGATGTTTCTTGATTATGCTAAATTGTTGCATATGTGATTACAATTCTTTGTTATTGGTTCTCATTGAAACTTTCTGTCATCTTCTTGTTGTTCAATCTCTAGATTTTCTTTGTTTTGTGCATGATTGGTACAGAAGCTATATGCGTTGTAAGATTCACATTCTTACTTTAGTTTCTTGTCTTCATGCAGGTTTTATTCAGACATTTGCAAGAAAAACTCATAATCACTGAGGTATGATGCATGTTTTAACATGATTAGTGGGTTACATCTTAGCACAAATTATCTTTTGGAAATTTGTGGATTTGTGCCAAAATAACAATTGTTGGGAAAATAAAGTTATTCTCTCTCTTAAACTGTTTGTTAGATTCTCATTTACCTTTCTAATTAGAATTTTCTAAAATTTTTTATTGGCAGGAGAAGTTGAAATACTCTCAATACCAGTTAGCTCCATGGCATCTGGAACCGGCTAATGACACGAACCTTCCTTCACAATCACCTTCTCATCCTCTTGGTGCAAACCTTGTCACGTCTGTATGATCACACTTTTCTCCTGGTTATTTTATTCACAGAAAAGTTGTTCTCCCTTCAGATTAATATTGTATTGTTAAAGCAAGCACTATTTTTTTTTCCTGTTATTTTAGTCCCAAAAATTTTCTCCTTTCTGATTAATATTGTTGCCAGAACAAAGGCCTTGAGATTGTGCCACAGCCAACATTTACTCATGCACAATCTCCTGGGTCTTCTCCAGCCAATAATGCTCGGCCAAAAGAATGGGAGGGACTGGGCAATCATAATCATGCTATTCTCAGCAACGTTGCTACAAAAAATCAGGATCTCAATATTTTGGAAGGAAACATTCTTTCTTTGAATAGGTAAAAGGGATTGTTTAGGCGCTTGATGTGGATGGTTTTTGGTCTGGTTTTAGGATTTTTTATAGATAAAAGTTTATGTTGATTATCTTCAGTTTCTGCCACTTGTTTAGTCTGTAATTGCACATCCATTTCAATTGGCTCATATAGTTCTCTTTTTGCACACATGCAATGGAGTGTGGGTTTTCTTAAACTGGTTTTTTGCCAGAACAATAGTTATTTTCTTTTATTACAACTGTTATTAATCTTCCTGTTTCAAATCGTTCTGTTGATTCTAAGCCACCACTAGGTGCTTCTATTTTTGTCCAAAACTTCATCCCCATACACAAGATACTTCTACCTTATTTGTGGACTAATTAAAGCTAAAAACAATTTGGCAAGTTATTCAAAGATGGCCAATGTAGAAGTACATGAAGGTTGGCATGTGGTGAGGGTGTTGAAGTTGTTGATTGGGATGGTAGGTAGAGCTATCTTTTCTACATCCTGGTGATGAGATCTGAACTTGTATTTGACATCGACATGTATATATATATGCTCCATGTGCATGTCTTGCTCCTCAATAAGCTTACCATGCATCCGCCTTGATCACAGGAGTCTTTCTCGATTATGTCAAGTGACTTTGCATCCTTTATTTGCGCTTGCAATGACACACTTTCCTTCCCATTCTATTTGCATCCTGCTCACTAAACTTTGACAGTGTCTTATTGCCCACTTTTTCATTCCAGACTATTCACGATAACTTCCATTCTTTCTTTGGGTAGAAATTCAAAGCAGAATGGAAACTGTTGTAGTTCATAATAGACCTGATGACCTGTTGCCACCACACGGACAATGTAAGTCTCTATAAAGTTTCGAGGATTGCAAAACTTGAGTAGAGAACCTTCATATTCATAAAACTTAGTTGTACCTTTTATAGGTTTACCTCCTTGACAATTAGTTGGACTTGTGTAAACTAATATTTTTGCTATGTCCTTGTATATCAACTCCACTTGTAGAAAGATTGAGTGTCCACTTGTTGCCCTACATGATATTTAGCCAGTTTAAGGAAGAGTTCCACTGACTATTGTGTGCTTGTCATAACCTTGGAAGCTTGGAAATGTTTTGCAACATATTCTGATTCTACTACATCATTTGCTGAGCATATACATAAGTTGCATAATTGTTTGCAAAGTGATAAGTATAAAACTATAACGAATACTTATACGAATGAGAACATAATGAAGGTGATTATGTGTTAGTTTGTATTTTCCCTGAATGCTTTTCATCAACAAAAAACTTAGAAAGCTTGTGCAGAATTAATTTTTTATTAATTTGATTGGGACATGAATATTAATCCAATTTTCAAGGCTAAGGATTTAATGCCATAAAGAGATACTTTTGAGCCTTCAAAATGTCAAACAAGTATGTCTACTAATAAAGTTTATGCATCCCTGCTAATAGCACCAATTTCACTTTTGCCACTCCCACGTCATTCTCAATTGATGAGCAACTTCTATCATATGAGGTTATACTGAGTCCTTCAGGCAAACAACAGTATTTTATCCGATGGAGAGGCCATTCACTATCAAATGGTTGTTGGGTGACTCATTACGAGCTATAGCATATTGCCCTCAACCTCTGGATGAGTATCTTCACCTTAACTTCCTAATGGAGAGTTATTCACGGCCTAGAAGAGTTTGAGTGCCTCCTGATTCGAACTTATGTTTGACATCAAATATGCTGTTAGTTACATAATCAACGTCTTTATTTAAGCTTTCTATTTTAGAAAAAAATTGTATTTGTTTTATTAGGATTAGGCTTTTTTGTTTCCTTATTATTTTTATTATGGTTTTTTTTTTCCATTGTGTTGTTATTTTATGTGCTTGTGACCCTATGACACTCTCGCTGTGGCACTCTCTGTATAAATAGTATCTGTATAAATAGTAACCATCAGGGCTGAGTTGAGATAATGATTAACCATAGAATGAAGTTTAATTTTGTCTCTTTCAAAGCCACCGGCTCTTCCTTTTTTTTCTCTCTCTCTCTCTCCCCTCTTCCTCCCGTTTTTCTCTTCTCCTTTCTATTGTAAATGTAGATATTTATCATATGTGCAGTTTTTTGTAATGATATTTCCATCACCTTCCACTCTCTCCCCACCTCTTACTTCATTTAGGCTTTTAGTTTTGGCAGGGAAGTGTTGTGGGAAATTAGTAATGATGTTTGGTTAAACTTGTTTTATGAAGTTCCCTATGTGTTGGCCAACTTACAAACAAATGATATTCTCTTTGTAACAACAAAGCACTTATGTCAATAATGAGGGTAAACATTTATCTGTTACTAAAACCCTATTTTCATTAATGTTTGGTCAAAATTCATGCCTTAGCCTCTGCTAAGAGAATTTAGGTGGATTTTCGGGTCAAAATTTTGGTAGACATGTTGGATTTAAGATATGACACCAACCAAAGATTTCACCCTCATTGTGCGAGTACATTATGATCTAGTTCAGGTTTTTTATAGGCACAAGTTCCTCTGGTTAATTAGTCCTCCTAGTGATAAGAGAGAATTTTTTATTAAGACTGTTCGTTAAATATAAGCGCTGAACATATGGTAGCATCAAATTTGGTGGAGTTAAAAGTTTACCACTTTAAACTTAAAGCGGATGGTGGGAGTAGTAATAATGAACTTGATAAAGATCCATGTTCCCTGTTTTATTTAGTTGGAGGAGATAGTTGATCCAACTTGACCAAAGAATTATCGTCAGTAGCCATGAGTTTCTTTGTCAAAAGGAACTTTGTAGACCGAAGGTGGATATTTATCTAAGAGAATAAATTCAAGTGCACTATATGATTTATTACTCAAGGAATTTTTAGCCATTAGAAAAATTATGAGCTCTGGCCATTATAATAATTTAATGATGCCATTTTATTATAAAATCACCTAGTAGAGGGTCCCAATCATAATCGTTTGATTGTGGTGCATTTGGTGGCAAAATTATTGGTTGGAGGTCATATGTCGTGTCCTTACTGGTGAGAGATTGTTTGAGAATAAATTATAGCAATATACTCGATATGACATTGGCTCGTTCAGAGTTGAGGTTATTCTCAAATTTATCACTCTCGAAAAACGGTTGTGGAGAAGGAATAGATTTTGCTTTAAGTTTAAAAAAATAATAGATTTCACCTAATTTATTTGAATTTTGTCGATTTTCTTGATATTTTTGTTGTTTACTTGGATTCAAGGCCAAAATATCTTGCATATGGGTTTAAGGGCATTTTGAAACTAAAGTCCATGTTAATTTAGATTTGCTTTCAACATGACCATCATTAGTGTATTTGAATGGCTTCATGTATTATTTGGATATTTTCAACTATGCCCGCTTGGTAATAGAGTAACGTATTCAAGTACTAATTTTGCGAGTTGCCCTACAAGCGGTGAATTCAAGAATTTATATTTCTTTAATTAAGTTTCTTTTGTAAAAGGCATTGACGACACATACTAGTTGGGCTTAAAATCATGGTACTAACGTGAATAATAGCATTCGCTGTGATGATGGTGGGAATTTCCGAGAAAGTTCTCCTAGATGTGAAAATTAGAAGAGTTTAAATGACAAGAAAATATATTCATGTTGTCGTATGTTCTCAACTTTTTTTTATTACCTCTGTTAAAGTGAAATATCTTGTTGCTAGTTTGATGGAGTTTGTTATTGTTGGCCAGATTTAAGCAACATATAGTATCTTTCCATGGCCGAGAACTTTGAAATCGGACTAAATATTGTGTGGAAAGAAGGAAATGGCCCAGATTTAATGTTTCAACAAGAATTTAATCATAGGTTGAATTGGATGACATAATTAATATTAAAAAACACGAAATAACAAAAATAAAGAGAATCACTTTAAGAAATATAGAACATACACCAGAAATATCTTGTATAATTTTAAATTTAAAAAACTAGATTTATGTGAAGAATAATTTTATAATTTATTTAATAAATTTTGGCTATAAATTATTTATATAAAGATTAAATTTTAGCCGCCTTGTTTAAAATAAATACTTATAATTTGATGATAATTTGAATTAGAAAATCGAATGAAATCTTAATTGATCCACCAAATATTGGTCTGACTACTCGTTCTAATTGGTTCTTAATAAAGGTTGTTTTAACTTTGGACCAAATTGATCAGGGAATTGGTACATGGTTGAACCAGCCTATTTGGTCTGGTTTTTAAACCTTGTCCATGGCACATTCAGCTTTGAAACCCTGGTTTGCTTTTTAGTTTTATGTGTTTCTATTATGCTTTTTTTAATAATTTAAAAATAAAACAATGGAGAAAATCTTTAATATAAATGCTAGTTAACATGAAAACAGAGTACTTTCATTATGCATATGTGAAATATACATATGCTGTATATTTTTCTTACATGTTTATGCAATATTGCAATGTTTGATTATGTTCACAGAGATGCCATTCATCCATGTACATTGCAGTTATACATATAGCAGGCTACTTGCTTAACTAGGCTTCCATTCACTATAGTAACTTGCAGCTGTTGTTGCTTTATTGACCTTTTCTTTGGATGCACATTTTTCTTTTGGGCATTTTAGGAATGTGGCACAAAATATGCCAACCCATTTAAGCAAAGGATACCCTCATGCTGTACATTTTAGTGCCGAGTCAAGAAATCAGAATCCATCATTCAAGGACCTTGCTAGAAACAATGAAACAGATGATTCTGAAGCAACTAATGTTCCACAGGGGAGAGAACCTGCTGACCATTGGGTTCCTGCTAACTCTCCTTACCTATCTTCTGGACTTGATGATCCCAACTCATCTTATCCTTACCTGCCGCCCGTCCTTGAGGAGCCAAGTTCTTCAGTTTCTGAAGGTTACATTCGTTATCACACTGAAGATACTTTGTTTGTTTCCTTAGTTGTGCTTCATCTTTCAGCAAATATGTCATATATGCAGCTGCAGAAGATGATCCATTGCCTGCAATAGAAGGTCTTCAGATTTCAGGCGAAGCTTTTCCAGGAAGAGAACTTTCAAGCGGGTGGGTACTCCATCAATGGAACAACCAGTTGTAATTTTGAGGTATATTTTATGCTTTGTGCTCTACCATAGTTATATATGTTGTGGTCATACGGGTGTTGTGGGAAAGAATTTCTTCATGTGTGTTGCACTCAACTTATAATACCTTTTCTATTTTATTATTTGCAGTGGGTACGCTATCTAGAAGATGGTTCAGTGCACTATATAGAAGGTACGTAAAACCCTGTACATCTTGTTGTAATGTTGCCAGTTTTAAGCTTTATCTATGTAATGATAGGAGCAAAGCAACCCAAGTATCTCGTTACTGCTGATGATGTTGACTCGTATCTTGCCATTGAGGTTCATCCATTAGATGACAGGAAACGGAAGGTAATTTTTGTTTTGAAGGTTCTTTTCTATGTTATCTATTTATCTATTTTTTTGTTTACTCGGAGTAATGACTTCCTTACCTGAATCTTTAACATGGGATGTTGTATCCATGCAACACACATATGGCGATCTGAATTGTGTTGAAAACATGTTATGGATATGGGATAACAAACATAAGCACACATGCGTGTTATGGATGCATTGCCATGTAGTAGGATCAAGGGTTGTATCCAAGTTCAACCAAAAAGTAATTATTGACCTCAATACCAGTGTCGGAGTTGGGTCGACCGTGTACGGTAAATTTCGAAAGCGAAAGAGTGCGACGTCGTGCTTGGCTCTCTTGAAACGCGTCAACCAAAAACCCAAATCGTCGAAATTTCATCCTTTAGCAAAACGGATAGTGCCAACACGTCTAGAGTAACAGAAACATCTAAGATCAACACCCATATTGATTGGGGTTTAATCGGTGAAAATTTAAATTTTACGTGTGTGAATCAAGGCGATGACTTACGCGAACGACGATGGCAATCTAATTGCGGCGTAGAAGCAAAAAAAAAAACCTATACCAATTTTATTTATATAATTAATTACCAATAGTAATTAAAAAAAGATAAAATGTTTAAATAAAAAAATAAAAAAATATCTAAAATACCCCCTTCTCACATAAAACTCCCTCATACTCACTCCAACTGATCCCCTCACGACTCCTCATGCACAAACCCGTTGAACTGCCCTCTCCCTTTGTCTATCTCTCTCATGCCGTCATGCGTGCCCAAGCCGCCACTGGCCACTCTGAACACCACCACCGTGAGGTCTCGTGCATTGCCATCTCATCATCACTTGCGCCGCGCACCTAAGGTATAACCCGACACTTGTATTTTATATTTGTATATGTAATATAAGTACTCATGACCGTTTTTATTAGCGATCGGGGAAATATAAGTACCCGTAACCATTTTTATCAACGAGCTAGAAAATTCGCATGCATGCCTTAAATACCTATGACCACTTTTATTAGAGAGAGGGAAAATTTGTTTACATGATATAAGTACCCATCATCGTTTTTATCAGCAAGCTGGGAAATATAAGTACCCGTAATCGCTTTTATTAGCTTGTGGAGAAATTCATTTGCATGAAATATAAGTATTCGTGACTGCTTTTATTCGTGAGCTAGAAAATTTGTTATATAAAAAAAAAAAACTAATTATTCATGATTGCTTTTCTTAGCAGGCAGGGAAATGCTATGCTTTATAAATAGGTACTTGAAGGTTCGTGCCCGCTTTTATTAGCAAGCGATGAATAAAATTTCGGCCGCGGTGTCACTTGACACTTACCATGACTGATTATTAGCAGACAAGAATACTTAACACACCCAATGCAACCCCCTATGCATGGACGCTGGGGTGCTGCCAAAATTTGTAACAAAACTCATGACTTAGAAAATATTTAAATAAATTGAAATCTACCTAAACTCCTAAGTCAATAAATTAAAAATGCACGGCACCCTAGATTCTAAACATTGGAAAGTAAATATGAATTGAAAATCAAGACCTACCAAAATATAACTTGTAGGAGAACTAGTTTCTCACCAATAAACAGACAAAAACTTCTCTTTTAGGTTCTAGCTAGTGTGCACTCAAAGCCCTTAGCAATACGCTCTCTAAATTGAAATATGCAAAGGAATGAACAAAGGTCGGGTTCCCTATTTATAACCCAAGAAATTGATTCCCTTGTGGGATCCATTAAACCAAATTCCAAGCATAAAAATGACAAGGGGAGGAGTGACGGATGAACAAGTGTAAAGTTGCAGAAATTTATTGATATATAGGCTAAATATAAAGATTTGATTTTTGCTACAACTTTTTATAAAGCTGATTGTAAAGTTGTAGAAATTTATTGAAATCAGTGAAAAGTAGCAGCCAATCAAAAATTCTAGTTGCGGTCTGAAAATAAAGCGGTAAGAAAGCTGTTCTAAATGAAGCCTATGTTTCTTTTAGAATGCTGTTGTAATACTACTTGATGCAGCAAGAGTTGTAGGAAGAAGTTGAGCTTGTTTAGTTATCGTTGCATAAAAAAAACATTAAAGAAGATATAAAATTTTTAAAAGAAGGAATTATTGAAGTTATTATTATGTCTTTCTTGGAACAATTCTTGTCTAATACGATTGAGTTTTGATTGAGGTGGAGATTAGTCTACTTTCTCTTCTTTCAGTTTATCAAATATCTGATGCTCCATTACATGCTAACTGCTATATATATTAAGAAAAACTAAATGTGTGGAGAATTTGCTTGTTAATGAAGAAGTTCACACGAAAAGTTCAAAGTTCTTTGAATACTAATGTTAATTGATGCGGGCAAAAGATACAGGGGGCCCTATATCTCTCGATCGCAAAAGACAAGACTGACTTCTACGGACGAAAATGACTAAGGACGAGAAAATGGACGAACAAACTCTTACATTTCAAATTAAACTAAACAAAAGAAAACTTACAACAATACAAACGACTCTTGCAAACAAAATGACGACACCCTAAAGTTGCTTCACTTAGAGAAGAAGGATACAGGTGGAGTGGCACTTGCGGAGAGACAAAAGAGATTAGAAGCCCGAGAAGAAAGGTTGGAAAGAGCCCGCAGGATTTCCGGAGGGGATGAGAAAGAAGGGTGGAAAGAGCCCGCAGAATTTCCAAGCAAGCCGCAAGTTAACAAAGATTTTTTTTCCAAAAATCACATATCACGTTCACTTTTTTAAAACATTACAATACCCCCCATATATATAGGTATGAAAGGGAATACAAAGAGACACTAACATTAAATTTAACACAAGAAACTAAGCATAAAAACATTAAAACACCTAAAAATAAATCCCAAACCCAAGAACCGAAGAGGTAGCCGCAAGAGCCAAAGAGGCCGAGCGGAAACCAAGGGGCCACGGCCTCGGGAAAGAGCCCAGGCACGGGAAACCAGCGGCCAGCCGGAATCCAAGGGGGCAAATGCAATGAAACCATGGAGGAAACCAAGGAGTCATGCATGGGAATTCAAAACACCTTTCTTGGGATTCCAAAAGCCCTTTTTGGAAACCCAAGAGACACCATAAAAAAACATTAAAAACTAAATAACATTTAATAAAAAGTAAGATAATAAATGAACTAAAATGTTAGCTCATAATGAGCTAACCCTTAGTTCAATAAATGAATTAAAGTCCAGCTCATAAATGAACTAAAAGTTCAGCTCAAATATGTTAAACTACTAGACTCAAGGGAAGCCAAAATTTGATTTATTTTGGACTAGTGTTGACCCCCCCTTTGTCTACATCATTAATGATCTTATTCGAGGACTTGCTAGACTTGATAAGTTGGGTTACCATTATTTTAGGAGTAGAAAATCTAATGTATTTTTAGATTAATTTCGTGTGTATTTTTTTCTGCTTTTTGGTTTTATTTTCATTATTGTATGCCTCGAGCAAGAAATTATAATTTATTATTATTTTTTAATGGAAGAAAATAATGGGGATCTGCCTAAACCCCATTCTAATATAAAATTGACACATGATTAATATGCCTATTGAGTATTTCGGTTTAGTGAACCTCCGAATTTTGCTCTACATTAATTTATATGTGCTTAGCTCACATTGTTCAATATGAGAATTTGTTAGACCGGTCCACTAGACCGGTCCAGCCGGTCCAGGCGGGACCGGTTCACGGGCGTAAATCGCGAACAGGCGAATCTGGCGGAGAACGAGAGGCCCGTTCCCCCCCGTAGAACCGTTTAGGAAGTTTTTTTGAGCGTTTTGAGAGGGAAATTTGAACGTAGGGACTGTTTAGGGAATTCCTTTTGATTTGTATGCTTTAAATAGTAGATTTTCCTAGGGTTTGATCATCTTGAATTTGGCTGAAATTTGAGATCTCTTAGATTTAGGTTTTCTTTGGGCTCTAGCGGCGTCTAGAGATTTGGGAGAGATCGATCCTCCTCTCGAATTGAGGATCAATTGTATCTTTTCTATTTCCTTTCATCTTCTAGTAAAATACAAGTTCTTACTTCGTGTTTCTATCGTTTTTCTCGTGTTTTCCCACTGTTTTGGCTGATTTCCTGCTGTGGACAGCAGTTTGCTGTGAGATCTTTGGCTAAAGTGATTATTAAATACTTGGAATCAAGTATTTCCTATCAGAATTTTATTCCTCGGTAGTTTTCTTTTTTTGTGTGTGTGTAGAAAATCTAGCTATTTTGTTGAAGTTTAGCTTGGAATGAAATTCAGACTAATCAATTCTTCTCAATTTTTTGTTGCACCCAACAAATCCCAAGCTTATGTAGCACTATATCTTGTATGTGTTATATTATAATACAATAAGCAAAAATATTAAAGACAAAACCCTATATTGTCAGGTGGGGGGGGGGGGGGGGGTTGGGGGGGGGGGGGGGGGGGGGGGGGGGGGGGGGGGGGGGGGTGTAAACAGAATGAGCTTGGGAAACAGTGTTCTAGTTCATAAACTACAATGCTGGTTTTAACCATTTTAACATTTCCATATACTTTTACGCACTTAAAAGAATAAGTATTATATTTTTCTCGCCCTTTCAGGCACTTATAATGTTATACAATGGTGATAATCACATCACATAATCATCTTGAAATTATGCATAATTGTTGTGTTAAATTTGCAACCTTCCTGACAATCTTTACTGATGGGATTTGAACCTTTACCTCTTTTTTTTGGAGGCAAGGGAATTTAACACTTGACCATGTGACGTGTGGCATCTTAACTTACAAAGGGAAATTAGCTCTTGGTCATTTGAGGTGTGCATCTTAACCTATAACGGGCAATTAGTACATTGTCATTTTACTTTTTAAGGGCAGTTAACACTTGGTCATTTGGCATGTGGTATCTTAATTTATTAACCTTAATAATCTTATTTTAATGACTTTTCTTCTTTCGAGAGTTAAAATGATTGATTTTTCTATGTGGGTCTTTTTCATTCAATGATGTTTCTTTCATGCCTATTTATACAAGCAGCTGTTGGCCTTTTGAAATGAATTTTTTTCTGGGAATGATAAAATGCTTAGTTATATTATCATATTTGTTTTATTTTTACGTATCTTTTTTAGAATTTCTAGCTGGCTTCCCTTGAACTAAACTTTTGAGTAGGTCTGTTTACTAATTAGTTTATGCATTTGTTTTTTTATTTATGCTCAGCTGATTTCCATTTGCAGGGTGAACTAGTTAAGGTATTGGCGAATGATCAAAGAAAGATAACTTGTGGTGAGTGTGGTTCCGTATTTTTATTACTGACGAGTTTATGGTGTGTTATGGTTTAGTGTTAAATGCAGTTGGTTACATTTGTCATATTATCTGCAGAGCTCTCTGTTGTTTAAAACTTACCCAATTAGATTACTCATTATCTTATGCTAATATGTTGGTAGACACTTTGATGTAGGGCTCCTTAGCATCTTTGATTCACTAAGGCAATCTAAGATGAGGTGCACACATGAATAATTCATAATTCACATGTTACCAACTCTCGACTTTAGCAAATATTGGTCACCTTTGCTTCCATAATAAGAAATTCTCTTATTTTGTTCGAAGAAATAATGTAATGGTCACCAAAATTTAAATTTTCACAAAAAAAGACTGAGCAAATATAAAATTCAACATCCATCAATATTCACACCAAACAAAGGTTGACATACATGCACAAATAATAAAAAGATATATAAAGAAAATAGGTCATCAAGTGTACTCCAGACCTCATGCTAGTACAAGGAGAGTCATCCTAAAAATAGTCATAAAAAATTGTGCTGGAAGAATCCACATCTAACAACACACAATTACTGAGATTAAGTTTGAAATTTTATTGAACCATTAGAAGAATATTACATGCCTCAAGGGTCTTATTTATAATCCAAATAGAGTTTTGGGAATCCATGAGGATGTAGTTAAATATAACAAGTTTTAATACATCATACATGAATTCCAACAGCACATGTAAATGCTAGGTCTCCAATTATTGATTCCAGCATATGGAGTTTCTTACTTCCAACACGGGCAGATAAAAAATTGGCAATCAACACAAATAGAGGGAAATAGAGGTTAGCAGTGATTAGGGGTGCAACCGAGTCAAGCCGGCTCGCGAGCCGGCTCGAGCTCGACTCGATAATAGGCTCGACGAGTCGAGCTTATCGAGCTCGCGAGTCGAGCTTGAACGCAATTTCGAGCTCGAGCTCGAACAGCCGATTGATCGACTCGATAGCTCGTCGAGCAGCTCGATTGCAAAGCTAGCGGGGGAAATGGAAATCGTGAGCGGGAAATCAAAAATTCTAAATGACGACGGCCTCGCGTCCCCTGGTTTCCTTCCCCCTCCGACGGCGGCCTTGCTGTCGAGACTCAAGCCCATCCTATGCGACCTCTCCGACCCCACCGACACCCTCGCCAAACTCTCCCCCCTCACCGACGTCACCCACATCTTCTACGCTGCGTGGCCCAATCGCGAATCCGAGACCGAGAACATCGCCGCAAACAGCCCCTCCGACGAGGCGACGACGCCCTCGCTGTTCTCCCCTCCGCCCCCGATCTCCAACACGTTTGCCTCCAAACCGGTCGCAAGCAGTGCATTACCTCGGCGGCTTCGATTCCCTCGGCAAGGTAAAATCAGACGCGGATCTTGACGGTGGAAAATCTAAACGACGCCGGCGAACCCGAACGCGACGACGACGAACCCGAACTCGACGGCATTTCAGCTCGAATTGAGCTCGACGAGCCGCTCGATAGCGAAACGAGTCGAGCTCGAGCTCGGATTTTGAGCTCGACTCGAGTTCGAGCTCGAGCTCGAGCTCGGTATCTGAGAGTATAGCTCGACTCGAACAACCTCTGGCTCGAGCTCGACTCGACTCGTTTGCACCCCTAGCAGTGATAAGTAGTAGGAAGCAAAGGCCACCAATTAATATAATAACTAGGAGCAAATATGAGCAATGAGAAGTAGCTAGAAATAGAAGTAACAATCAGTAAGAATTGCAGGAGTCAATGGTGGTAGGTGTCAGAAGAGTAATTGAAAACAACAAAAGCCAGTAGCGGGAGGTAAAAAATAGTGTGAACAGAACAACCACAATGGGATGAAATTGCAAAAGAATAAGAAATAGATGTTTTACATCTCAAACTCAATAATTGTTGAACTGAATATGAATTCAAATGATGCTGAACTTGAAATTTAACGGGCAAAGTCTTAGAATGGTTCAACAAAAACCTGCTGAAATGTTGGTCGGCTTCATGCTTAGACGGAGAAACCTAAGCATAAAAAATGCGAGTCCTAGCTCCAAGAGCAACATTTAGCAGTGCTCTCATTCGGTAAAATCAAAGTTCCCATCTTTGATTATTAAAGATCAAACCATGATAGATGATAACTTGTCATATTCATGAATTATCTACAACAAAGTCATACTAAAAAGATATGTTTAGCAAGTAGTTTCTCACAGCTACACTTGTAAAATTACCAAAACTACCAACCAATGCTTTGATAAATACATTACACTTGTCTTATGCATGCCTTTAAAAGACCTTCGTATGATGGACCACTTTGTGCTTTATTCTAAAAGAATGATGCTTCATGCATATTTTTCAAAAAATTCTAAGCCTTCATGGTATTTCATCAGCTATTATTTTTGATAGAGATGCTAGGATTATTTTTTAAGAACACTTTGGAATCTATTTGGAACTAGATTAGATTTTTCTACAACCTTCCATCCATAATTGATGGCCAAACTAAAGGTGTTGATAAAATCTCGTATAATCTTTTATGATGCGTAATAGCTGAAAACAATGAAACTTGGGATAAACTTGGGATATGTAATTGGTCACTTCTAAATTTTCCTACAATAATAATATTTCAAAAACAACAAAGAAATCACTTTTTAAAATTATTTATGACTTCAACCCCAAGAGGCCAAACTCTTCATCCTCACTCTTTAAGCCAAACTCCCTCCTCTAACCCTAGCTATCTTTCTTCCTCATTCTGACAATCCACAAGTGACCTAAGACCTCCTTTAAGTCATCAACCATTCATCAAACACAAATCCTACTATTATTGCCATCAACCTTGTTCACACAAAAACTCTAGTAAACCCTTCAAAAAAACCAATCACCCACTCAAAACTCCTCACGACTCTGCTACCATAAATCACATCCCACCTCACGCTACCCTATTGGTGATGCATCACCCATTGACACCCTCTCGTAGAAACTTCGTTTTACAAGACTTTCTTCTTAGTGCTTGGCTACACTCATGAGCGTTGTTGTGCTTGCGATCCTTCATTGCATGCCTATTGCATGTATCCTATCGTACTCATATTGCACTTGGGATAAGCTCGCTACCTTTGTACACACATTCATGCCCATGAGCCTTCGCTATTCCTCATGATCTCCTTTCGCTTTGCTGCTCCCAGCCCACATTTAACTTATTGTGCATTGTGTGCTGCTGCTCATGATCTCCTTTTACATCCATTGCACCCATCCCTTATTGAGCCTATGCTATTGCATGTTATTGTTATCTACTAGTGATGTAGAACGTACATGCAAGGATGAGTAAATTAAGGAGTTTGCACGCTTAATATTTAGAGCACAATAATTAAATCTTTAAAGTGATTTCAAACGACTAAGTAAAACCAAAGAGCGGTAAAATAAGCTTAGGCCAAATCACATGCATAGGAGTTAAAATCATAAAATAGTCAATTTATTCTAACGTTGCATGCATGATTGGTTTTCAACCATAAATTCCTATGCTAACAATAAGATTAGTCTCTACAAGAAGATCCATCACTCAACTCTTCTAATGACTAGGCTTTAGTGGGGAAGCATTAACGTGATTGTCATGAATCTACTAAGACCACAATTGAGAAGTAACTTCGAAGATAAAAAGAGTCGGGGGAAGAGTTTACCCAAGGACAAGAGAGATGCGAGCTCCAGTAAAGTCGTTTGAAGGTTGAAATGAAAGGGGACAGCATCCACGAGCCTTTTGGATGTTGTTAGACAGCAATCTGTAACTCCGAAGTGGCGAGACAGCTACAAGGGACTATTTAAATTACTGGACAACAGCTTTAAGCTCTCAGAACAGTTCAGGACAGCCACCTACAAGGCTTAGGGAAACCTTGGACAGCTGCTGTGGACGTTTAGTGTTTTCTGGACACCAATTTGCTGATTGACGGAACTCTGGGCAGCAAGGAAGGTCTCTTGGGAATGCTTCTAACGGATTCTATTAAACCTGAAAATAGATTCCAGATTTAATTAAGAGTGGGCCAGGTTTTGTAATTTGAATTCAAAACATTGGGAAGGAAAGGAAAACTTACTCCTAATTGAGGGATTGATTGAAGTAATTAGGGGGGATGGGATTTAATGTGGTGAGAGAGAGAATAAGGGAGAGATGGGGGGGGGGGACCGGCCATATGGAGAGGGGAAATAATTGTCTAGGTTCAATGTATGTCGGTCAAGGAGTGATTTTAGGAATTTATTCAAATAAATTAAATTTAGATTTGATTAAATTAGATGTTTCCTCATTGGGATGTATTAGGGAGGGAAATATTTGAAATTCAAATATTGAATTGAATGCAAATAAATGCACCTTCCTAATTGAGGGAGGTTATTTTAGGAAAGTGAGTAAAGGAATATTTGAAATTTGAATTTCAAATTAGGGGCTTGGGAGGTGGGTCGGTGGCTAGGTGGGTGGAGGGGGGAGGCCGTGGGAGGGAACCGGCGATCGGGTGGGTGATGGTCAGTGGCTTGGGCGGCCAAGGAGGCCGGCGGCCCAAGGGAAGAGGCTCGGGTTAGGGAAAAGTTACCAAGAACAACTTTGTGGGGAATGAGGCCGGCGGGTGGGAAGTTTGGGGAGGGAATTCAATGCAAAAAAAAATAAAAGAAAAGAAAAATAAGAGAACCGCGAACCTTGGAATCCACCAAGATTGACGGGTATTGCAAATCACCCTCCTCAGGTCTCTCCTCCCATGAACTCACTAAGAGATCAATCTCCTCTCTTGAACTCACTAAGAGATCAGACAAGTAGAAAAAATTTTTCATTAACAATTCATCATCCTTACATGAAGAGGGAGGAAGGATTTAAATCGACAACGGAATAAAGAAAATACAAAGACACAATTGCCCCTAAGGCAAACACATGACGAGGCCCTTAAGCAAGGGCATAAAGGGAAAGAAATACAATAGACTCATAAAACATAAAACAAAATACATCAAATACAATAATAATCAAAAGTAGATCGTGTCCGTAGATCATTTATCTTCTGATGTCCTCATCAACTAGTTGCTTTGTTGCTCTCGGTCATTTTATACTTTGCTAGCTCATAAGTAATTGGTGACCTCAATGGCAACTCACCTCTAGTTTTCATTATGGAGTTCATCTTCTGTCTTTCTTCCTGATGTGCTTCACTTTCTTTTTTGGTGCTTCCCAACTAATTGAGGTTTTATCCCGTGCTTCATCTATGGTCAATCTTCTTCATCTATTGCCTTTTGGTAATCCCGTCGTTGGTGATGGTCTCCACGCCTATTCTTGTCAGATCCCTTTAGATTCTAATGTTCATCCTTCTTAGTTTTCTACTCCTACTTTTTCCTTTGTTGGGTAAGGTCTTCTTGCACCCTATTACCAAAATTTTCTTTATTCTTCTAGTATTGCTTTGATTCTGTAAAACATAAGTCGACCACTACCTATCATGGTAAACTTTCATTTACTCAATAGAAGAGATTCCCAGTCTTGCAGTTTTTTTTTGGCTTATTGAAAGTGATTTTTATTTCTAATCTTCCAGTTCTATTCTCTTACACTTTGCATGGTAAATTTGTCTCTGGACGATTGAGCTTGGATATTATTCATACCTTCATATTTGATCTTTGTTTGTTAGATGACTACTATATTGGATGCTTTGATCAACACACATGTTAACAAACTATTTATGGAAGCATATTATTCTAGGCTTTTCTCTCTATTGTCATATAATGTGAGTGGCAGACAAATACATATAAAGTGGTCGTCATACTTTGATATTTTGCGGATCCCTCTATTACTCATGTTTATATTGTTTCCCCTCATCTTCGAGTCTGCTGCATCATTCAACCCACACTATATTCTTTGAGTTCAATTTTGGCTGACCAATACAAGTGGATGTTGCTATTGCTGGATTCTATACTGTTTGTGGCTTGCAATTTTTATTGAAATAAGCATTTTTGTTCCTTTAGCTTGTACTTTCTCAAGTGGCTACTGATAAAGAGTGGATTTTGAAGGTTTGCCTCTTATTTCCAGTCTTGCAAAATTTTTAGGAATGATTGTATTGATTGCTTCAAGGCCCATCTGGAATAAAGAAAATTGTCTTCTAGGATTCCTACTAGTGGGGTTGGCTTTTTTTTTATCATAGTATGGACACTGAAGTATTTTGTGTTGTTAATTATCATGATCATTTAGAATCATCTTTTGAATTAGTGTTAGAACTTTACCCTCAGGGAGTTTCTACTGTTCTAGATTTTTCCTTAGAATCATCTTTTGAATTAGTGCCTTCACTTGCTGCTGATGGATTTTTGGATGAAAGTATCTCTTTACTCCTACATCTCGTTTATCCTATGCTTTGGATTTCAGACCTTCTTATACCTTTAAAGTCATGCTTGGGTTAGATATATGTCAGCTTATTGATGGTCCTACAATTACTCATATTATTTCTTCTTTTTGTAATATCTCACTTGTGTTCACCAATGCTACATTTGATGGCTCTGAAGTGATGTCGTTGATGAAGTGTATATGGTTTTAGTGGATGAAATTTTTTTAGTTAGTGCTTTTATGTTGATGTAGGCAAAGGGGGGGTCAACTCATGCCCAAATTAATTCAATTTTGGCATCCCTCAAGCTTACAAGCTCAATCAATTTGAGCTGAAATTTTAGCTCATTTATGAGCTGATCTTTAGTTCACTTATTGAACTAAGGGTTAGCTCATTATTAGCTAACATTGTAGTTCATATTTATCTTTTATTAAATATCATAGTTTTTATTATTATATGTTTTTAATTATGTTAGTCGCTTGGAATTCCAAAGCGGCTTTTATAATTCCAAGATGTTGTTTCATTTTCCCATTCGGTGGCTCTTTGGATTCCACCATGGGTTTTGTTTTTTGTGCCTTTGCCCATTGGGATTCCGGCTGGCTGCTGGTTTTCCGCGCCTGGGATGATTCCCGCGGCTGTGGCTCCTTGGTTCCGTGCGGCCTCCTTGTCTCCCGCGGCTGTTGCTTCGGTTCCTGGGCTTGGGCTGTTTTCCGTGATGCATGGGAGGGATTTCCGTGCTCATGGTGCTTAGGTTCTTGTGCAAATTAATGTTGTGTCTTTTGATATTCCCTTTCATACATATATATATATATGGGAGATTTGTAATATTTTAAGAAGTGAATGTTATGTTATTTTTGGAAAAGTAAACCTGCGGGTTTCTTGGAAAAGCTTGCGAGCTTTGTCTGTCTTCTTTCTCATCCCCTCCGGAAATCTTGCGAGCTCTTTCCAACCTTTCGTCTCGGCTTCTAATCTCTTCGTCTCTCCGCAAGTGCCACTCCATCTATATCTTTCTTCCAAGTGCAGCAACTTTAGGGTTTTTTTCTTTAATTTTAAGTTTGCAAGTCGTCGTCGTTTGTAATTTTTTAATTTCTTTTCTGTCTTTAAATTGAAATGTAAGAGTTTGCTCGTCGTCATAGAATTATCGTCTATTTTAGTGTGTTAGCGGGTGTTCGGGTGTCTCATCTCTTGTGTGTGGGCGAGGGGTATAGGCTCCCTATATTTATTACCCCCACCATATGTCAAGGCACTAATTGGAATAATCTTTCTCTATTCTCCCATATTTATTAGATTCCAAGCTAGACATAACAATTCTATTGATGATTTTGGCATTTTGAACTTAGCATGTGTTTCATTGTCGATTTTCTTCCGTTAAATGATGGACAATACTCGTCGTTGAAAGTTATATTGATCCTAATTTTGTTTTCTTTTTATTTTGGCAGTCCTACCATATAATCTTTTCGATGATTATATAAATTTCATTACTTAAAAAAAACTCTCCTACCATAAACAAATCGATGGAGGATGATAATGGGTAGACATTTTTAATGCTTGGTGATGGTTATGGTTGTATTATGAGGCATTTGGAGGTGAGGTGAGGGATTGGGTTGGACTTTGGTATATTATAAAAGGAGACCGTGAGGAGGTGGAATTAGGATTATTTGGTGAAGTTGTGGAAGTGTGGAGGCTCAGGAAGGGTTAGGGGAGACCTTGGCTGAGAGGTGGGGATATAGTTTAAGGATTGATGATATGTGCGAAAAGTTGGAGGACCATGTGGCGGTCTTATGGCTTTCTTTGGACGATCCATTTTTGAGAGTGTATATTTGGGTTATGTTATGGTACAAGGTTTGTGGGGTTGAACAATGATTTTGGGTGTATGAGTGATATTTCTAGGGTTGAAGAGATGTCGAAGGTCGTATCTACGGTTGTGGGAGATGTAAACCAAGAGAAAGAGGATGGAGGTATGAAATATAAAGAAAATATAAGATGTTAAACTCATCGAATTCAAAAGATTTGGGTCAACTACCAAGCTTCGTTAGGGAATTTTCTTGGAACTAACTTTAGAATTCTTTCGATAATTGATTGAAAGAGAGTACAATAGTTGGTTATATATAAAACAAAGCAAATACGTTAATTACTTGTATGATAACTTCAGCCTAGCAACAAAAAAAAAGTAGTTTCAATTGCCATTAATCTTCATGTCTATATGAGGGGCAAACCAAGGGGTTTTAGAGGACTTTTTGAGTTGTTTTCCCTCTTTTAGCTTGCCTTAAATTTGCATTGCATGTCAAGCCTTGAAAGGAAGGTGGAGTGACACTTTTATTTGAAGCATGTGTTGTATTTAATATGGGGGCCTGCCAATGACATGTTCTTTTTTTCCTTATTTTGAAAAATATAGTGATGATGATGATTTAGAATCTTGATGCATTTCTCTGATGATGGTGATGATCAATTATTTGGGCATGTATGAAGAAGTATGAAAAAAGGTTTAACGAGAATATAAAAATAGCATAAAAAATAGAAATGAGAAGTGACAAATTTAAGGTAATATTGATAGAAGTTGTTTCAAACCAAGTTTTAAAAAGGAGAAATAAAGAATCAAGACGTTTTGCCTTAGAGAAGCGAGGTGGATCAAGGCGTAAGCATAAAAAAAAAACACTTGAACTTATAAATAATTCATAAAAATGAAAAAAATAAAATAAAATATAAACATTTATTTAATTCATCATCATAAATATATAAACTATAAATCTTAATATTAAATTTTTTATATAAAATGAAAGTTTGAAATGAGATTAAAAGTAAACACTTATTTAAAACTTAAATACACCATAAAGATCAGGATCCACGATATTCTCATCCTTGCTTTCATATTCTTCATAATAGTCATCTTATGTAATAATTATATCCTCCTTGAATTTTGTCTCATTATCATCTTCTAAACCTTCTTTAATTATAACATTTTTAACTCATATTAATTATAACAAATTCTAACATCCTATGCAATAATTATACCCCCCTAGTTAATTTGTTCATTCTCTTTATATAATAAAATAAAATATATATTATTAATAATAATACATAATAAAATAAATTATAA
This sequence comes from Dendrobium officinale, assembly GCA_019514585.1. Taxonomy (NCBI): domain Eukaryota; kingdom Viridiplantae; phylum Streptophyta; class Magnoliopsida; order Asparagales; family Orchidaceae; genus Dendrobium; species Dendrobium officinale. Next base: position 11,860,879 of record CM033682.1, read on the forward strand.
AACTTAATCAGAATGAGACGCTGCCTTAAAACGCCTCAAGGCGTACGTCTCATTTAAAAAAAGGCTTAAGCCTCATTGACACTAGGGAGGCTTAAGCCTTAAGGCGCTTATTGTGCGCCTCAGTTCGAGGCGTAAGCCTCAAACGATTTTTGAACCATGGTTCAAACTAGTGTGTAATTTATAAGCTAATGATGTAATCATGGAATGGATAAGCTTATTGATGGTAGTTCTCAATAGCAACAAATTGGACAGGATTTATAAGGTAGAATCGAATTTGTTGGCATAAGGCTAATAATGATGATAATGGGTGGTGCAAAAATGATGGTAAGGCCATAGGGATTTCTATTGTGGAAGCAATGGTGGAGTGTGATGTTAGCAACAAGATTTTGCTGTGGCAAGACCTGGAAGCCAAAGTGGTGGAATCCACAATTGTTGTGGGAGAGGTTGAACTAGTGTGTGGACTGTCCGGCATTATGGAGGTTGTGATAGTAAGGCTACATAACAGTGGATTCAATATCATTAGAGGCTGCATGAGCATCAAGGCCACATTAGAAATGAGAGCAAGTGGTGCAACGTGACATTTTATCTTTGAGCATACTTTGTGTAAGGTTTGCTCTAGGTAAGATTGGGTGTACATTGGAGTGGGTTGGATATGAGTTCTTTCTGTGTACTGCACCCATAGAAAGAGTTGCTTCGCATGTTTCATTGATTTATTCATTGAATCCTGAACCACATGATACCTCTTGATGAGGACATCTGAGATCAATGGCTACGATCTTGAGATATTTATTTATTTATATGTTTTATGTACTAGTTTATTTTATATTATTGTTTTTCCCGTTATACCCTTGCGGGTGGTCATGTAGTGTTGTATCCCGAAGGGCATTTTCGTCTTTGTTATTTTTCTTTTCATGAGGCCTATTTATAGGCTAGCTTTCTTGTATTGAAGGATGATGAATGATTATTGAAATGAAAATCCACTTTGTTCTTCTTTGTCTTCATGCATGAGAGCTTGAAGAAAGAGAGAGAGAGAACTCCAAGGGGAGCAAATCGCAAGGCCCACCAATCGTTGGAAGAGTCCTCGATTCGTGGTTAGGATTTTCCTATCTTCTCGTTCGTGTTCCCATCCATCTCCTTTCCCTCCCCTCCACAAGGAATCCCTCTTCCCCTATTGCCGCCGCCCTTGTGAGGAGCCCGCCACCGCCCATCTTCCAACTCCGGCCGGCCATCTTGCCGGTGACGTCCCCGTCATCCACCCGACCCCCTTCCATTCACAAAGTTCAAATTTGAAATTCGAAATTTCAAATTTCGAATTCTTTCCTAATTTGGAAATCCAATTTGGGAAGGTTTTCATGAGGTGATTTAATTTCAATTTGAATTAGATTGGAGTTATGAGATCAATTGCCATGTCATCACCCAAATTTGGAAACCTCACTATTTGATTTCCCCAATTCTCCCTTGAGCATGCCGCCGGCCTAACCTAGGTGAATCCACAATTAGTGCCCCTATTTATGTCATTGATGGCACCTAATTTGAATTCAAATCCTAAATTAATTCCCTCCAAACACCATTAATTCTGAAATTTATTTCAGATTTATTGAGGAATTAACTAGGATTGAATTTCCCAAACCCTAATCCTCTCCTCTTGGAACCCGCCACCCCATCCCCTGTGACATCCCGCCGGCTCTACCTGCTGTCCACTCCGTATTCCAGCAAGTTCCCTTGCTAAGCGGCACCCAGGAAAGCTGCAGGTTGCTGTCCAAGGTGTCCAACAGCACTAGGAGCAAGCTGAATCCTGGCAGACCCGTATTGGGTGCTGTCCAGGGTGCTGTCCAGGGCCTTCCACGAGCCCAGGCTGCTGTCCCAGCTGCTGTGAATGCTGTCCAGAGGGCTCCACACCTTGCCCTTGTTGTCCCATCAATTGGGGAGACTTCCGAAGGCTGTTCAAGGTAGTTATGAAGTTCATATTGCTGTCCAAGACTGAGAAAAGGAACCCGACTGCTGTCCTAAGGCAGAAACAATCATCATCGACACCGAAGTGTCGTGCCTTCTGCTTCTTGTGGGTAAACTCTTCCCCCGGCTCTTTTATCTTCAAAGTTGCTTCTCAATTGTGGTTTTAGTAGATTCATGCCGATCACGTTAATGCTTTCCCGGTAAAGCCTAGTAATTAGAAGAGTTGAGTGAGAGAAGAACCTCGTAGTGACTAGTCTTATTGTTAGTATTGGGATTTATTGTTGAAACCATCTATGTATGCCTTGTTAGATTGAATTGGCTATTTTACTATCTTAACTCCTATGCATGTAATTTAGCCTAAGCTTGTCTTACCGCTCTTAGTGTTTTGTTTTGTCGTTCAAAACCAACATAAAGTTTATCATTATTGGTTCTAACAATTAAGCGTGCAACTTTCTTAATTAATTCATCTTCGCATGATATGGTTTCACATCACCTCTAGTCCTCTTAATTTTTATTATGTATTCTTCTTTTTCTTTCCAGCAAGGTATGAAATTGTCAATTCAATGTGTCATCTTCCCTGAACCTCAGATATTTATGGTTTCTATTAAGCATATAAAATTATTTTTGCATTGGACAACTTGTTCAGTTGAAGGGGCTATACCACAACCAAGTAATTGTTTAGTTTAAGGAGAACTCTTGAAGCTCATGGAAGAGTAGTACCTCAGTACTGATTTTTTTTTTTTTTTTTTGGCTTGGTAGCGAAGCATGTCTTTTATTGAACATAATTGAAACTGCGCACTTAACATGGAACGGAAAACACTTTATCACACTTGTTGGATGCTGTGCACTTAACGTGGAATGAAGTCCACTAACTTTGTATGGCTGAATTTAGATTTGGTATGATATTCTTCAAAGTTGAAATAGTATTAACATGTCCACTAGCTTATTAATTATATTTACTTGTTGGTGAATAAACCTTCATTTATGCTTAGATTTAAAGATGGATGGAGTGATGTAATGTCATCCAATAATTTAATATAGATCCTGTTATGTTCCTTAATTTTTAATTTACATTGTGACCTGAAATGTAAATGAAAATTATATATTAAAAAGTAATAATTCTTTTCTCATGCTTTCTTTTACTTTGTTGTATGAGAGAAATATTCTCATCTTGCTTTTATCACCTTTTTATCATTAGTTTATGATCTCAGGTAATCATCAAACTTGGCAGGATTATCATGTTGAGCATGCATCTTCATCATGAGTTCTTTTTTTTACCTTTGATGCAGATCCTCCAATGCAAGAACAGCTAGAGAAAACTCATTCTGTTGGGCATGCATCATATGAAGTTGCATTATCAGTATGATTTCTTTCAGTTCTATTGTAAATATTCAGATTAAATGTTTTTTATTCATATGGCGTATGTATTAAGTAAAAATTAAAAATTAATTAAAATATTCTTAAACTTTCAGGCCAGATATTTGGATATATGGGAGCAAGCTGTTTTAGCAATCAAGAGGGAAGCTTATAGTATCAAGTGCAATGGACCACGTGGTGTTGTTGTGACAGAGAAGTTCTTGCCGAATACAAACCGTATGTTTTTTTTTCCACGATTAATGTGGTCATTTGGCACATTATTGAAGCAGTCATAATTTTCTTCATCTTTTTGATAATATTTATAAATTTCTTTTGCACTTGTTAAATGTAAAACTATATCAGCTTTTACCATGCACAGAAGGATTTCTTAAGAAACCTTATTTGGGAGCATGTTTATAATTATATTTTAATTTTAAATGTTTTAAGCTAAATTCAAAAGACCATTATCGCATCACTTCATCCTTGTAGATATCCTTGGGTAACCTTGCTTTGCTCCACCAGCTTAGTCTTGTGCTTGTGTGTAAGGTGTGCTTACTTTATCCTCTTGCAATCCTACTCATGCTTGCATGCGAGGAATGCTACCGCTCACTTTCTCCACGCATTTTATGTGCATTTTATTCCTCTTGTGGTGCTCTGGCGTTGACACCTCTTGGCATCAACGTCCTATTCTTCATGCGCTTGGGTAGGGCTTTTGACCTTAATCCCTTTTGTTTCTTCGGTGGTTGTGGTTGAAATATTTTGCTTAGCTTTGAAGGAGATTTTGATTGGTTTCACCTCATGTGGATATTGGCAAAAGGTAGGATTTGAAGGATTACCCTAGGTTGTTTTATGTCTCAGTCGAAATTGAGGAAATCAACCACTAATAATACTAACACTCAGGCCTTAAGGGAGTGTTTCTTACTCCCCCTCGGATTATTTTCAATCCTTCATTTTGTAAATTTTGCCCTATATCCTTCCCTCGTTCTTTTTAATTGGTCTATTTCTCATATTTCCTTCAGCAACTTTTAACCATCATTTAGTAAATTTTGCCCGTCGTCCTCCTCTCATCCTCATGAATTGGTGGTTAGAGATGAACATTTCTAGTTTTGATTCATTCATTCACAGTCTTGTTTAGTTTTGTAGGTTGAATGTTCCCATCCTTATTGTCATTTTCCCTTTAAAAAAACTTGTTGCACAGTTCCTTCTCATTCGTGAGTTGCATTATAGTGGTGTACTCATGTTATCTTTATTTATCACCCTTCAATTATTGTCTCCTCCACCTCATGTGCCCGCCTCACAAGTCACCTGCTTGTCGCGTGCTCATGCCACTTGTGCTCGTCCATCCTGCATAGTTACCGCTTGTACGCTTCTCTTGTACTCAAAACCTTGACCTTCACATCTACACTATGCTTGCTAGTAGCTGAGTTGGCCTGTGTGATATGGAAAGGTGATGGGATGATGCTGGATGCACATTGTTGTTAATGGTTAGAGCTGTGTGGTATGCAGCTAATAGGATGAGATGTTGCTAGACTTGATTAGATAGATTGGCTAGTACCGTCGAGAGCGAACTCCATGTGCACTCCATCTTGCATCTAACTTTCTTACTAGGGCCCCATATCCGTTAAGAACACTTTTTTTTTGTGTTAGCTCATGTATAAAACCTCCCAGAATTGTTGATTCATCTCCCACCTCATAGCCAAAGCACATAACAACCATATTTGCAAATCCCTCTTTGTTGTTCTATTAGTGGACCACGAAATGATCCACTAACCCATCGCAAATCATGGCCTTCACAATCACTAATTGCAGCCCATTCTCATGTTGGACCAGCTCGCCCTTGAATTTGTTTTTAACTATATTCCCGCAAGCTAAATACTGAAGGAAAAGGCAACATGAAGAAGATGAACTTAGCTAAATTGCACTGTCGATGCACAATGAATGAAGTGCAATGCCACGCTATTGGATCTATAATATTTATACAAGCGGACAGAAGACGTTCACTGGCCCCTCAAAGAAGCTCGTGCATCTTGCTAATAAGAGCTTAGTGCTGCACAACAGCCTATCTACAACAAGCAATGGGCAACCCACAGCGTAGCGTCAAGTCATCGAATCCGCAACATGCACACAAGCGGACAGAAAACGTTTACAAATTCCCAACTGAAACCCTGCATACTTCTCGGCGGCAATCATTTGCACAGTTGATCATTACAAAAACACCCCATGCATTGAAATACACATTGAAGTAGTCACATCATGTATATACACATTATAATATATAAAACACATCATGCCTTAAAATATGATCACCCACATGGGCACCGACGTGTGTGATGCATGTATGAATGTGACGTCTGAGGATGTTGTGTAAGTCAAAAGAATGAATCTAAGTTTAAGCCTGATCCTCCTATGAGAATAGATAGGAGTTGACATGGCCCGAACTATCGTGCAAATATAAGGTTGTGGCATCGACCGAAATATTTGTTTTATACATTCAGATTAGGCCTTCAAAGTCTATAATAAAGAAAATTAGCTAATAAAAGCCTAAAGCTAACGAAGAACCTGATCCTTTGTTGACAAGGTTTGACTAATAGAACGAAAGTGCCTATAAATACCCCGATGATGGTCATGTTGATAGGAAATCTCAATCGGATGGGATCACAAATATAAAAATGCCTCCCAAATTCTCATGGAAATACAAAACTCAAAAATCACACAAGGCCTAAGATATTTAAAATTGAAATTAATCATCAAATACTTAAAGTAAAATCCATCAACTCTCTGTAATAATTTGTTGAGGTGGACAAATCTGAAAATTACTTCAGCTCATAAAGAGCAGATGTTTGGTCGAGAATATTACTAGTATTCATTCTCAAATAGTCTCTTGTCAGTAAGGACTTGACACGTGTCCTCTAACCGGTGGTTTCACCGTCAAATGACAGCACAGGTAAGCGGTTATGATCGAGACCCTCTGAACCGAGTGGTTTTGTCGCCAAATGGCATCATTAAATTACTATCATGTTCAGAGCCCGCATGTTCCCCAATGACTTCAAATCATTGAGCAATGAATCAATAAGATATGATTGATAGGGCACAAAGCCATTTATTAGCTAATGTGGATTTAGATTTGTCCCCTTAGACAAGTATTCATCCCAGGCCTACAAGATACCTTTGACCGAAGCAACCCATGGTTGCCAACAAGGATCCTTCTGTCAGGTTGGATAGAATACCTCCTCTAACTAAGTGAACTAGGGACCAAGTTGACCCGGAACGACGAAACCCTGGGATCTTGATCGGGTCTATCATCACTCTCTCATCATCCGCTCTAAGTGTAAAGTTGGTAAATTTCCAATTTTAAATATTAATTTTTTTTAAATACCAAAACATGCTGCTACTCTATTCCAAATATTACATATCTTCTTGACGACTAGCCTTAATCGAAAGTTCTCTCTTGTTATCGAGAGGAATAATTAACTATAGGGGCTCGCGCCTATAGGAAACTAGAACCCAGGTTATAAAGTCCTCACAAAATGAGGGCAAAATCTATGGGTAGCGTCTTATTTAATAAAACCCAATCTGCCTTCTGAAAATTTGTCTTGGAACTTAAACTTTAAAACTCTCCTCGACGACCCAAAAAGAAAGAAAAGGACCGCGGAGAGGGCAGGGCGTGAATTTTCGGAGCCCACACTATAGTTGTACGCTTGAAGTTATTGTACATGGTTGAATAAAGGTCCAAAAGTAAAATTAGGAACTACATAATACGTATCTAAACTACAGTTGTGTGCGCTACTTGGTTTTTATATTTTTTCAACTATTGCCTATTGAGAGTATTCTTTTGCTAGAAATTTCCTAAGGTAATAGTGCTCTTTTCAACCACATCTTGCAAAATTGCTTATAATCTGTCTCTTTGCAGATTACTATTCCATATGGACACGAAACAGAATTTTCAATCCAATGTTCTAATGGTGCTGAATATCTTTTGAGGGCCAGAGACAGCTGGTAACTGTTTAATTGTTTTCTGTTTTGTTATTTATATTGGAATAATGTAAGTTAACAATTGCGCTTTCTCCTGAGAGAGAGAAGACAAGATTTCCTATTACATGATGTGACTGTTTTGATAGTTTTTCCCTAATATGTTCAAACTTGATGATGTGCCATATATTTGGCTAGTTCATTTATCTGTATTTTTATTTGACAGGTTAAGAGATACAATTGTGCTAACCCTGAGATTGTTCAAAAAGATGGTATTACTTCAAACTATTCCTGATATATTTTGTTAGTTTTCATTCAAGAAAAAATATTTTTTCTATGTATTATCACTGCCCGTAACTTGTTTTTTACTTCTTGAAATTGCATTGTGCTATTTCTGCATTTTTCAATTGCTAAACTAGCGAGTATGTGCTCCTCCGTTATATTATAAGGCATATAACCATGGACCAATTTGATTTTGTTAATTTTTTTCTGTAATTGATGTCCATTTTGCTTTCAATATAACTTTCTTTCCCGTATATCCCTTTAATGTTGACTTATTATGTGGGTGGATAAGGCATACTGGTGTGATTTTTGCATGTTAAGAGATGTGGCTAAAAATGATGCTTAGTGATATAACCTGATAAGTGGGTATTTGGCACTGTAATATTTTAGTTATTTAAGTGTTGATTTAGTGGAATAGTGTTTTGAAAACGTTGAAAACACCTTGGTGTTTCTTGAACTTTCTGAAACTGTAGTCATACACTTTTGAAAATTGAAAATAATTGTGTTGAGCTAAATGCATTTCAGACTCAGCTGTTTTCTAAATTTCTTCATTTAGCTGCATGTCAAAATAGGCAATAGAGAACATAAAACAAAAAGGAATCCAAACATGGACTTTGTAGCTTAAACCACTGTTGATGTATGAGTTAAAATCTCTTCATTTAGCTGCATGTGTTACCCAACTTTATTTTGAAAGTGTTTTGATCCATGACTCAGCTGGGGTTCTCAAGGGACCAAATAAAGCCCTTTCATTGTTACAAGGGATACTCGTATGGATGCATGGTGTTGCAAGACTCAAGAAGGTTGCTTAGTCATGGGGCTTTTGGATGCTTCTTCCGTTAACAACTTTGGTTTTTCTATCTTGCTTCTGCTATCAAATTCACAGAAAGCACACATGCCTAACCACTAGCTACTGCAAAGGTTTTAGTGGGGAAATGTGATAGGTTCCACTTGAATATTCCAAGTGATTCCTATCGGATTCTTGCCAAAACCCAATTATTCCACTGTTTTCAATAGAAAACAGCCACCAAACAGTAGAAAAACTGAGAGAATAAGGAGAAAACGTTGGAAAACAATAGAAAACAATTGTATTCCCTTAGTAGATGATCAAAACCAAAGCAAGATACAATGTGCTTCAATTCGAGAGGAAGAACAACTCTCCAACAATCTCCGGCAACGCCAAGAGCCCAAGCAAGAAACCCTAGAACACAAAACTCTTTTCAAAATCAAGATGAAAACCTAATCCTCTCATAACTCCCTATTAATACAATCTAATACAAAATAAAAGCAAAAGGTCTTCTCTACCCTTCCTTCTCCCTCCAAAAACACTTAAACCATGTTTGAATTGCAAGTGGACCCCACCCCAGCCCCCTTTCCTCCTTCCGCCTGGTCTCTGGGCCGGTCCAGATTGAGCCGGTCCATGCTGGACCGGCATAACATTACCCCCCTCCCAAAGTACCACCTTGTCCTCAAGGTGGAAGACAGGAAACTGCACTGCAATCCTCTCCAATGGCTCCCATGTGGCCTCATAATCTGGGAGGCCGCTCCACATAATCTTCACTTCCTTTTCCCCCTTTTCATTGATGCGCACTCCTTCGACCGCTAGAGGCTCCAGTGTCACTTCCATGTCTTCCCTCAATGTGTTGGGCAGCTCTGGGCTTACTGCATGCTCCCCCCACCACTTTCCTCAACTGTGATACATGAAAAACGGGGTGTATTCTGGCTGTTGGAGGAAGCCTCAATCTGTATGCCACCTCCCCGATTTTCTCCTCCACTTCGAAAGGGCCAAAATATCTTGCTGCTAGCTTCTCATTTCTCCTTTGGGCTATAGTCCTTTGCCTGTATGGTCGGAGCTTCAAGTAGACCTTGTCTCCAACTTCAAATTATATATCCCTCCTTTTACTGTCCGCCTGTTTCTTCATAATCTGTTGGGCTCTGAGAAGATGCCTCTTGAGGTCGTCCAACACTTGATCTCTTTCCTTCAGATGCTGATCCACTGCAGATACTGGAGTACTCCTATGGCCGTAGTGTACCAGGTGTGGGGGGTCTCTTCCATATAACACCTTAAAAGGTGTCATCTTGGTAGCCGAGTGAGAGGAGGTGTTGTACCAGTATTCTGCCCAGGCCAGCCATTTGGCCCATTGCTTCGGTGTCTCAGACACAAAGCATCTCAAGTATGTCTCCAAGCTTCTATTCACCACCTCCGTCTGCCCATCAGTCTGTGGGTGATATGCTGTGCTCCTCTTCAATACTGTGCCCTGCATCCTAAATAACTCCCTCCAAAAATGGCTCAGGAACACCTTGTCCCTATCCGAAATAATAGACTCCGGTACCCCATGCAGGCGGACTATCTCTCTCACAAAAGCTGTTGCTACTGATACTGCAGTGTATGGGTGTCTCAAGGGAATGAAATGAGCATATTTGCTCAATCTGTTAACCACTACAAATATGACCGTGTACCCTTCTGATTTTGGAAGCCCATCAATAAAATCCATAGTAATCTCTTCCCAAACCTTCTCTGGTAGGGCCAGAGGCTGTAGTAATCCCCCTGGTGCCATCGTCATGTACTTGCTCCGCTGGCAGGTGTCACACTTAGCCACCATCTCCTCTATGTCTTTCCTCATCCCTTTCCAGTACAATTCAGCAGCAATTCGGCTATAAGTTTTCTGCACTCCTGAATGCCCTCCTATGGCACTCCCATGAAACTCCTGTAGAAGATGGGGAATATGAATGGAAGACTTAGGAATCACACTCCTTCCCTGATAGTACAGTCTTTCCCCCACAACTGTGTAGCCTGGGTGGCTGTTTTCATCTGAAAGCACTTCTTATTTGATTCTCCTTAGTTCCTTATCCTGGATGCTCTCCTCTTTGATGGCTCCCCAATCAATCAGAACCGGTACTGATATAGCAATCCCCTGGAGCTCCCCCATACAGCGTGATAAGGCATCCGCTGCCTTATTCTCTAGTCCTGGCCGATAGTGGATCTCAAAATCATATCCGAGCAGCTTGGACAACCACCTCTGATGCTCCTCTGTGACCATCCTCTGCTCTAGCAAGTATTTCAGGCTCCTCTGATCAGTCCTGACAATAAAATGTCTGCCCAATAAATAAGGTCTCCACTTTTGGATGGCCAGTACAATCGCCATCAGCTCTCTCTCATAGACCGACTTCAGCCTAGCCCGGGACGACAGTACCTGACTGAAGTAAGCTATGGCCCTGTGGTTCTGCATCAATACTGCTCCCAATCCGTAGCTTGAAGCATCTGTCTCCAACACAAACACCTGGTTGAAGTCTAGTAGAGCGAGCACTGGCACCGTTGTCATGGCCTTCTTAAGCTTCTCAAAAGCCTCAGAAGCTGCTTCCCCCCATAAAAAATTGTCCTTCTTCAACTGCTCTGTCAGTGGTCCTGCTATGGTACTGTACCCTCTCACGAACCTCCTGTAGTTGCCGGTCAGTCCCAAAAATCCTCTGAGCCCCTTCAAGGACTTGGGTTGAGGCCAGGCCAGCATTGCCTCTATCTTGGACTGGTCTGCAGCCACTCCCTCCTGGGATATCACGTGTCCCAGGTACTCCACTTGTGCCTGAGCGAAGTCGCACTTCTTGAAATTGGCCTTCAGCTGATGCTCCCTTAGCACCCCCAACACCACTCTCAGGTGTTCTAGGTGTTCCTCCTCAGTCCTGCTATAGATGAGAATGTCATCAAAAAATACCAAAACAAACCTGCGAAGGTGTGGCTTGAAGATCCGGTTCATCAATGCCCGGAATGTCGCTGGTGCATTGGTGAGGCCAAAAGGCATCACCAGAAACTCGTAGTGGCCCTCATGAGTCCTGAAGGCTGTCTTCTGCACATCTTCCTTCCTCATCCTGATCTGATGATAGCCTGACTTCAGATCAATTTTGGTGAACAAAGCAGCTCCATGCAGCTCATCCATCAACTCGTCAATCACAGGGATGGGAAACTTATCAGGCACTGTCTCTTTGTTGAGAGCTATGTAGTCAACACAGAACCTCCAACTCCCATCCTTCTTTTTCACCAGCAGAACTGGGCTAGAGAAAGGGCTCACACTGGGTTGAATGATCCCCCCTTCTAGCATTTCTCCCACCAATTTCTCAATCTCATCTTTTTGCACCTGAGGGTATCTGTAAGGTCTCACACTGATAGGGGAGACTCCCTCTTTCAGGATGATCTGATGCTCCCGCTCTCTGTCAGGTGGGAGTCCCACCGGAGGTTGGAACACATCCTCGAACTCCTGTAGAAAGGGCTGAACCAACGCAGGAATGGGTTTTTCTTCCCCCTCCTGTTGATCCTCCAAGCTCTGCAACTCCACCAGGAAACCTCCTCCTTCCTCATGGATAATTTTCACCATCGACCTGAGTGACACTCCAGCTCTGGACAAACCTGGTTCCCCCCTCAACTTCACCCTCTTTCCTTCTACCATCAGTTCCATCACCATGGTTCCCCAGTTCACCTTGGTTTCACCCAAGGTCTGTAGTCATTTCATGCCCAAAATGACATCGGTGCTACCCAACCTCAGGGTTAGGAAATCCTCCACCACCCTGATCTCCTGTAGGCTCATCTCCACCCCCTTGCAGATCCCCGTGCTAGACTCAATCTTTCCTGTCCCCATCATCACCCCATAACTGCCTGTCTCAGTAGGCTCCATCCCCAGCTCCTTCGCCACCTGGGTGGATATGAAATTGTGGGTTGCCCCACTATCGATCAGTACTACTACCTCCCTCCCATGGATCTTCCCCTTCACCTTCATGGTATGACTAGGAGTAAATCCCATCACATAATTGAGGGATACCTCGGCCACCTCCAACTGGGGGTCACTCTGCTCCTCATCAGAGTCATCACCCTCCTCAGGCGCCTCGTCTATATAGACGGTGAGAGCCCGAAGAGCGCGATCCTTGCATCTGTGCCCTGGAACAAACTTCTCCTCACATCTGAAACAAAGGCCCTTGGCCCTCTTCTCCTGCATCTCCTGCTCAGTCAATTTCTTGAAGCTTCCTGCAGTTCTAGTCACCCCGCTCTTCTCCTTTCCACTCTCTCTAGGGACACTAGGGCTTGGCCCTTTTGGAGCCAAGTAAGTGGTAGTTGTCCTGGGGGGACCTCCTGAGTGGTTATTCCGCCAACTTCGAGCGTTGGTCTTCTGGTTCTCCACCAGCTAAGCCAACTCCATTGCCTCCCTCAGGTCTCTCGGTCTCATGACCTTCACAGCATCCCTAATTTCTGGCTTGAGCCCCTTCATAAAGTTCCCCCCAACGTGCTGTTCGATAAGCCCTCCATGTCGCCCACCAGACTCTCGAATTTCTTTCTGTATTCCTCTACTGTCCCCTCCTGAGTGAGGGCATAGAACTGCTCGGAGATCTCCCATGGGCTGCCCCCCCTGAATCTCTCTCTGATGGCCTCCTTGAAATCCCTCCACGTTCTCACCGGATCCCACTTATCCATGTACTTGAACCAGGCAAAAACCGCCCCTTCCAAGCACATGCTAGCAGCCATCAATCTCTCCTCCTCCATAAGGCCATTCACTGCAAAGTACCTTTCCACCTTGTGGATCCACTCATCCACATTTCCCTCTTCGAAGACAGGCATTTTCAGCTTCCTGGCCCTCGTGTCCGTCCCGTATGCTCTGTTCCCCCCATGGCCTCCTCTGTCCCAGGCAATGGGGTCTTCCCAAGTTCCTCTTTCTCCATATCGGGGCTCATCCTCCCTCCTCGGCCGTCGATAGCCATCTTCCCCTCGCGCTCCGCCATGGTGGTTATGGATCCCCCATGGCCGGTCCACTGGGTCAGGCCTCTGACGACGCCAATCATCCTCTCTTTCTTCCCTGAAGTCTCTCCTTCTTTCCTGCTCTTCCCTCCTGATGGACTCCCGATGTAGCATTCTCCCGTTGCTACCAAGCAGTTCCACCTCATCTTCCCCTTCCGGATTTGCCTTCTCCTTACCCTTGCTCCCACTACCTTCTCCTCTTTCCTCCGATGGCACAGCTCTTGCTTGCCCTTCCAACAACTTTTTCATCATCTCCTCCAATGCCATGAATTTCCCTTCCATATTCTCACTCAACGTCGCCATCTTCTCCTCCAGATCCGCCTTAAATTGACCCACTTCGGTCTCCAAGACTTCTACACGTTTAGATGCCATGGGAACCAAAAAATGGTCTCCGGATCCCTTCCGAAAAGCAAAAATCTGCAGGGAAACAGTGGAAAACAGCCCCTCACCGTCCGGATCTTCGCTCTGATACCAATTTGATAGGTTCCACTTGAATATTCCAAGTGATTCCTATCGGATTCTTGCCAAAACCCAATTATTCCACTGTTTTCAATAGAAAACAGCCACCAAACAGTAGAAAAACTGAGAGAATAAGGAGAAAACGTTGGAAAACAATAGAAAACAATTGTATTCCCTTAGTAGATGATCAAAACCAAAACAAGATACAATGTTCTTCAATTCGAGAGGAAGAACAACTCTCCAACAATCTCCGGCAACGCCAAGAGCCCAAGCAAGAAACCCTAGAACACAAAACTCTTTTTAAAATCAAGATGAAAACCTAATCCTCTCATAACTCCCTATTAATACAATCTAATACAAAATAAAAGCAAAAGGACTTCTCTACCTTCCTTCTCCCTCCAAAAACACTTAAACCATGTTTGAATTGCAAGTGGACCCCACCCCAGCCCCCTTTCCTCCTTCCGCCTGGTCTTTGGGCCGTCTCCGCCTGGAGAAACCCCGGACCGGCTGGGCCGGTCCAGGTTGAGCCGGTCCATGCTGGACCGGCATAACAAAATGATCCTGTACCTATAGTTGATCGGTTGGTAAGGCAGATTGGCTGCCCATTGGCCATGGTCACGATGTTAGAAAGGAGAAGAGTAATTGTTACTCGTGCTCTCTTTCATGCTTGTCAATGGCACAAAATGACGCGCTCCATGACGCACAGCGCTACGCGGCACACCTATAGTGCCATCTCTATAGCCCAAAGCAAAAGATCAAAATGGCGCACGCTATTTGCACCATGTGCGTGCAATGGCGCATGGCGCGCACAATTTTATTAAATGATTTTTTTAATATAATTACAAATGTTTTTTAATATTTATATATTTTTAATTTCTGAAGTAAGATAATAACAAATTTTAGTTAGTTTTTTATTAGAATTTATTTAGGTTTTTGCAGCCCGAACTCTCACTCTCGAATCCTCATGAATGACGAGAGTTCTTGTTCTGTTGCTCGAGATTTTGCGATTCCTCCTCCGTTCGTCCGTCCGATTCCTTTGTTCTTGTGATTTCGTCGCAGGTTCATGTGATTCCGCCTTCATTCTTTCGTTTGGTTCCTTTGCAGGTTCATGCGGTTTTGCCTTCGTACTAGAGATTGCTGGTATGGTTTTAGATGAAAGAGATTTCTTCATTCTTCTATCTGATTCCTTCGCAAGTTTATACGATGTGCAACTTGTTCTTCTAGCTATTTATTTTTAAATCATAGAAATACCTTAGAGGAGATTCAAAGGTTTGTCTGAATCAAAAATAAATTGGGAACGAGTTGCTAATTAAAGCTTCGTGATTGATGTAAAGATCAAAAACAACAGTTTAATACCAATCAACTATTTTATATTTCTATAAATATTTCGGACAAATAAATCTAAAACTTCTATTCAAAGTTCCTCAACATCAATCATCAATGCATTAAGACCAAAAGGACCATTAGATACTTATCTTACACCAAATCTTGATGACATGTTGAACCAGAGAAAAGGTCAATTTAGCAAAGAGATTGATGTTGCTAAAAAGGAAATGAGGGGAAGGGATAATCAAGTTTTTTATCCATAGATCTATGATGTCAGGATTCCGTTCAATGCAGTGAAATATGACAATTTCCCTGCAGTGGACGAGACACTTGGACAGTTTGGTCCTGGAATGAAACCCCCTAATTATCATGAGGTACGAGTTACTTGTTTGAAGAAAGAGGTTGGACATATACATTAACTATTACGACATTATCAAGAAAATTGTGTACGATACGGTTGTTCTCTTATGGTGGATGGATGGCTATCGAGAAATGGGAATAAGTTTAATTAATTTTCTTGTGAATTGTTCGAGAGTTAGTGCATTCATCAAGTCAATAGATGTCAATTCTTCTTCAAATAATAATGTGAAGATGTTTGAACCATTTTACAAGTAAATTGAGATTATTGGCCCACATAATGTAATTCAAGTTGTTATTAATAATACATCTGAAAATATCCTTGCAAGTTTGACTTAACATAAACCTATGTTATTTCATATAAAAAATGAATTTTTTTCTTATAATAATGTTTATTGGCATTACAGGAAAATTATTGATGGACAAATATCCACATGTATATTGGACTCGTTGTGCTGCTTGTTGTTTATAATTGATGTTGGAGGATATTTTTAAAATTCAAAAGCTAAGGCTATGCTTTGAGAAAGTACACAATTTTATATATTCAAGATTTTGCTTACTTGGCTTAATGAGAATGTGCACAAATCAATGAGCACTTGCCAAGCCCACCAAGACTCATTTCGCAGCAGCTTTCTTGACTTTACAATGTTTTCATCAACAACAATTGAATTTTAAGAAATTGTTTACTTGCGAAGGGTTCATTTTGGATCCTTATGCAAAAGAGACATAGGCAAATCAACCTTAACATATCATCTTGTAACAGTCATTCTGGAACATTATTGGGTATGGCTTAAAAATAGCTGCTCATTTATTGGAGTTTCTTAGAATGGTTAATGGAGAAAGGAAGCCCCCAATGGCTTATATATAAATGAAGCAATATATAAGGCAAAAGAGTTATGATCGAGATCACAGATAAATGGTTATGACCGGGACACCCTCTAATCTGGTGGTTTTGCTGTCAAATAGCACAATTATATTACAGTCATGGTGAAAGCTCGTATGTTTTCCAATGGCTTCAAATCTTTGAGTGATGAATCAATAGGATATAATCGATATGGCACAAAGTCCTCTGTTAGCTAAGGTGGATTCAAATTTATCCCCTTGGATAAATATTCACCCAGGTCTACGAGGTACCCTTGGACGAAGCAACCCATGGTTACTGACAAGGATCCTTTTGTCAGGTTGGGTCGACTACCTCCTCTGACTAGGTAGACTAGGGACCATGATGATCCGGGATGACGGAACTAAGGGATCTTGATCAGGTTCATCATCATTCTCCCAATCATCTGCTTTAAGAGCAAAATAGTAAAATTTCTAATTTTAAGTATCAAGTTTTTGAATACCTAAATCATGGTGCTGTTATGCGCCAAACACTATTTATCTATTTGACGACTAGCCTTAATCGAAAATTCTCTCTCGTTATCAGGATGTGTAATTAACTATAGGGGCTTGCGCCTATAGGAAATCAGTACTCATATCATAAAGTTCTCGTAAAATGAGAGAGAAATCTCTGGGTAGTGTCTTATTCACGAATTTTTATTGCGTCCTCCCACCTGACGTAGAGATACGTCCTCCCACCGCTAAAAAACTCGGTTTTTACTCTGTATTGCTAACTATTATTTGGTATTAACGAAGAATATCATCATGTGAAGACCAATACCGAGTTATACCGAGCTATACCGAACAATACCGAGCTATACTGAGCAATACCGAGTTTTTTTTCTAAGAAAAACTAGGTATTTTTTTGTATTGCTCGGTATAGCTCGGTATTGCTCGGTATTGGTCTTCACATGATGATATTCTTCTTTAATACCAAATAATAGCTAGCAATACCGAGCAAAAACCCAGTTTTTTAGTGATGGGAGGACGTATCTCTACGTCAGGTGGGAGGACGCAATAAAAATTCCTTATTCACAATCCAATCTGCCTTTTGAAAAATTTACCCCGGAACCTAATCTGTTAAAACTCTCCCGAAAGCAAGGGGGAGGCTGGGGCGCAAATTTTTGGAGCCCACAGGTGATTGCATTATTTTTTTTATTGCTTGTTATTTTGCTGCGTCTTCGCGTCTGGGCGCATTATTCCCTTTAAGAATAATGGTATTAGCATTCGGGAATATGCCAATGAATAGGAGACTGACTATAGTTTCTATTATATTGGTGGTTTTTTCGTGTTTCACATAAGCGGATTTATAAGGGGAAGAGTTTGATTGGTGGATCTTCTTTTGATTTCTTTGGAGTATCAGCTTATAGATACTTTCACATAAATTTGGGTGAAAAGCTTGCCTTGATGATTCAAGAATCGTGCTTGCTGATTGCCATGGATTTGACATTTTTAAATTAAGTGTTCTCCATATCTTATATATTTTATATGGATTTGTTTTATTTGATTTGATTATAATAGATTAATTCAGATTTTTTGGTTTCTTGTATTGTAAGCTAGAATTCCTCTTATGTAATGATGTATACACACAAGTTGTAATTTGAGCTAGTGCAAGTCAATAAGAATTCAGAAACTTTCAATGCTCCAAAAATCCAAATATTTTCCTCCCTGTTTTGGAAAGTGTATGTGAGTGTTCTTTCTACTCACACCCTTCCTTCAGCGAGACATTGCTCTGGGTGTTACTTAGAAAGTTTTTTTTTTTTTTTTTGGGTAGAGCACTAGAGCTTCAATATTTATTAATTAAGAATTCTGTGGGATGGATGCCTTGTTGGGTTTGCATATCATTAAAAGAAGAGTTTTCTCTATTTCTTGTTTAAAACAGAGAAGAGAAACGTAAAGTAATTTTTTTTTATCCTTTTCCTTGATTTTGCTTCTTTTTATCCATCATAACTCGTTTTGTCGAGTGTTTTGTTTTCAGCATGAACATGCAGCTTTATGCTTTCCACTTGCATTGCTATGTTTCGTTGTATAAAAAGTACCTTGCACTTTCATCCTCCTTTTGACCATTCCTTTCTATTAATTTTAGGTTTTGTTTGAAATGACTTTTTTAATGCTTCTTAAAACAGTTTTTTAGTAGAAAATTTTATTTTTTTATTTAAAAGCTGCTTTAAGAAGTAATAAGAAAGCCGTTCCTTTGAGACGGATTTCTTACTTCTTAAAGCTACTTTCTAGTACAAAAATTAATTTTTTTGTATTAAAAGGATGTTTTAAGAAGCAGTAAGAAAGTCATCCCAAACGAAATATTAATTTGCTTCTTGAAACTGATGTTTCTTCTTTCAGGCTGTGGAGAAGAGGAAAGGAAGAAAGAAAAATCTCTTCTTCAGAAGTACTGGATGACATGCTGCACTAAATTATGGCTTTCATTAAGTTACAGGAAAATGGTGCAGTATTTAAGATGCAGCAGCTTCTGTTGTATAGAACATTTTCAATTCTTTGTAATGCTTCATATTACATTTCTTAAGGAAAATGTTTCACCTTGCAGTATTTAAGATTAGTTTTTTTTCTGAAATGTACAGTTTCCCTTCATAAGTCTACATTTTTCGCAATTATTCATACTGCATAACCTTAGGGCCTATTTAGATTACTACAATTGTCTTTTCTTAAAAAAATATACTAATTTTCTAAAGAAGCTTGTGTATATCCTGCTTCAAATTTCTTGGTAAACTTCTTTGCACTTTAGATTCATACTGATTATAAAATTTAGGTTTTTTTTTTTTGGAATTCATTTTGTATGTATCATTTGGAAAATTTTACCTTTTATTTTTCATGATGGGTTTAGTTGGTCTATTAATTTTGTTATATCTTTATTTGGATAAATATCCTTCAAAATATTTTTTTGATCAAAATATATTCAATGAGGGATAATCTATTGTATTTGCAGACTCTTTAGTGGAATTTTGAAATTATTTTGAATTTGTTCAAATTTAGGCTTCGTTTGGGACGTCTTTTTTGTTGCTTCTTAAAGTAGCTTGTTAGTACAAAAATTAAAATTTTATACTACAAAGTTATTTTAAGAAACAGTAAGAAAGCAGTCTCAAACGAAACCTTAAATTGATTCAAACTTATTCAAATATGATACCCTTGGCTTCTTGTGTGGATTGAGATTAGGGCAAAGATGAGGTTGGAGCTGCTGATGAGTGAGCCAATGATCTTTGCTAGCTACACAGAGAAAGGGTGAGTATTCATGAGGTTTTTCGAGAGAAGGGTAGAGCTTGGGTTCAACGCGAGGATAGATTATTGGGTTCGGACACCGGACATAGTTTACCATTCGGTACTTTGCAGTACCAAGTAATACTGAGTGAAGTACCGAGCTCATACCGAGTATGAGGTGTGGTGTATTTTTATTGAGCTTCGGACGTCGCCCAGTGTCTGAACCCAATAATTTTCCAACACAAGGGGCGAGGGCAAGAGTCCTGAACTAGTTCAAATCTTGTCTAGGACTTTCCTCTTTAATTAAGAGTTGGTGAATATTAGAGGTTATTTTTTATTGGAGGTATTTGAATTCAAATTTTATTCTAAACATGTGCAATATAAAAAGTCAATTTTTCTATTTTTTGGCTTTTTAGCAAAATGTTCACTTGCTCGTTTGTCAGTTATTTTTTTATTAGCTTAATCATAATGGCTAATCTCATCATTATAAAGGCTTGTGTATATATTTATTAATTTTTAAACATTATTAATATTATTTTAAAATTTTATCATCAATTAAATGCATAAAAAATTACAACAATAATGACAATAAATCTTTATCCTACAAAGGGTTCATTTGGGATATTTTTTACTACTTTATAAAATAGTTTTTAAGTACAAAAGTTTTTTGAACCGAAAGTTTTTAGTAATAGAAAATTGTTTTAAAAAATAGTAAGAAAGTTTTTTCAAACGAAGCCTAAGAAAAGTCATTTCTAATATGTTATAATCTAAGACTTTTTTTAGTCTATTTTTATCTTTTTTTTTAACATAAGCCAAAATATATAAGAAAATAAGCACTTTTAAAATTCTAATTTTATCAATATAGTTTTTAATGCATAAAAAATATATTGATAAATAGTTAAATTATAATTAAAATTGATGAGGCTAGATTCATATTTTATTCTTATATTATAAAATATAATTAATCGTGTGATAATGAATTTGAATTTATATAATGTGGTGGAAGCAAAGTAAAGAAACATACAATAAAAGAGAACCATTCTTTTCTTAAGAGGAAATCTTCTCTCTTCATTATGTACTTAATCCAAATGATATGAACTATTGCCTACGAAGTCTCGATATAGCTATAAATGAAGAGAAAAAGAAATTACAACATCCAACACTAAGGGCAATTGATCTAAATAAATCTGAATGAACTCACCCTAGTTAAGAGGGAGTCATTCACCTTAATCATTGAAGTTAGGAGAAATACATCTATGAATATCTTATAATATATTATTAATTTTTTCTTGTATAAGGCTTAGGTGTAGATTCTCCTGCATCTCTCATGATCATTTTGAACTTAAAAAAAATCTCAAAGCAACTCTCTCTCTCTCTCTCTTACAGTGAAATGATGTACCTTAGGTCTATGTTCTAAAAAAGTCCTATGCATCTTCTTACTTATAGGAATGACTTGAAGAGATTTGGCAGTCACATCAATTTTATCAACTTTTATTCTAGTATCAAATATCTCAATACTAAGTCTTTGATGTCAACTTCCATGATGACATCTAAGTTTCTTTTTTTTCTAGTAACTTAAGGATTTATTTAGGATAATTTTATATCACTGTTTTTTTCTATATTTTCAATAGATTTTTGCACTGAAAAGTAATTTTATAAAACAGTAAGAAAGTTATCTCAAACGAAGCCTAAATCTTCTCTGGAGAAACCCTCACATAAGAGATAGCAAGAGCTGCAAAATGCTTGATGGCTGATCAATAGAAAATCAGGAAGGAGCAAGTTCACATGAAGTTCACTTTATAGAGAAACTGCAAGTTTTTAACACAATAAGGCTTTGATGATGGATAGTTAATGGTTGCTTTCATAGCTAACTAACGTCAAAACCAACCTCTTCTTTAGTTTTACCTAAATGATTTCTCATAGTAAATCGTATAACAAGATTATCAGTTTCAATCAAAGAAGAATTATATTGCTCACATTCATTCACATTTGCTGATTAACCATTCTCAACATCTATCTATTTCTGTTATCATTCTTTGATCTGCATGCTTAGGAGAAGGATTAAAGTTTCATTTGGGATGATTTTTTTGCTCTTGTTTAAAACAGTTTTTTAGTACAAATATTTCTAATTCAAAAAATTTTTATACTAAAAAATTACCTTAGAAAGCAGTAAGAAAGCCGTCCCAAATGAAACCTAACTGAAATCATTTGATAAATCAGAACCAAAAGGTCAGCAACTTCCTTAACATGCCTCACTGATTACAAAATTTTATATCTTAGAGGCCGCTTGATATTAACCTTCATCTTTTGGTTACTTCTTTGCCTCATTTGCTTCTTTAATGCAAAAACAGAATATGTCAATCAAGCGAATTTTCAATTTCGAAGTTCACAGTGTGTTTCATCTAATCCATAAGAGGAAAGATTTGCATAACAGAGCTAAGAAAAACAAAATAATGGCAAATCAATAGAACTCTCCCAAGGCCTGCCCTAAGCTCATATTTAAGATTCATTTGGGACAGCTTTTAATCTTTTTTTTTTTTTGTTGCTGCTTTAAAAAAATTAAAAATTTATTTTAAAAAGCAATAAAACGTTGTTTCAAAGCCTTAGACTTCTAGTGACACTAAGGTGTAGACCTAAAAACCACATCAACATATGTCATCATTGATAAGGATTCTCTTCAAGACTAAATGATAGGTAAGGATGGTAATCCACAATTAAATGAAAATTACTAGAGAATATATGAAATTTACTGCCAAGTTTCAATCATCCAAAAGCCATTAAAACAACATAAACTCAACTAGATTTCAAGCAAAGTCATCAATATTACTCATCAAAATCTTATGGCTACCCACCAAACTTGCCAAAAAAAATCACCCAATTTATAGAACTAATCTCCAGATCAAAGTAAGGTGGCCAAAACACTTCTTCTAAACCTTCCCTCTAGTAAAAATTTATCATGATCTCACTATGCATTTTAACAACTACAAGCTAACTAAATATATTTCCATATTTGTCCTCTCTCAAAGCACGTCAAACTTTGTAAAAGAATAATATCTTAATAGAATTTAAAAATGCAACCTTGTAGAACAAGCTTACTTGAATTGATTTCTCCAAACAATTACAAGATCCGGTCTTTACTAGTTGAGTGCTATAGTGGAGATCCACATTAGAATGTCTAACTAAAATAAACGGGGCAATTCTGTAAGAAAAGTATCACCTTCATTCAAAAGAAGATTCTTTAAGAGTTTGGAGTATTCAATCTTCACTCTCATCACATGTTTCCTACCTGAACCACCATCTCTGGATAACTGAGATAGGAGTGTTAAGGAAAGGGGCATAGCGATATATGTAGGGGTTGGCGGTTAGGCCAATCTTGGCCCAGATGTTCTTGTGATAACCAGCAGTTGCAGGAGCATGATACATAAGTTTCAGTAGCTGCCACAGAAAATAAAAAAGAAAATATTAGAGTGAATTTGAAAATGTTAAGATTCTAGTGATGAGTTACATAGATGGAGGCCTTCCGATGACCCGATTTGGAAAGTTGAGGTATTAGATTTGACTTATGTTAAGAAAAGTAGAGGTAGACCTAAAAAGACTTGGTTAGAAAATATTAGAATGGTCTTTCTTTATTAGATTTGAATAAGAATTTGACTTTTAATAGGACACAATGGCAAAAAATGATTCCTGTAGCTGACCCAACGTAGTGGAACAAAGGCTTAATGTTATTGTTGTTGTTGTTGATGAGTTACAAATAACAATATTCAGAAATTCTGTAACAATGACAAATATTGACCTGCCAGTACATGAACGTCTGCAAAATGCTCCGCTGCCATCTGGATTGCCAAAATACGGAGTATATCAGGAGGAGCGTTATTAGAAAGGGCATTTTAATGGTCAGATGCAAAAAAGAAAAAAATAAAGCTAAATAGAATTAGATAAACTCACGAGATGACTGAGATTACTAGAAGGAAGCCCAGTGCAATCTCACTATTTGAACTAACGATACTCAAAGTAGTTGCGTTCGTCACTACAAACAGACAAGGTTGCTCCAAATATCTCCTAGAAAAGAATCAGCAAACCATAAATTTTACTTACAATCTAAAATTTAGATGAAGTCCTATTAAAGAAATTACAACTATAACTAGCTAAATAAAACTCTCTTTAAATTCTTCTGTAAACAGAATGCAGGTTTGGAAAAGTCTTAAGATCTTAAATGAAGACCATTATATCATAATAAATTAGATATAAACACAAAAATTCATCCCGCAGAACATGGATATATAATAAACTGTTTACATGATTCTTCATAGTCTGTTATTGTGGGATGGTACGAAGAGAGAGTTTTCATTCTCCAACACATAAATCAAATTTTTGCGTCAAAGAACAAGAAACAAAAAGTATGACTGAGATGTACAAAATTACAGCATATATTAATTGGACAAAGCATTCATCATAATACTAAAAAATGCATTGTAAGCCAACAGGAAGATTAGTTACCTGTAAAATAATGATCGTGAAAAATTACCCCTCAAGAATTTGGCGACATGTTCCACTGACCAGCAAATCACAGGTATTAAGGCAACTGTGTGTATGTTGAAAGAATAGTTAGAGCATCTTAAGATATAAAAGACTCGTAATCAAAGAAAATCAACAGTAAAAAATTAGAGGAAGGAAGGAAAAATTAGCTCTGGATATTCTAGCCAAATTTTCTGCCAAAGGAGTCTCAAAATCATCGAATTTATTTTGAAAGGAGTGCACGGTAAATTTTAATTAACTTTTAAAAATATTGCATTCATCTCAAATCAAATACAACTATTTTGAGACAAATTTTGACCAAAATTTCTTTAATATATCAAGACCCAAAAATTTTTCCTACAAGTGCTAAAATCCGCTAATAGAACCACAACTAATAATTTAATATAGAACTTTCTTGTTTCCAGTATTCAAAACTACGCATCTCAATCAAAAAGAGTGGGCCTTGTATATACATTCCAGTATTCAATATTTGTATGACCAAATCAAAAGGAGTGGGCCATATATCCACATCCATTTTGAACAAAAGATTCAAGAAAAACCTATTTAAGGTGTAGGTTTATTTGGAATATGAAGCATTACTCAAGCTAGAAAGAAAAAATTAAGCAATGTTATTCTTACGTTTTAAGTGCAGACGAGAAGAAACGAGCATAAGGCAGTACATCAAGTGGATAAAATCTTTTGTTGCAATTATTGACTGAAACCATGTTTGTACGGCTGACAGATTCCAAGCCCGGGGTGTCTGTAGCAAAGGCAACCAGTTGTAACTTCATACGACCTTACCCAGTAAATAATGGACCAATATAAAAGAAAATAAAGTTTATCAAATGTGGCATGACTTACACGATATAAAGTGTACAAAGAATAAAAAGAAGACAGAGCCGTTCCCAACAGTGACAACCGAAATGCCTTGTTTGAAAGATTCCTCGGCACAAGTGGCAGGATGCCAAGCAAAGCAACAATCAACACCTGCCAAGCCAATCAATATTACAAAAGGCAAAACTAAACGAATGAAGCAAATGATGTAGGTCAGCACAATCAACCAAATAGGTAGAGCTAGAAGAGAGTTGAGAGCTTATGACTAGCTCATGTTTTTATTTAATTCAAGCATCTTATACTTAATCATTTGGATTGTTCGATCATGCAAGAGTTTTGACAAATTAAGAATTTATTAACTCTTGGCGGTAAGTATCAAAATTTGGCTATCATTATTTGAAAGCTTTCTAACTTCTACTTTTTTGCCACGTATTTTAGCTTCAATCATTTTGACTAGAGGTGTCAATATTTGACACGACTCGAAAACCCGACTTGAACCCAACCCAAAAATTTCGGATTATGGTCAACCCGTTTCACAAATAGGTCGGGTTTGGGTTCCCGGATTCGACCCATTTGAAAAAATGGGTCTGGTTCGGGTTGACCCGGCAACCCAAACTCAACCCGTGTTAACCCAGGAAAAACTCGCTGACCGCGTCCGCGCTGCCCTCCGTCACTTTGAGTGCTAGAGCTGATCGCGTCTGCCCGTGTCCGCGCTGGCCTAACGTCTTGTCCCGAGAGCCTTCCATCGCGTCGAGTGCCCACCACCGCCGGTGTCAGTGCCGCCAATGGCCTAGCCGCTGATGCCTCTGCCCGCCTAAAGCCTCATGGTCCCAGTTCATCGTCGACTTGTCAAGCAGCTGACCGCGGTGTCGTTGCCGTATGATAACTCAGTTCGGCGCAATTAGGTCGGGTCCGGGTTGAAAAAGATGACCCGTATGCAAAAACGGGTCGGACTCGAGTTGGGTCAACTAGTGCTGGGTCAATTCCGGGTTGGATTCGAACCCGACCAATGACCCAATTTTGACAGCCCTAATTATGGCATTGGTCGGCCTTCATGTGATCTACCTTCAAGAATTGAGTCGGGTTATAATCATCTAAGCAACAAAGTGGCATAGTCATTACTGATCTATAAGTCATATGGGTCCTCTTTGGACCATCTTAACTAGTTGGGTCCAATTAATGATACTGTCGTCCTAAAATAAAACTCTTTGGGATGACTTGTTAGTTGTTAGTGAGGCTATATCACGCAAATAGCTTAATCTATCCCATAAGTTTGCTTACTAGTAGATGTCAAGGCCCATAAGCCTTGCCCGAGTTCTACACCATAAAATTTTATTCCTTTTACGTTTTTTAAAGTAAACACATTCTTACTTATCAAAATTTCATTTAAATGGTATTTACCGAACCATTGCACTATCACCTCAAATTCTACATATCTTAATAGGTATATGATGTAGAAAGTTTTCGAAAAACTTCACTACGATAATTTATCTAAATTTTAGTATAGGGTATTGTTGCGTCCTGGAGTATTCGCGGCGGTAGAGAAATATTTAGCTTAACGTCTTAGCATTGCACGAAAATCCAACACACAAACAGATAAGAGGGAGAATGTAGCGTTCATAAGAGACACCAGAGTTTTTACGTGGAAAACCCCTAAAAAAGGGGGAAAAACCACGGGGCCTAGCCCAGTTTGAATGAATCCACTAGTATTTCTTGGCGATTACAAATGAGGCCCTTCTTAGAGAGAAGGCCTTGGCTTGATGTCATAGATGTACATCGTATAGAGCGCATTACATGGTTGGAGTTACATAGATATGTTTGTTTGGTAGGCATGACCATAGTCGATAGGTTGGAGGCTGGAAAGATCGTTGTCTGGTGATGGAGGTCGGAAGGACCGTAGTTGGCAGGAGACCGGAGTTAGAAAGACCGTTGTCTGTTGATGGAGGTCGGATGGACCATAGTAGATGACGGAGGTTGGAAGGACTGTAGTTGGCAGGAGACCGGAGTTAGAAAGACCGTTGTCTGTTGATGGAGGTCGGATGGACCATAGTAGATGACGGAGGTTGGAAGGACTGTAGTTGGCAGGAGACCAGGGTCAGAAAGACCGTAGTAGTAGGGCGGTACTCTGGTAGAACTCTGGGCGTTAGGTAGTGGCCCAGCAGAAGCCCGGGCCTCACGTGGTGTTCTGGTGGAACAGAGGGTCTCAAGTGGCGGTTAGGCGTAAGTACGAGCCTTAGGTGGTGGCCTGGTGAAGTATAGTGCCTCAAGCAGTGGTCCAGTGGAAATCTGGGCGTCAGGTGGTAGCCTGGTGGAGCATAGGGCCTTTAAGCAGTGGTTCGGCAGAAATCCAGGCCTCAAGTGGTGGTCCGGTAGAAATCCAGGCGTCAGGTGGTGGCCTGGTGGAGCATAGAGCCTCAAGTGGTGGTCCGGCGGAGGTGAGGGCCTCAAGTGGTGGTCCGGCGGAGCAATGGCGTCAGACGGTGGTCCGGCGTAGGTGAGGGCCTCAAGTGATGGTTCAGCAAAGGTGAAGGCCTTAAGTGGTGGTCCGGCGGAGCAACGGTGTCAAACGGTGGTTCGACGGAGGTGAGGGCCTCAAGCAGTGGTCCGGCGGAGCAACGGCTTTAGGCGGTGGTCCGGCGGAGGTGAGGGCCTCAAGTGGTGGTCCGGTAGAAGTTCAAGCGTCAGGTGGTGTCCTGGTGGAGCATAGGGCCTCAAATGGTGGTCCGGCGAAGGTGAAAGCCTCAAGTGGTGGTCCGGCGGAACAACGACGTCAGGCGGTGGTCCGGCGGAGCAACGGCGTCAGACGGTGGTCCGACGGAGGTGAGGGCCTCAAGTGGTGGTCCGGCGGAGCAACGGCGACAGGCGGTGATCCGGCGGAGGTGAGGGCCTCAAGTGATGGTACAGCGAAGCAACGGCGTCAGGCGGTGGTCCGGCGGAGGTGAGGGCCTCAAGTGGTGGTCTGGCGGAGCAACGACGTCAGGCGATGGTCCGGCGGAGCAACGAAGTCAGGCGGTGGTCCGGCGGAGCAACGACATCAGGTGGTGGTTCGGCGGAGGTGAGGGCCTCAAGTGGTGATCCGGCGAAGGTCCGGCGAAACTCCGGCGGTGGTCGAGGAGGAGCTTCTTCCTTCTCTTCTCTTCTTCTCTTCTTGCTTTGATCCCCCCCTCAAGAGAAATGAGGGGTCTATTTATAGATTTTATGGAGTGGTATGACCCGTAAATAGGCAATAGATCAGGGGTAAATGGGGAGTGGTTGAATGGACGGCCGATGTTGAATCCCTTGATTGTGGGCTGTTCGTCAGACATTTGAAGGTCTTAATGATGTCGGAATTCAGCGATCTTGGGCTCGTTGAATTCGTCTCGTCGAGCCGCTCGATTTGACTATAAGCACGTCATGTTTGGAAACCATTTGGTAATCCAAATCGTGGTTTGAACCTTCCAATAGCGCTTCGGGTCCTTGATTTGGACTTGTTTGGGCTTGTATTGAGTCGAATTTGGTGTCGTTGGATAATATTTCCGAGACGCTCAATTCAACTGTAAGTTTGCTGAAATCGGAGTTGAGATGGTCTCTGAATTAATTTTTGAAGTTCCCAACTTGATTTTGCCTCGAGATTCGTGCCTGATCAAGATAATTTTTTGAAGACGTATCAGGTATAGAACTTGGTGTGCCTAAATCAGTTTTACAACCTCAAGCCCCCACGCTTTTTTGACCGACATACCATAATGCTCTAATAAAAAGCCACCAAAGTCGATAAGAAGTTGATCAAACAAAAGTAAACTAGCATAACAAGACCTATGATCGAAGTGAGATTGTGTTCTCCCTATGGAAGTAGCATGTGCCCAATCAGCAACGGTCTATTCTACCATTCAACGGGGCTATAAGCTCTCAAAGCAAAGGTCGGCACATGTCCTAAGAATTTGATCAAGTTTAATCATTAGTAAATAATCTCCTAAGAATATAAAAGATTCTAATATGTACTCTCTCCTCTTGGCAGGAGAAAAAATCAAAGGGGCCAATAAAAAACCATCAAAGAGAGTATTTTGTCAGGCTCAATTATCACTATATTGAGGATAGGTCCCTTCATAACGACCACCATCGTATGTCTAGTCCTAATATTTCTATCCTCTAGGCAAAGTCGGAGAATTTCATTTAGATTGATCCTAACAACATCCAGCTAATATGCTTTTGAAGAGGTGGGATCCTTAATATTCGGATTTGACAAAATAATAAAATTGGCACATGATCGGATTAAAACTATTTTCAATAGCATTTATGCATATAGGCAACCCAATAATATTATACCTTTCTTCCCGTTCAACTAATTGATCAATGGTTTGTATTTTTTTCTTAGCTTACCCACAAAGTGCAGATAGATTCATGGTTGTATCAAAATGTAAAACCTAAGGAAAAATGAGCTATGGTAAAATGTTATCTATGATAGTAAACAAGATAAACTAGATGTAATGCAACCTGATTTGCCATTTGATATTAGGAAATCAATCTTTGCAGGAATCAATTTTCAAACTATCAATCTAGCCAATAATGACAATCAAGCTAACAAAAGAATGTACTAGTTGCATAGCAGTCGTCGCAAGCAAGATTCAATCTCACCAAAGGTAGAAAAATAAATTGTTCAGGTCAATACAAATCAAGGATTGGTTTGCAATGGGCATTCAAATCATGAAAAATGTGTACAAAACATAAACATATGCTTGAGGTTAGCCAAATTTCAAATATATCTACAACCCAGCAGCCAAAATGAACATGTTATGGCTGCAAATATCATTTGTTTTCCAACATAGAATCATGTTATTATTTGGATATGCCATAAGGAGCTTGGAAGTAAAATATAAAAGAGAGAAGAAAATATGTAATGCTTAAAAATATGCAACTATTATGTCTACAATGGAATGCTCCGACAACAAAGTAACTTTTAAATCCACTGAAACAATAAACTCTTGGTTTGCAAGCATACAAGTTGCTTAAATAAAATATAGAACGCAAATGTTTCGTGAACACGAGTGCTTCAACTTGCAGTGAAACCCAGTGAATACCTGTCAAAATGTAAATTATGAAAATCTAAATTCATGGTAAAATCTCATCACAAACCATTAATGGCAAACTGACATAAGAAACAGGTAATTCATGGCATGCATTTTTTTAGGTTGATTTTATTGTCCGGAAGGGAAGGTGCAAGGCAATTTGAGGATGAGACATAATGCATGTTATTATGAAGAATTATTAAATACAAATGCCTATCAATAGCTTCCATGAATAATAAGCCTTCTCGATATTCCAAGCATGGTGCATGCACGTAAAGAGATGATAAAAAAATCAAAAGTAGATCTTAAAAATAATTCATAAATGTCAAAAGACAAGAAAAAGGAAAATAAAGGGCAAGAAACAATAGAAGAAGGCATTAGTCATGCTTCTGAAAGAAATTTTTGTACCCATGCATTAACAGAAAAGTGAATAGTCTGCTTATCCAACCGCAGAGAACTTGAGCTCCTGCCTGAAGTTGCAGAAGCTCCTGGTCTTGGTGCTGCATAAAGCTCCCTCGTCAGTCCAAGGAAACAATATCGAGGTCACGAAAGCTAGACAAACATAAGGTAAACATGCACTTTTCCACCTGAACTTTGAGGCCTTGGCTGCACTCTTGTTGGCGTCGATGAAGCTCTAGAAAATACTCTAGCTGATTGGGAAGAACTGGCTGAAGACATCATCTCAACAGCAAAATCCGGGTCCTTCAAAAACATAACGAAAGGAACTTAGACAGCCATATTTAACTGCTCAAGAGTATTTTCAAATATTCCATTGAAACCAACAGGGAACAACTTCAGCTAAACCTTCTCTAAAACCAGATTAGCTTTCAGTGAAAATCTTTATAAAAACACCAAATGTTGAAACCATCCAATAGAGATAAATTAATCATGAGCATCCCTAGATTACTTCATATGTTCATAATAGTAAGAAAAAGGGATATGTCAAGATATGCTAGTAAGCAAAAGTTTCCAACTGGTTGATACATGATCCTAATGAGCAAAACTTCTCAACTCATTGACAAAGAATTTTCAATATAACCAACAGATTCTCGGTTTCGGATATGATTAAAAGTTTATTTCAATTTCATACAACAATTCTCAAAAGCATCCGTGTTTCACAAAAAATACCAGAAAGATTTTAGAAACGCATTAAGATTTAGCAATTGGACAAAATAGAAAAATGGAATATGCTTGTTATCATGAGAACCAAATAACTTCAAAATTTGCTACTTATAAATTATGTAGCACCAAGATGAAGCTAACAAGGTCACATACCAAAGAGTAGCATCAACATTTGCATCATTAATCAAGCGCAACTCTCCATGCAAATCCATTAATGACTCATAATCTCTTTAAAATCAATAGAGAATAAATATGAAGCTTAATTTAAGGTCTCTTGATGGATAGATGAGCAATACCAAATAATGAAATAAATTTTTTTAAAATTTACTTTATTTCAGATCTACTACTTGACTTATTTGGACAATAAAAAATTTTTCATTTATAGAAAGCTTTAAATTTTATTTTTCACTTTTTTTTAATTAAGGCAAGTCATCAATTTATATAATAGTGTTTAATTGACTTCTAAGGCATTTCAAAGTTCTCTGGGATTGAAAAATACTAACAAATAAGATTTTGATTTATATTTTAAATTCGTTAAATAAAATTTACTTTTTTTAATACTACAAATTTCATGTTAAAAGGTTTGGAGATTGGTCTAATTTTAGCTGAAGCTTCGTGGCTGCTCTCCTAGAGCTTCGGTGAATTCTTAATTATCTTTCCTCACCCTTATTCCTCCTCTTTCCCAAAAGAATTCTCATCTCCTCTATATAATCTCAATCATAGCTTCCTTCAAGCCCAAAACATATCAAAGCCTTTCAAAACTCTACCAAATATTCATCTACATCCCTCGTAACCTCAAGACTTGAACTCTCCTATAATTCTAAGATATCCTAGCCAAAATCCAAATATAAAAAGATAATTTTCTGATATGAGCAACCAAATTAACCACTCCTTAACCACTAATCTAAAATCCATAAAAAAACTAGCATTAGTTCCCTAACATCCTAAATATTTAATCTAAAACTTCTCCCCTTTTCTCCAAGGAAAATTTTCCTATTAATAGCTTAAAAGTTTTAGCACCAAATCTAATGAAAACCTAAATAATTATTTCACCACCGCTTAAATAATCCTAGCAACACCACTCTAAGGGGACACCAATCAAATTGTTATCTTCACTAAAAAAAATCTTATAGATCCTACATCATATAGGTATCAGAGTTAAGAGCTTAAAAGAAATCAAGGCTAAAGAGCTTAAAATTTTCCTATTAATAGCTTAAAAGTTTCAGCACCAAATCTAATGAAAATCTAAATAATTGTTTTTTCACCACCGGTTAAATAATCCTTCCACCACCACTCTAAGGGGACACTAATCAAGTTGCTATCTTCACCAAAAAAAATCTTATAGATCCTACATCATATAGGCATCAGAGTTAAGAGCTTAAAAGAAATCAAGGCTAAAGAGCTTGAAGGCACACGTTGCTCTCACCAAGATATGATTTTTTTCAAGGCTAAAAAATTTGAGGTACCTTTAAAAATAATATTTGTTTTTTCCTCAAAAAAAAATCATTGCTATCCAAAAGCTTTAAGTTTTTTTTATTTGGTAATTTATTCAAAAAAATTAAAATTTGCACATTATTTGACAATTCTATAGAAATTTGTTTTCATAAAAGTTATTATCACCATTAAAAAAAAAACTTAACCAAATATTTATGTGAACCTACCATTTCCTCAAATTTTGTGTGATGTTGTAAATAAAAAAGGATGTGTTCCACAAACAAAAGTCTTATAATGAATTAAAATTAAAACAAAATAGCTAAAAATTATATTTATGTGATTATAAGTTTTATGCATTTATTACTATTTGAAAATATTGCTTGCTTTGTGAATTTCATAAAAGAGAAAAAGATTCTTTATTGCATGCAATATAATTTATTGGGTTAAACTTTATGTTTTTAAGGCTAAATAGAACTTTGTCAAAAAAACATAAACAATTTAAAGAGAGTTTGAGATATAAATGGTCTTCTACTACTTGAAAGTTCTCTTAACCTCAATTTTACTTTGATTATACACATATATTCATTTTTCTTCTCATCTAAAGCATTTCCCTCTCATATTTATCTCATTCATTATTTAAAAATAAAAAATAAAAAGTACTACACCCTGCAAATCAACATGTTTTCTAAAACTATCAACTTAGATCAATTTGAAAAAATTTAAAATAATGTGAACAAGTTGTGGGCTCCGAAAATTCGTCCCCGGCCTCCGCTCGCTTTTCTTATTCGGCGAGGGAGTTTTAATGAACTAAGTTCCGAGGTAAATTTTGGAAGGCAGATGGGTTTGTAGATAAGACACTACCCAGAGATTTCGCCCTCATTTTGTGAGGACTTTATGATCTGAGTTCTGGTTTCCTATAGGCGCAAGCCCCTATAGTTAATTACCCCTCCCGATCACGAGAGAGAACTTTCGATTAAGGCTAGTCATCAATCAGATTCGTATAGAAATACGTGTATCCGGCATATAGTAGCAGCAATGGATTTAGGATTTGAAAATTGGGTTTGGATTTGGGAATTTGGAGAGTTTGATATTTAAAATAGAAATTGCACCATCTAACACTTAAAGCGGATGGTGGGGGAATGGATGATGGACCCGATCAAGATCACATGATTCCGTCATCCCGGGCCATCGTGGTCCCTGGTCTACTTAGTCAGAGGAGGTAGTCGACCCAACCTGACAGAAGGATCCTTGTCGGCAGCCATGGGTTGCTTCGTTCAAGGGAAACTTGTAGACCGGGGTTGAATGTTTGTCTAAGGGGACAAATTTAAATCCACCTTAGCTTACAGAGGGCTTTGTGCCCTATCGATCATATCCTATTGATTCATATCTCAAGGATTTAACGTCATTAAGGAGCGTATTGGCTCTGGCCATAACCGCTATCCGTTGTGCCATTTGGCGGCAAAACCACTCGGTTCAGAGGGCCCCGGGTCATAACCGTTTACCTGCAGTGCCATTTGGCGGCGAAACTGCCGGTTAGAGGACACGTACCACGTCCTTACTGGCAAAAGATTGTTTGAGAATGGATCCTAGTGATATTTTCGACTAGGCATTTCGCTCTTTGTGAGCTAGAGTTTATTTGAATTTGTCCACCCCGGCAGACTGTTGTGGAGGGTGGATGGAATTTGCTTTGAGTGTGGATGGTTAGATTTCAGTTTTAAATATTTTTGGGATTTTGAGATTTTTGGGGATTTTCGTAGGTATTTGGGTGGAGCTTTGAATTGTTTGAAATGGATTTTGGATATTTGGGAGATATTTGAAGATATATGGGAAACCCCTCCGGTTGAGATATGCATTCAACACGGCCATCATCGGGGTGTTCGGGGTCATTTCTTTTTATGGATTGAACCTTGTCAACTCTGTCGGGCTGTCGACAGAGGATCAGGTTTCGTAGGCTTTAAGCCTTTATTAGTGAATTCATATGGTTGTAGGCCTTGAAGGCCCAATATGAATGTTTTAAAGCAAATATATCGGTCACCACGACTTTGTATTTGCTTAATGGCTCGAACCCTGTCGACTTCTATTGACCCGTATAGAAGGATCGGTTTCGAACCAGAATTCACTTGTCAACCCGCGCAGCATCCCTAGACGTCACGTGTGTACCAATAACACGCTCGCCGGGGCCCATGCGGGTTTTATAATTATTTTTACCCCATTTAGTGTACCTATGTGTATACAATTTATAGTGCACGTGCAGGGGTATTCTGAAATAGTTGTGGACGCCTTCTGTCTGCTTGTACGAATGTTGCAGATCCGGTGGCGTGGCATAGCAGCTTCTGAATAGAGTGGTTCGCTGCTTCGTACAGGTAGACTGTCGTGCACTATTTGTTGATTTTCGTAGGCGGGTCATAATGCACTAACGAGCCTCCTGCCTTGTTCTTGTAGATGCTCATATTCGTTGTAGTTGTTTGGCGCTTGTAGTACCTCTGACATTGTTATGAGTGGATAGATAGATATATTCCTTCACAAACTGAAATTAACTTCAGGATACTGCATTTACTGAAGTCTTTCTGCATCTACCCATCGGTGGCACATACATCAGTCTTTGTAGAAAGTTTGTATGTGTTGCAGATCTTCCACTATTATCCATGTATAGATTGTCACATGTATCGCGGATTTCTCATCCTTGATAATGACTTTGAAGAGTTTCCTATAATCATTATCCTTTTTGACATTTATATCTTATTTGATAAGAAAGCTTTGAAGCATTTATAGGAAACTAAGTAGTATTTTGAATTAATGTATTCGTCCGTTCGTCGATTGCTATTGATGGTAATCAGAATCTTCATTAAGAAATTCTCTTCACTTTGCTTATGGATATAGTGTACTCTTCATACATGTGTTGATTGTATATCTCTTATTGCCAATTCCAAGCAATCATTAGTATGCAATATATCTTTCTAGTATATCATCATTTGACCCATGATGAGAGTGACAACATTAGTGCTATTGTCGATTGAAAGTTTGCACTTTAGCTAGTATAAATATCATTAATCATTCATAATATCTATTGAAGGTCTTATATTGTAGCTTGTACATAAATTGCCATACTCTTTGTCAGCTCTACTGATCATTGCTTGATGGTGCATTGTTTCTAATGTCGTATAGGAGCTATTATAATCCAATGACCTCTTCCCAATATTGTGATTTTGGTTTAAAATCATATTCTTTGTGCTCTTCTTGCTACTTGTAATCAAATTACACTTCCAAGTTCTTTGCGATAAACTTGAGATCAAGTTCATCGTCCCTTCTTTCTAATTGAAATAATTAAACAAGTTAAACACTATTGCTCACATAGATTTCATGTTCACACTTGTAATGATTTCGCATATGAGTCTTTGCTTCCTAAATTAGCATTTGCATCCCAATCAAAATGGTAATTCTATTAGGAAAGTTGATTATCTTTCAAATCAAATTCCTTATAGTTCATTCATTGATGTTCACATGATATTTTGATATTGTTCATGTAATTTCTTCAAGTTAGATCCTTCATGATTCACTCAAATTTGAGGTTCAAGTGTCCATGCTTTGTCCTCATGATTCAAGTTATGTGCATAGTTTCATATAATCAACTTGTATGTTAACCGTCACAGTTCTTTATGTTCGGGTACAGTTCAGACTCGAAATGAGCCTCTTCCGTTCATTTGAGTTCCCTTCCTTGTTCGGATTCAAGTAACAAGCTCAAATCCAAGTCAAATTTGAGTCTTTGTTGAAGTTTAATGTTCACAAGTCCCCTGTAGTCTTGTTCGGTTCAAGTTCTTGCTTGCATTTGAAATTATTACTGATTGTTTGAGTTTGAATTAAGTCCGTTTAATGCTCCAATCAATGTCCAAGTAAAGCTCCACATTGTTCCAAGTATGAATTGCATTTACCCGAAATTTCGGCAGCCTTCCGGCGTCTCCCCCGTTTAGGGGAAAACTACGGAAAACTGGGCCTCCCGCCACGCTAGAGAAAAGCGTGCATGGTAGGTGCCCTCGGAAGAGGACACCGCGGCCGTAATATTTTTATTCCCCACCACGCCAGAGAAAGGCGTGCATGGGTTGCGGGCACCGGTTTAAATTAAGCAATTTTATATTTTACCCCATCTCGTTGTGGGCGTCGCACCGGGTTCCCTTCCCACCACGCTAGAGAAAAGCGTGCATGAGTTGGTTTCCCGGTCCGACGCTAACACCGAAAATAGGGTTTTGATTACCCGCCCCGTCGCAAGCATCGCAACGAATTCCCTTCTCACCACGCTAGAGAAAAGCGTGCATGAGTTGGTTGTTCGCCGCGTTGCAAGCGCCGGGATCGAGTTCTCGGAGTTTAGAGTTTAGGAGCTTATACCTTTGCAAGTGTCGTCGGGGTTGGCACACGGATCGAGGAGTCACTCGCCTTCCTCGTCGTCGGTGTCGCACCGGGGTCCCATCCCACCACGCGCACTAAAGGCGTGCTTGGGGCGGTTTTCCGGTCCAACACGGACGCCGAGGAAAGAGAGTGGAGGGGGCAAGCATTTTCTTTATTTCTAATTAACTATAAATTATTTATAATTAATTATATGTTAGAATTAACATATAATTAAAAATATTTAACTCATAGCTAATTATAAATTAATTATAATAAGTGATAATTAAATATAATTTAAAAATAATTAATGATAATTATAATAATTAATTATATTAATTATTAGAATAAAACATAATAGTGATTATAAATATTATAATTATAATTATAGTTATATAACTATAATTATAATACTTATAACAAAGGCTTTCACCCCTAGCTAAGTGTTCGGCTGGAGCAAGGAGATCGGACGGCTTACAGATGGAGGAAGATGGCTGTGTGGAGTTCGGCTGCTGGGATAAGAGGTAAGGATCGGTGGTTTCTACCTCTCTCTCTCTCTCTCTCTCTTTCTCTCTGTTGGAAGCAACGATGACGGGATATGGGGGTCGGGACGAGGATCCCGACCTTGGGAGCTCGTCGGTTTGGAGCTTCGGTCGGCAAGAGAGATCGGGGCTAGGGGTCGGAGAAGGTGCGGCCAGGTATGAGGAAGACTCTCTCTTCTCTCTCTCTTTCTCTGTCTCTCTTTCTCTGCGAACTGAAAGGAGGCGGAAGATCTGGGGGAGCTTGGTCGGAGGAGGACGGGGAGTCGGGTAGCGAATGGGAGAGAGCAGAGGGATTCGGTTGTGTGTGTGTGGCGTCGGAGGAGGGGAGCAGGGCTTCTATTTAACGACGCGAACAGGCGACAATCGAGGAGCTGCCACGGGATTTGCGGGATCAGACGCGAACGGCGCCCAATTCAGCGGGATATCTGCTGATTTTCTGGACTTCCTCGATAGATACGAGGTGAGCTGCTTTCTTTTTGTTCTTTACCCGTAGGTCAACACAAGTTCATCACATCAAAAAAAGAAAATTGGCTGATATTGATGAAAAGTTGAATGTCTTTTAAAACATAATCCAAACTCTTCAGGATCAACTACAAAACTTGATTGTTATATTCCAAAACTCATATGAGCCTAAATATAGTGGTGATCAATTTTGAAGACTTCCAACACAACTTTACAACCAAGTTGTGTTGACTGTAAAGAGGAGCAATCAAAGAGTATCAGGAGTTCTGTTGGAGATAAAGACCTTGGGATGCTTGGATGTGCAACATATGTTTAGATCAGAGCCATTGGATTAACTTTTAGTCCTTATATAAGGTTTGTCCTCAAAATTAAGGGAGGCATTACTATTTTATCGATATGGTGAGGAGTGTGTGGGATTGTTCGAACCGAACCATCAAAGACCAAGAGCTACTTTGAGAGGGAATCTAGGTGACTTCAACTCTTTGTGATTATGGCCAGGTGGGAGTAAACCTAACTCCTTAAATAATGGCACTTCGTTGTATTCAAGTTGCAATATTTTATTTACTAGTTTTCTCTACCATGTGATTGTTGCATAAAACGTGTTAATACTTCCGTAATAATTAGAATATTCAAGGGATAATTTAGAAATCTATATTAGTTAAACTCTTATATTATACATTAAATGTGATGATTGTGTGCAAGCTGAGTACCTAGCAGAGATATTACTTTGAGAAAAAACAACGTTCTCTATAGAGCAGCTGTTTTACAGGCGTCAAGCCAACTGAGAAAGATATGATCATGGACTTAATTGAATGGAGTGAACATATTGTGTGCATGTGCTCAACTCAATTGAACTTTTGTCAAACCAACCAAGTTGAAACTTTCTTATTTCCTTTGCACATATTGTTTATATCTGTGTAATACTATTGTCTTTAACGTTTTAGGTATTCTTTTCATTGAGCACACATGCTCGTTGTTTATAACTCAAGGTGAACAGTCAATTCTGGTCTAACAAGCAAAGATAAGTTCAAGGAAGTCCAATCAGTAGGGTTTCAATTGGAGTCGAGTATGGCGTTATTTCTTCAAGAGAATTTTGTGCTTAGCAGTTAAAGTTTGATCTATTTGTAAGGCAATAAAGTTGCGTACTTCATCATTATTCCTGGGATCATCTCATGGAATTGAGAATCCTGAATTTTCATTTCAAAAAATTGTGTTGTTTGGATTCCTTTGTATCTATCTATGTTACAGTTATTCCAGTGATCAAGTAAAAGCAAAAAGTGTACAACTCAGGCTTGGCTAACCAAAAGAACTTGACAAATTGAGGCTAGATAAGCTCTTGACATGGTAATTACATTGGAGTTTAACTCTTGAGAATTTATGCGGTACGAGCCAAACCAAGTGATAACTTTCAAGTTTCCATTAAATCATTCACAAATTAACTTTAGCGGCTCACAGTTGGGTTCATCACAATTTCAAAGATTCAGTTGATTGCTGCCAGGCATATTTACTTCACATTCATGACATAGAACATAATGTAATCTGACACATGGAGAAGTTTATTTTTAAGGAATTTCTTGGCATTTTCTTTGCAGACATACCTAGTCTTCCTCCTGACCAACAAGTGGAATTCACAAAACAAAGTGATGCCAAGAACGACAATGATTTCCAAATTGCCTTACCAATGAAAAGCTACAGGAAATGAAGAGTCAGTTGTATAACTGGTTGAACAATGATTCATTCACCCAGGTACTTCACCTTTAAGAGCACTTGTTCCATTCAAAAAGAATAAGGATGTAGCTGAGTTCATTGGTAGATCCAGGGCATGTCAAGTGGTGAAAGCAGAGAACTCGAAGTCAAATAAAATTTTGCAACTTTTGCTCATTCCAACTTGAAATAGAAAGACATCTTGTTGAGTTTGGTGGTCAAATTGGCTAAGTCATCTCAAAGCTGAGATAATATTTGGGCAATCGTAGACAGGCTGGCAAAGAGTGCATAATTTTTGCCTATTCAACAAGCTTTCTTAGTTGACTAGCAGATCAAATTATCTGATGATTCAATTGTGCAACTTCATGGCATGCCTAAGACCATAGTTTCCAATTGAGATAATCATTTCTTATCGAGATTGTGATAGCAAGTAGGAGAAGCTCTGGTAACCAACTTTATTTTAACATTAATCCTTACCTTCAGACTAACGAGCCAATATTATAGTATAATACAAAATCTAGAAGATCTAAACAATAAGTTTGTTCTTAATTTCAGAGGATATACGAAGTGGTATCTTTGATAGAATTAACCTACAATAACAGTTATAAGTTGAGCATTGGAATAGCGCTATTTGATGCATTATACAAGCAAAAGTGCAAATCACCTCGAAGATAGACTGAGATAGGACAGTCAGCATTTCAAAGACTTTGGTTGTCAACAAAATTACTAAGAAGAATGAGGTGATTTGGGAATAAGTAATTGTAACGCAGAATTGATAGAAGAAACATCATGACAGGAGGCACAAAAGATACATTTTGACATGGGTCATAACATATATATATATATATAATGATAACTCATTTCTAAACGCATAATGATCTGGTCAGAAGCCATGAATGCATATAAGGTTTTTATTCATTCACCAAACAAGAAGTGTTGAAGCGACAAAGAGCTCAAATCGATGGATCCTGGCTTAGACTTCTCATTTATCCAGCAAAAGATCATTGAATGCAAATAAAGAAGAAAGCCAATCCAAACACTATGAAATTCAAACAACGTTTATGAGAAATATGGCTAAGGATTCATCTGCTGCTTATAGCTCGAAGTACGCTAGGCAAGTGGTTCTTGGAAGCATGCTTGGAAGAGACATAATTAAATAAAATAAAATAAAAGTTAAAGATAGCAAAAGATCAGAAGGATAAATTGCCAAGACAAGCAAGAGAGACATAAAAAGATATCTGTGTCAGTACAAGGTGTGTTCATCCAAATTGAAAACGATTGGTTCCGCACAATAAAAAGGGTTTTAAGGTTTGAGGGGAAGCATACGATGAATCGCTGGTAGAACTTCTGCTTGTAGTGGTCAACAACATCGGATCGGGAAGCCATGTGGGGTGGGATCAACACGTTCGACCAATAGTCCGCCCACCGCGGGTCACCTTCGTAGTCATACGCCGCCGCAGCCGCCCTCTTCACCCTCTGCGAATCTCCTCCACCGTCGTCATCAGCCATAGCGACCGATCGTCTCTCCCTCTCTCAGATAAAAAATTATCTTCCTCAATCTCCCAGGCACACTTACCAAATCTCCCTCTTTTCTATGGCAGAAGCCGAAGTTAGAAGCAATTTGAGAAAAGAAATATCATTATAATTTCTTCTCATCCGATAATTCTCGAGTGACATTTTCCATTATTTTTTAAGTTATTTATATACAAATATACATATAAAAAAATTATATAGTTCTATACTTTTATATATAATAATTAAATTTTATATTTATTCATATAATATTAAAATCTTTAAATCAGTTATAAAATATCATTAATATTAATTTATTTCAAATTAAATATATTTTAATACATACATTTTGTAATATAATTTAAATATTATAATAATATAAAATTTAAATATTAGATATATATGTAAAAAAATTGTAATATGAATATAAAATTAAAAAAATTAATAATCACATAAATATATAACAGTGATCCTGATAAAAATAAATGTATTAAATATTATTCTTATTAGATAACTCACTCAATAATCATATTTTTTTCTAGTTTGAGAGAGAGATCTGTGTGAGCTAATGAATTATCAAATTCTTGAAAAATTATTCCATCATATCTTAGGTCTGGAAGGTGATACACCCCTGCAATAAGGACGCGATGAAAGGATAGAAAGATTTATTTTGTTTTAATATATATAACAAGGTAAATAAAGGAAGTGAATTATAAAGTTAATTCATTAATGAAATGCAAATAACTAGTACATCTAAATAATAATAGTTTTGATACAAGCCAAAAGGAATGTACATAGAATAGAAAGTAGGAAAGAAACTACCCAACCCTTACTTAGAAGCAAAATAAACTACTACAGAAAAATACCAAAAATAGATTACAGCTAATAACTTTGCTTCTGAGGTGATTGTTCGCCAAACACACTTGTCGGACTTGTTGTAAAAAGACACAAAGGGTGAGTTTGATAAATCAAACTCAACAAGTAACTCATATCTATTAAAGCATAAACGATAACATAATAGAGCATGTAGTATGAACAATCAAAAGGTAGAAGCAACAACCTAAAATCACCAAAATAAAGTAGCATTGACTCGTGTCATTTTTCCAACAACAAAACTCTAATATGCTAATGCTATTAATGCATATGTCCAACCTATGCATGATGTATCAGTCATTTATTGCTTTCAATCCATGTTTAATATTTACAACCATCATCCATGTTTAATAAACGAGGAGACAGCTGGGCCATGTGGAGAGGCGGATGGAGGATATGCAAATGGGCAGGATGGGTGGACTCGTCAGAGTGGCATACATGCAGGACGGCTGCGGGACAACGAGGCCGTGCGGAGAGGCATATGGTGGACTAGCAAACAAGCAGGACGGGTGAACACACCAGTGGCAAACAAGTTGGATGGCGGCTAGACGGTTGGGTCGTGCATAGAGGCGAACAGCGAGGTCGCAGGAGAGGTGGACGTCGAACCGAGCGCCGGTGGCGGGGCAGGGTTGGTGGCGCGGTATGATCCGTGCAAAGCTAGCCTATGGCCTATGGGAAGCGGCCCAAGCAGCAAGCGGGATTTCGTTTACAGCGGAGTTCTAGTCAGGTCGGTTCCGGGTCATTCTTGAGTTTCCGAGTCAATCCGAGCCTGAACTGATTTTTGAAAAGTGTAAGTTTGTTGAACCGAAACCTGAACCTATTTGACATATAGGTTGACTATAACCTGAAATTTTTGGGTCATTTTCGGATCAAATTTTTGAGTCGTTGTCAAATATTGACACTCATACTCATACTTCTTTTTTTATAAAGTACAATATCTCACTCTTCTACATTTCAGATCCAATTACACTTGCAAACATCCTAAATAATTTAAGAAATTATTCACATTTTTCTCAATTATTGCATATACAAACAATGACAATATCTTGAGGATGAGGTGAGGAAGATGGAGAGGACTCTCAAGTCTCAACATTCTACATTTTCCAACCTTTGAGCCCAACCCACAATGGCTCCAATGGCCTCCAACCCACCTAATTGTATCTCCTCAAGGTTCTCCAAGGATCCACCCTCCCCCCAAAAGCTCCCAAACCAAAACACTCCATGACCCAACAACACCTCCCAAACCTCTTCACCTCCTAAAACTGTAACTACAGGAGCTCCACCTCCTCCATCTGCATCTTTTTCCTCTTCACCAAACTCCATCTTCCTCACCTCATTTGTTTCCAACTTCCTTCTCTTAATCTTCCTCGCCATCACCAACCTCTTCGACTTCGCCGCGAGCCTCTGTGGGAGCCTGAACAAGATGAAGATGCCAAGCTGCAGTAGAAGGCATGGGCAGCAACAGGAGAGCACGGCGCAGTCGGCGGCCAAGTTGTTGCATTCTTCCATGCTGAAATCTGTCAGATAATGGAAGGGGAATAAAGAAGAAACTGAATATGCAAAGATATTGCTTGTTTAAACAACTATGGTGTTGAGATTAAACGAGGAATATTAATTTGATTGCTTGGTGGAAGTGATTTGAGGGAGGTTGGGAACACGGCTTTTGCATATGTTGCTTCTCTTGAGCCTTGGAGCCAACCTGGCATAATCTAAGCGTGATCTTATGTTTATTTGTATCTTTACGGAAGAGGGAAAGCAGAGAGGGAAATTTGCATAAGCTCTACATTATTGAAAAAATTATTCTCTGGGAACTTCGAATGTCGTTTTGAGATCAACTAGAATGTGTCATGTCACCTTTTTGTTGGGTATTGCAGCTCGGTACTGCTCGGTACCGTGGCTCGGTACTGCTGAAGTGGTTGCACCGATTCGTCTCCGGACGTAAAGCTGCGTCCAGCATCCACACAAAATAATTTCTCACATTGTTGGGTATTG
Organism: Dendrobium officinale; assembly: GCA_019514585.1. Taxonomy (NCBI): domain Eukaryota; kingdom Viridiplantae; phylum Streptophyta; class Magnoliopsida; order Asparagales; family Orchidaceae; genus Dendrobium; species Dendrobium officinale. The sequence continues at coordinate 11,904,852 of CM033682.1, forward strand.
TGATGAAAATATAAATAGTTTACGGTTTTCATTAAAAGAGAGTAATAGTTCATAATAAAAATAATTTAAATTATCTTAGATTTTAATATGTTCAAATGGAGAAATAATTACGTGCTGAGTCCGGACGCAACTCACGTCTGAACTTCAATGTGTGCAAGCCACATGGCTTGATTTCATTGGAGTCAGGACACGTTCAGACTCAACACGTAATAATTTTTCCTCCAAATAAGGACAACAAACTTAGTTTTAGAAAGAAGATTGGAGCTTCACTGCAAAGATTGGGAGCCTCACATCACTTCTTGGATCAAATTCTTTTAAATGAGAATAGCCAACCACATCTTTAAGGGGATTAATTATTTTGTGTGCATGCCAAAGGCCTTCCGGAGACCAACCATAATCTGCCACATCACTCATGTGCTCGATACTGCGACTTAGTATTGCTCGATACCGCGGCTTGATACCTCTGACATGGCACATTCTGATTTATCTCCGAACCATGTTCTGTGTCCGATCTCCGCACATAATAATTTCTTCTTTAAGGAAGGATCAGTGTCAAGCCTAAGTCATTATTGAATGGGAGAGATAACTTTTTAAGTTTTTCTTTATTTTGGAAAACTTCTTAAATTTTAAAAGAAAAAAATAATAAATAATCTAATTTTTTTAAGAATTAATAAAAACAATTAAATAAGAAATTTTTTAAAAAAATAAAAAACTATAACGGTAATAGTGCTTTAGCAAAAGTGCATAGCACACGACTATTTGGGCCTATTTTTAGGCCTAAACAAGCCTTTGTGAATCCCCAGATTTTTATTTCAATATTTCATACTTGACCCTCATGGATCTCAACTAAGTTTACAAGCACCTAAGAGTAATTTTTTATAGTTTTTCAGCTTTATTTTTCAAAGCATAAAGAAAATTTTGAGTAAGCATTCTATCTCATCAGTAAAAGTTGTTTCATAAAGAAATAAGAAAGCTTTCCCAAACAAAAAAAAATTGATACCAAAAGATAATCACAGATACATTGGGTGTGGGGAATCCTGAAAACATTCCCAGTCATACATCAAAGAATAGCTACAAAAGCCAAAAGAAGAAGTAACAAATAAAAGGGCTATATCACAAAAAAAAATAGAAAAAATTATTCTACTCACTACAAATCTCTATCAATCATCAAGCTTGAACGAGTAAAATCAGAGCTATAGTTCTGGTTACCAAATGCCATTCTTTGAAACATCCTGATCTCCTCAGAATGTGGCCCTGTATTAAATAGTTCGCTTCGGCCGGGTTGGACGCCATTGCTCAAGTCAATGTCAGCTGACATATCAAGAGCCCTCGCAACCTAAGAAATCATGAAAAATACATTATAAGAATGATGAAAAGTATCTACTTATGATCATAGGCTTATCTGACTATGGAAATGTAGAAGCTACCAGGCTCATTCGAGGTCTCATTGATCCCGAATGGCGAACGCAAGCCGCTGCGGCCTCGATCATTCGGAACATCTCCTTCATATTGTAGTTCTTCTCAAGCCTGGAATCTGGCAGAGCTCCAAAATCGCCAGATTCAAGGGCGTTTGAGAGTAGAGGACGAGCCTGGATGGTGACAGGAGGAACCAGTCAGGTTCTTATATGGCTTATCATAGTAAATAAATGAGACCTCAAATCTGCAATGCACATAAGTTTCAAAAAAACAACTTGCATTTGAATATATCCTTCCTTATTTTTTCAATAAAAAGTTCCTTGAATGTAATGGGCACATGCGGGTTGGCCAGGAGGCTTCATCAAAATTCTAGACTTTGTTGGACTTTTCCAAAATAGTATTGAAGCGTCTAGAACCTTCTAGAAGATTCTCAAAGCAGACCAAAAGCTTCCGTGTGTCCAGAGATTCCATAAGTTAGGAATCAGATTTAAAAACCAATTTCTTAAAGGGTGTAGGCTAAGATTCAAGGGAGAGTTTTCAAATTGAGGAACCCAATGTGAATGTCAAAACTAAAAAATTGAAAAAACCTTCCCTGGAATCATATGATAGTTCACTTGATTGACCAAAAACCTTCATCAGGTAGATATTATGTTTTTTTTTTTTTTTTAAGTAATGAAGAAGATTTAAAAGAAATTATGCATTTTTTTTTTAAGTATTTGGATGAAAATCTCCCTTTGAGAAGATTTACAAGCCCTAATATCATCATCTTCTTCTTCCCTCAATTAATCAAGCAAACTCTAATTTCAATTACTACAAAGCTTTATAATTGAAGGATACTTGGCCCTAGCCATCATCTAGCATGTGCACAGTTCTATGCACATCCCCATGCCTCTATTTTCCATTTCGCGCTCGTGGTGTCCTAGTTGCATGAGCAGCTCTTCATTGCGTTCTCTCCGAGCACTTATTTCATGTGCCCTAATGATTCTCATGTGTGCCCACAACTGCAATGATTCCTGAGGCTCCTCCTCTTGTAGCCTCTCCGATGATTTATGTACCTCCAAATACACAACCTACATGCTCATTTGCATATGTTGTTCTCGAAAGTATTTGCATATCTTGTTTCTTGTAACAAAGTTACTAGCTCACAACCCCTCTCCATCCAACAACCACTATTTTTTCAACAAGATTCAGCATCTCTGCAACAAAAATAGCCCTTATCCTATCAAGGCGAGCTCGCTATCTTCTTCACCAATGAGGAGATGGATGTGCTTGCTAAACCACTCGCCCTCTTAATTATTGGAGAATTTTCTATGGGTTGTCCTAATAAAGATATAATTTGTAAATTCATGTCTAATTTACATCTGATTAGTGACAACTCTATTGGACTCATTGACCATCGGCATATCATTATCAGTCTTTCATCGATTTCACTTGTCGTGAAGTTCATAGAATTCATTTTCCTTCCTCTAAGAACAATCTTCGGTGTTTCTAGATCCGTCAATGTTATTTTGCCACCATGCACCTCTAATATGGGTGAGTTTCCTCAGCACCTTCACCCATTTGCATCTCACATCATTGAAGATCGTAGATTGCAAGCTCCATCTACATCTTCCACGCTAATTCCAGCAAATTTCTCTATTGAGTTCTCACCTCATCTTCGATTCACCTATTTGCACAAAACCCAAAAGTTTCCAACCTCTTCTTCTTTTTGCAAATTGCAAACTTTTATTTCTATGAGATCTCAGATCTTATTGGCCATTACACAGATGATATACCAAGATCATCTTCTCTCGATTCAACTATTTTAGTTTAATGGAGGCTGAAAATTATTTGATTGAATATTATTATACAAGAATCAAAGATTTAGATGAAAAAGTAGAATCTAACTTTATTGTCTTGAAAGAAATTATTCTAAGATTAAAGAACATCGAAAAATGTATTCTTTGCTTATTGGCAACACCTGTGGTATCACAGCTGCTTTGCAGTTGTAGTTACAAATGATTCCAATGCTACAAGTAACTATAATCTCAAGAATCAATGGATTATAAATCATATTCAAATGACTAGAAAGAAATAATACACAGAATTTGTGATATGATAAAGCTAACATGATGCAGGACTACGTATGAATGCAATCAAATGATTAGGAAGTTGTGTTAGGAAAGTTGCTATTTGCATGTTTTACATTCTTGCAACTTGTATTATTTTGATGATTCCAAATATTATTGTTTTATGTGTAGTTATCTCCTAACACTTTTTAGAAGATTTGTTTTTGCTCTTGTGTGTACTAATATTTCAGGAAAATCAAACTCCAGACTACGAAGACTTCAAATCAAATTCAGCATGAGATACTTTGTGAAATTGAAGCTTGTACTTTTTATTTGAATTAAATTTTAGAGGGAGTGATTGTAATTGAGTGAATAAATTTTCACAAAGTTAAAGGAGATATTGAAAAAGTTTTTGTATTGATCGTACGGGACGAACATTGTTCGTACGGGACGATCAGATCAGTTATCTCCTTGTAAGAGCAATGGAACGGACAAGAACTGAACTGGAAATATTTTCTAAGTCCTAATCGTCCAGACGAAATCATTTTCGTCCCAGGACAAGTTTCTTTATGTAAAAATTTCGTCCAGACGAAGTCCAGTTCGTCCAGGACGATGGGAACCGACTATGGCAGTTTCTGGGAGTTTTCGGAACCGACTTTTGATATAATTGTTCGTCCAGACGAAATATTTTCGTCCCGGGATGAACCAATTTCGTCCAGGACGAAATTGGTTCGTACAGATGAACAAAATTTCATACGGGACGATCCAGTGCGCAAAAAAACTTGTTTTGGGCAGTTTTTTGGACGGTTTTTCTTCTCCTTTCTATATAAGGAGTCCTAGAAACTATTACAAATGCCTTTGGAGTTGTTTTCTCTTGAGAGGGATCATTGAGAGGGAGAAGATCCTTGGAGGGGATTTCAAGGGAGTGTGGAGGGGATATTCACACGGTTGCTCCGGCGAAGGCTCTCAAGTGAAGTTCAACAACATCGGTCCGGTTCTCTGCCGACACTTGGAGAAGTGTAAAAGGACAACAAAGTGTATCTTTGACAGTCATTGTGTCTTCGTTCTTGTGGAGAAAACTTGAAGAGAGAACTTGAAAGGGAGAGAGGAAAGGGTGGAGTTTGAGAGGGAGAAGATCCTTGAAGGGGATTTCAAGGGAGTGTGAAGGGGATATTCACACAGTTGCTCCGACGAACTTGCACCTCATTACCATCGGATTCAAGGGTCGTCTTGAGGGAAGTTTTGGTAAGAAGAAGATCTCTTTGGTGTTAAAGAACCCGGCTACTCCGCCGCACCGGGGAAGGTGAAAGTGATTTTGTACAGGCTTCTCCGCCTTGCTGTGGGAGCAAAAGGAGAGTCACTTTGTGGTATTAGTGCAATACTCAGAGGGTGCCTCTAGGGAGTGGATGTAGGTCAAGGTTTGACCGAACCACTATAAATCTTGTGTGTTCTTTCTTATTTTTTATTCCGCATTTAATTTCATTGCAAGTTGTTTACTCTGGTTGAAAAGTTTATTTTAAACTTTAATTTTAACTTGCATCAATAATTCAAAAGGTTTTCTAAAATTCCAAGAGTTGAAGTTACATTTTTTAAATTGTCAATTCACCCCCCCTCTTGGTTAGCCTTGGGACATTCACTTAGGCTTAACATCATAATTACTAGACCCAACAAGTTGCACTATCCTTGATTAGAATAAAAGTGAATTAACTAATTAACAGTTCGAATGACAAATTAAAGCGAATAAGGGATCACACCCGCTTAGGCTAAATCACAAAACAAGAGTTTTGAAACTTTCAAAATAAATTAGAAAATAACATGATGCCATAATAGTAGTTTCAAATACAATCCCTAATCTAACAATGAAACTAGTTAGCAAAGAGGCACGCTCAAAACCGTACGTTTACTAAGCTTAGCAGTATCAGGAAGAGTCGTCCTTTGTGACTACAATCAAGCACAAGATAGAGTTAGACTAGAGAAATATAATGAAAAGGGGAAAAGAGAACCTCTCGTCAAAATCCTCCACTCGATGCCTTCGAAGTGCTCGTCGATTGCTTCCACTAAGGTGTCCAGAATACGCTCCAAGTAGTCCTCGACGGTATGATCAACCCTTGGGATCACATCGAAGAAAGTTGATCGTAGAATATCAGTGAAGCCGTCTTCATCCCAAGTTAAACCGTACTCAGTTTCCGGATCCGTCATTCATGGGTAATTGAGATAAGATCTCCTTAATGCTTGATAGTGTTCTTGAGTATTGATGAAGAGAAAGAAGTTTCTCTTGCTTCTTTCTCTTGCAAGTGGAGAGAAAACAATCCCCAAATCTCCTTTCAAAATCTGAAAATAATTTCAGACTTTTCTCCAAAATCTGAGAGAAGATTTCAGATTTCTATACTTAGGAGATTGAGACTCTTGGAGGGAGAATTAAGGCTTAATATCAAGTGGGGTAATAATGAGGGAGAGAGGAGATTAGAGAGAGAGAGAGATGGGCGGCTAGGGAGAGGGGGAGGCCGGCGGTATTAAGGAGGATAGGGATGGGGAATTATTTCCTTATTCCAATATGTGGTTTAGGAAATAATTTAGGGATTGGGGCTTTGGGAAAATTCGGTCAAGAGGGATGGAATGGGGTTTGAAATTATTTCCTAAATGGGGAATTATGATTAGGAAATAATTTAAAAGAAATCAATGAGAGAGGGGCAAGGGCCGGCGGCATCTATTGGCAAGGGAGGAGATTAGGGAGGTGATTTGGGTGAATTAAATATGCTATAGGAGTTAGGAAAGTAATTAAATAAATCCAATTTGAATTTGAAATTCAAATTGATTTAATTACATAACTTTCCTAAAATAGATTTGCTAAATTAGGAAAGATTTTGAAATTTGAATTGATTAATTTTTTAATTTCAAATCTATCCACATTCGCCTCAATCTAAAATAGGAAACGAGCTTAAATGAGGGAAGAGGGGGCTTGGCCGGCGGCAGAGGGGTTCGGGTTTGGGGTTTAGCCGTGGGATTGAGAGGAGAAAATTCGTGGAGTTGAGGTAACGTGGAGGTGATGGCTTGGGGAAGGAGGAGGTTGGATGCAAGGTTTATCGAAAGTGGAGAGGGAGGAAAAAAGAAACGACAAAGGATAAATAAGAAAACCACGAATCCGGCCGCCTCCAAGGTTGGTGGGTGATCCGTTCTCCCTCTCCTAGGGATCTCTCCAAAGTTCTCTCCAAGAACTCTGAAACGCTCTCAAACACAAAAGTGGGAAATTTTCTCATAATCATTCATTAACCTCAAACATAAGACATGAGGCTATAAATAGCCAAGTGCAAGGACTCAAGAAAATAAAAGACAATCTTGCCCTTCGGGCTTACATACAACATTCCCCACTAAAAGGGTACAACTAGAAAAATAATAAAAACAAATACATGACACACGAAAATAGAAAAATAACATAAATAGCTCAGAAATATAAGGACTCGATCGTGGTCGTAGATCGGCGGCCACGCCTCTGATAAACCTTCCACGAGCTGATGTCCCCATCATAACACATACTGAAACTTTCCGAGTTCTGCTCAACACATGCAAGCCCTGGAGTTGTGCTATGTAAATATTGTTGCGGATCTATGGTTCATGATTTTGATGATAGCAAATATTTTTTATTTCTCTACGATTGCCTTATGTGCTAACGTTTCAGGTCCACACGATCAGACTGCAATTTGGAAACAGCTCAAGATTGGGTAGATTAGGTCTGTGTCAGTTTGTAATATTTTTCCTTTCTTGAGTCTATGTATTGGGTGTGGGACCTGCTGTTTTGTATCATAGAAGTTTTCCTATTTTTCCCTTTAGGATTTCTATTTTTGGTAATATCAGCCGGGACGATATTCATATAGTCCTGGACGATATGTTCAAAATCAGAAACTCTAATTATGGCATCTCATTAAGGCAGCCGTCATTAAATCATCGGCCTGACGATACTTGTATCGGCCAGGACGATATTCTCAATTCAGAAAGAAATCAGCTGCCATAATCAGTTTAGGTATTCTTTATTTTAGGAAATCGGCCAGGACGATATTCCTATCGTCCAGGACGATCTAACTCAATTATGCCTAAATTGATCTGGTATTATTTGGAAAGAATTAATGGCTGATTGATACGATCACATCGGCCAGGACGATCTTATGATCAGCCAGGCCTATGTCCTGTACGATTGACATTGGCCAGCATCAAATCAGGACGATTTAAATGGGTTTTAAACTAATCGTCCAGGACGATCGTAATATCAGCCAGGACGATGTAACCAATTTTCTTCTAATCGTCCCAGGCCGTTGAGCTGAATTTGAACTAATCGGCAAGGACGATATGCCTATCGGCCTGGACGATAATGTCGGCAACTTGCATTAATGAGCTCGTTTTGAGAGCTTCTATTTAAGCTATGGCATGACAACTTTTGTAGTTGTCTTTAACAGCCATTAGAGCTTCGTTCTTGTGGGGGAGACTTGAAGAGAGAGCTTGAAAGGGAGAGAGGAAAGGGTGGAGTTTGAGAGGGAGAAGATCCTGTGAGGGGGAGGAACTCAAGGGAGTGTGGTGGGGGATCCACACGGTTGCTCCGGCGAACTCGCACCTTAGTACCATCGGATTCAAGGCTTGTCTCGAGGTAAGTTCACCAAAGAAGAAGATCTCTTTGGTGTCAAAGGACCTAGCGACTCCGCCGCACCGGGGAAGGTGGAAGTGACTTTGTAAGGGCTTCTCCGCCTAGCTGTGGAGGCTAAAGGAGAGACACTTGTTTTAGTGCAATACTTGGAGGGTGCCTCCAAGGAGTGGACGTAGATCAAGGTTTAACCGAACCACTATAAATCCGGTGTGTTCTTTTATTATTATTGCTTCCGAATTATTTAATTTCCGCACCTTGATTTCTGTGGTGATTTTGGTTTGAGTTTTAGCTTTGATTTTAAAGTTATCCAATTCACCTATTTCTTTGTTAGCCTTGGGCCAGTTCATAAGGGCTTAACATCCCTAACGAACTTTCAAGTGGTCTCAGAACACTTTCTAGTGTCATCTGAGAACCTTCAAATATCATGAAGATACTTACCAAAGTTTTTTCTTGAGTTCCAAAATATTTCATTTATCCTTTGACCAACCTATCATGTAAGGAACATGTGATATTGGAAAGCCGCTATATCTTTGAGCTAATAGCTACCGACAAAAGATTTGATTAATGAAGCAAAATATAATGTAAAATCATGGTTGAATACATGGTTGTCGTATCCATTAGATCAACTTCAAGAATTTGACCTTGAGGAAAGGTCATTGTTGGAGGGGAAGAAATGATGTGAATCCACTTATAATAAATTTAGCAATTAACAATGGATTAATAAGGAGGCAATGTGAGGGTGTGTTTTCTCTTTTTTATCTTTGTTTATCTTTGTTTCTTATTTTGAGAGTTTGAATAGCATGAAATGTTCAAGATAAGATCAAGATCTCATCAAATAACCTCCATAATATTCACATAATTACATTTCTTGTTTATTTAGAGTGTAATTCTTGATAACACAAAGAAGCTCTTCATCATATTATTATGTTATTCCATTTGAGTGCATTATCCCTATTTAACAAGTAATCAATCATACGTAAACTCTTAAATTATACATGAATAACTTTAAAAAGGAAGAATGAAGATAAAATCAAGATTGAAGAAACTATGATCTAAACCTTCTAGAGATGGTGTAGAAAGTTCAAACAGGTACTGTATTAGCATAACTAAAGCAAGGAAGCTAACACATCAACAACAACATCAAGCCATTGTCCCACTACGTGGGGTCGGCTACATGAATCCTTTTTTTTTTATTGTGTTATGTCAAAAGTCAAATTCTCGTTTAAATCTAATAAAGAAAGATCATTTCTAATATTTTCTAACCAAGTCATTTTAGGTCTAACTCTACTTTTCTTAACATAAGTCAAATCTCATACCTCAACTTTCCTAACCAAGTCATCGGGAAAGCCTCTATTTTATATTACCAAATCATCTAAGGCGACTCTCTCTAATCTTATCTTCCACTGGAGCTACTCCAACCTTTTCATGTATATGCTCATTTCATATCCTATCTCTAAGGATAAAGCCACCCATACATCCAAGCGTCCTCATCTCTGCAACACTTAACTTAGTATTATGCTTCTATTTTAATGTCCAACATTCGGCATCATAAAGCATTGCAGGTATCACCACCATCTTATAGAATTTTCCCTTAACTTTGAGGGGGACTTTTCTATCACACAACAAGCCCGATGCATTCCTCCACTTCAACCATCCAACTTGAATCCTACTAATAACATCCCCATCTATTTCACCATCACTATGAACAATAGATCCAATATATCTAAAATGTGTACTCTTACTAATGACTTGATCGCCCAAAGTCACAATCCCCTCATTAGGTCTATTGCTACTAAAATTATACACCATATATTCAGTTTTAGAAGCTAACACATAAATCCCAAAATTTTGAATAGCATTAAATTCAAACTAACATAAAGCTTAACAAAAAGCTATGCATAGAAAACTCTAGGAATGACTTAAAAGACATTAGCCTTGTATAAAACTGAAAAACATAAGCATCATGACTCAACGCCAACAAACCTGTGCAAAGCAAAGAGCCCCAAATTCATCTATAACAACGTTTATTTTCCCAGGAATAGTACAACTTAAGCATCCATATTGTCGACAGATTAGGCACAATGCACCCATTTCATGTCAATCACTGCATTTTTTCTATGATTATGAAATGATTCTTAGAACTCATTTTGTTGCTTGTAAATAGAAAATATATTTTAGAAAATGATAATTGTGCATTTGAAAATAAAATTATCACCTCTGAGGGAGTTTCATGAAGGCTTGAGGAGTTAATGTAAATCATACCAACTATTGAATTTAACAAACTTATAGCTTTTTAAAACAAAATTTCTAACTTCAAGCAACTAAATTAGGCTTTAAAATGGAATATTTATAGATATCGGAAGGAATTATCTCTCAACTATGAAATTTGTCAGTATGGCCAGAATAAAACTGCAGGTGTTGGAGAAAGATCAAAACAAACAAGAAATATATGGCATGCAAAAAAAACTAAAAATCTATGGCCTTGAACATACCCATTCAACAAGGCTTTCATCTCCCAGAGGCTGGGAAGAATCAACAGGCTTCCTTCCAGTAATGAGCTCCAAAAGGACAACTCCAAAGGAGAAAACATCAGATTTCTCAGTTAGCTTGCCAGTTGATGCATACTCTGGAGCTAAGTACCTGGAAAGGCCAAAAGTGCAGATATAAGTTTTGAAAATCAAAAGCTCCATAATAATTCGAATAGATGCCGGGGGTGGGGATCCTGTTGAAAAAAGTAAATGGTAAAGGAAAGCATTGTTCCTTGATAAGAGAAGCCTAAGATTCAAAGGTTGGAGCTAAAGTTTCATGCATTATACTTGTCTCTTATCAAAATATTTGATATGGCAGGTCCAAATACTCGTAAACTATAATTAGTTTAAGAAGCTATGAGCAAATAGTATTTCAACATAATCAATTGTCCAAAGTCCAACACCAAAACATGATTATACAAACATTAAAACAAGAAAAAGATAATTTTTTGGAATGAATTAGTCAACTCCTTGGTGCGTTTAGCTAGTGCCATCAAATATACGCCAGGAGACTGAGAAAGCTCAGAGCTTACAATCATTTTTTAAATAAGTTTGTTGTAACTGTGGATTATTGACTAACATTGGGATGTCAACAATATTAAAACTCTATGATTGTAAAAACAAGCATGAGGTTTCTAGATATGCATTACAAAAATGTGGATTTTACCCAAAAAATCATTATTAGCTTCGCATGATTTCAAGCAAAGTGGGAGGAGGGTATTTGACAGTTAGAAGGTAAACATCGAACGCATTAAAAACATTCTTGAAGAGCTTCCATTTGAAGCGCAAAAATCTGGTTTGAAGGCGAGCTTTTTAAAAAATGGGTGCATAGATATCCGAATCTAACGATTCAGCTTTAAATTTTGAAAAATCATCCACATAAATAAACAATAATTTAAATTATTTGAATTTAAAGTTAGATTTATGATTGCTCACATGAATAAGGATTAATTATTTAATCCCGCATCTTATAGATGGATTTAGAACCTAACTCAAAACACTGTACAGAATGCATTTAAAGAAAAAAAAAATCCCTATTTGGCGAGTTGTCTGAGATCTTTAAGGATTTAGAGGAGAGATTTGTACGGGTGATTCTATTAGCCTGCCTAAGAAAAAAAATTTAAGAACTGTGCTACAGGAAAAGCAAGGTTCCCTAGCAAGGATAGAGGATATTCGCGGCAATGTTTAAAATTTTCCCAACAAAACTAAGATAAAATTTAAGATCCCAACAAGTCGGATACTTACCCAAATGTTCCCATCACTCTTGTGGTCACATGTGTGCAAGCATCCATGGCAAGCCTTGCTAAACCAAAATCAGAAACCTGATGCATAAGAAGGTAGATAAAACATTTAGAATATGAAGATACAAGCTTCCAAAATTAATTCCTAAATCCTAAAATTCCAGCTCATATAAAGTTGACAACCTGAGCTTCAAAATTGTTGTCTATGAGAATGTTCGACGATTTTATATCTCGGTGAATAATCCTGGGATGGCCTGATAAAATAGGCAAAACACAATAGGAATAAACCTACAATCCAACGCCACAGCAGAGAAAAAAGAGGATTAGTTGAGTTTAATTACAATCCTCATGCAAGTATGCAATTCCACGAGCTGCACCGGCTGCAACCTTAACCCGGACTGTCCAGTCCATAACCAGTTTTCCTTGACCTGAAAAATTGGATAAGTAAATTAACAGAACAACAATTTGGGTAGACAAACATGAAAACAAGTAATATCATGCCATTAAAAAAGTTTTATCTTACCATGAAGATGATAATGAAGCGTATCGTTAGGCACAAAGTCATAGACAAGCAATCTTTGATTTTCAGCTATGCAGTACCCTACTAAGGAAACCAAATGCCGATGATGCACACGGCTAATTATTTCAACTTCTGCTCTGAACTCTCGCTCTCCCTGAGCGCCGCCAACTTTGAGTTGCTTCACTGCAACATCTCTCCCATCAGGTAAGCAACCTTTGTATACACAACCAAAACCACCTTCACCCAATAGATTCTGCTCTGAAAAACCATTTGTTATTTTGTGCAACTCTTCAAAGGAAAACCATGACTTTGAATTGCCTAAACTATGCTCATGCATTGAGTTCAAGGAACCCGGAGATCCTCCATGAGTTCCGAAGCTGTGATAGAAAAGAGGAGCTGAAGGGGACCGTTGGTACGATGACTCTGATGTATTCAAATAGTCAGATCAATCATATTGGCAAGATGTGAAACAAGTCTATCTAGAAAAGTTTTATTATAAAAATATTTAACCTCGTAACATGTAATGCTTAAGTGAAGATAAAAATTGGGCTTTCAGATTTACCTGAAAATTGTGAAGATGGAGAGGGCATGACAAAACCAGCAGCATATCCGCTAGACTTCTTCTTACGCTTATTCATGAACCATACTGAAACTCCTATTAAACTGAGTACAACCAATGTCGATACTACAGCAATAGGCACAATCACCCCAGTATTGCTTCCACCTCCAACAGCTCTGCCATTTCCAGAGCCTATATTATCATTTGCTGATGGTGTACTTGATCTCCCAGGACTAACAGGAGTAGCCGGTGAGCCAGGCAAATTTGGGGAGGGGGAGCTTGGAGAATTGCTGGGAGGGGTTGGAAAACTCAAAGGTGGAGAGGGTGGTGTGGGCTGATTGATGGATGGTACTTGACTGGAGGAATTGCTTGGAGGAGGGGAGGGTGGAGAAGGGGCTGTCGGTGGTTGATCTTTTGGTGGTGGTGCTGATGGATTGGGATTAGAAGGGGAGGGTGGAGAAGGGGCTGTTGGTGGTTGATCTTTTGGTGGTGGTGCTGATGGATTGGGATTAGAAGGTGGGGAGGGAGACCTAGAAGGAGGGGGGTCTTGTGGAGATGGTTGTAAAGGTGAAGGTGGTGGTTTGATGGAAGGTGATGAGGGAGCTAAACCTCCAGGTGGTGTAGAAGATGGAGGTGGTGGTGGCTGAGCCTGAGAAGGCAATGGAGGTGGTACTGTAGCTACAGGTGGTGGGGGCTGAGAAGATGGGGGAGGGATCACTGTAGAGGGTGGAGGGGAAATTGATGCAGAGGGCGATGCAGTAGGAGTCGGCTGGGATGGGGAAGCTGGTGGCGGAGCAGGGTTGCTCGACGGCGGGGGCGAAGATACCGCTGGTGGCGGCGGTGAAGAACTAGGAAGGGGTGGGGGAGGGCTAGAAGTAGGAGGAGGAGTAGCAACCAAAACTGGCGGTGGAGAAGATGTAGGGGGATCGGATGAGGCACTGGGCTGGGAGTCGGTTCCTGGAGCTGGAGGTGGCGGGGAAAGGGATGGCTGCGATGGTGAAGCACCTGCTGAAGTGGGTGGAATTGCCGAAGATGAAGGAGGGGAGGCAGCCATTGTACCTAGCTTGAGTACCTCCTCTCTCTCAACACAAACTAAGCAATATCATATCTTTCATGGCGAAGCACAAGCGAAGATTACACTCATCACCAAGCCTCTTCTTTCCCTCATTTCCACAGAAATCCCCAACAAGCAAAAACCCCCAAAATCTCCAGCTTCTATTCGCCAGAGATCAAAAACTCCAGCAAATCATTTCTTAACAGAAAAAAAGGATCTAAATAAGTCAAAATCCAAAATTCCCCAGCCGCACGGAAGCTTTCTCGCTCAGAACACCACTCAACCAAACCAAATCTGCAACCATGCCAAAACAGAACGGAAAGAGATCAAATTCACCGCAAGTCAATATACAAACAGTTTACGAGTAATAAAAGAACTCATTTTGCATCCATAACCCCAAATCACCCAACCATTCCTTCCTTCTACCAACAGTTCAAAATTTTGTTGAACCAACTCATCAAGATCTAACCTTTTTTCCTAGATTTCCGACCAAAACCGCTGAACCTCGTATATCCCAGATACCGAAAGTATAGAAGTCGACTATCAAACTTTCCAGGAAGAATGCCGCGCAGCGCGAGTGCAACGCCACTAACTGGAAAAATCCAGCATTCTTTTGAAAAAAGCAATTAAAAAACTTGCAAATTGAGGATACCGACCTTACCTGCTCTATCCTTGCTCTCCTCTGCTTCAGCTTTTGCGTTCACAACAACGTGACGGCGACTTCAGAATGCCTGTCGTCTGCTCCCGCGTTGGAGAGAGAGTTTTGTTCCGAGTAGCTAGCGAACTAATTAGACTACTCCGCCAATTTTGAACAATTGAACGGGGAATTAGTCAAATTGAAAACTTTTGCTTGTTCTTATTTCCATGACGTATGATGCAGAAGGAAAGATGATTTACCTGAGGTGAGCGTACCTCTTCAATCGCCTCGCCGCTCTGCTCCATCTCCCTGATCATTTTACCTTTTGCTTATTATATTCAAGGCCAAGAAAAAAAAAATCTGGGGTACTTTACTATAAGGCTAAAGGTCATCTCCTTTTTTTTTTTTCAGTCGTTATGAGCGTCCAATTGAATTATAAATCGAATGATATTTTTTAGTTTTTTTTATTTATATTGATATAGTATTGCTCAGCTAAGAGAAAATATAAAATATATTTTTGTTTGATGAAGACTCATGACAACTGCAAAAGAAATTATTTCGTGCGAAAATCGGACGGGAAAGAATCATCTAGACTGTTAGTATACTCATTGTGTATATAAATTGTACATTGTATTTGTAAACAATGTGTATGAACAATTATTACGTCCTCTGATCGGACTTAGAGCTACGTTCGGCCGCCAATAACATGTCGCCACGTGCTCTTACTCTTTACCGCGCGGCCCGACGACTTGACCCGGACCGGAACCTAGGAACGCTATGTTCGCGTATTGCGAGGTATTACTCGGTATTTGCTTGGCATTACTCGGTATTGCTAGGTATTGCTTGGAAATAACGAGAAATACCGCTCTGTAAAGACGAATACCCGAGCAATACCGAGTTGTACCGAGTTTTTTAGAAAAACTCGGTACAACTCGGTATTGCTCGGGTACAACTCGGTATTGCTCGGTATTGGTTATTGCTGAGCAAAATCGACCAATACCTATCAATACCGAGCAATACCTTGCAAACTCGAGAAATACCGAGCAATCATGGGTCCGTTCCGGGTCGGGTTGTCGGGGCGCGCGGTAAATAGTGAGAACACGTGGCGCGATTCTACTGGCGACCGAACGTAGAGCTACGTCCTGTGATCGAACCAAATAAAAGTTCCAATGTGTACACCCACAGTCCTGATGATTATTTCTCGTCCGGACTCTGCACAGAATAATTTCTCCAACTGTAAAGAGGTGATTGGCGAAAAACGCTGGGATGCCCTAACTTCTATTTTGTAAAAGCTTTTTATGTTTTTTTATATGGAATAATAGAGATAATTATAAATTAAATTTAATAAGATAAAATATTAAATTATAAAATATTCAAACCTACCTCGCTGCTCCTAAGAAAATTATGTATTCTAAAAGTTTGTTTGCCATTATTTTTTAGTTTATTAAATATACTTTATCATATCTTATATTTTTAAAATAATCAAATTATGTTTTAAAAATAATTGCTACTGATGAGTGGATTATGATTTACATGACGATTAAGAATTTATTGCGAAAAAGTCAACTACTAATTTAAATTTTTATTGATTTTATTCAACTGCTTTAATTTTTTTTTTTTTTTGAAAATCTACTATTATTTAAGAGAATATTTGGATTCATTATTTCATTAAAACATACTTTTTCTGCACTTTAATTTGGTTTCACAAATAGAAAGATAAACTGTCAGTGAATAAATTTCTTTTTTAATCTCTTTAGGTAATTAGAAGAGACTATCAATTTAACTAATTTACTATATTACTATGTAAAATAACTTAAAAGATTGTACTAAAGTTTCATTTGGGTGAGCTTTCTTACTGCTTTATAAAGTAGCTTTCAAATACAAAAAATTCTCTATCAAAAAATTTTTGTGCTTAAAAACCGTTTTAGAAAGTAGTAAGAAAGTTATTCCAAATGAAACTTAAGGCTTTGTTTGAGACAGAATTCTTACTTCTTTTTAAATTAGCTTTCTAGTACAAGAATTTTTAAAAATTAAAAATTTGTTCTAAAAAATTATTTAAAAAAATAAATAAAAATGTTGTCCTAAACGAACCCTGGGTTTAATTTTCAATAAACTATAAGTCCTTATTGAGTATTGTCCGGGCCTGACCCCTATTTTCAGACGTCGAAGCTCCAGGAGTCTGGAAATAAGTATATTCCTAATATCAACTAATGCCACACCAGATCTGAAAGTTGTATACCACGACAACACCGAATGTGATGAAGAGATTTACCTCAAGCCTTGAAATAAACATAAATGTTTAAAATTAATTCAAATATATTATATATTCATAAAAGAAAACCTCACATACAAGTAATATAAACAATAAGAGAAAGGAAAATAAAATATTATTTCATTAGATTAATATAATCCATAATAAGATTACATAGATGATGGAGGAACAACGACAAATATAGAAGAAAATAACAGCAACAACTACGTAAGCAAACTACCCAAACCCAATAAAAATATAAATAGAGATCATATTATTGAAAAATATAGTCATGTGGTGATAGTCCATCAAACACCCAATAAAAACTGTGAGATAAATTTATAGTGACGCCCCAGGCATCCATAGTGAAAGGATTCGTCGACAGTCTTGATTAACCTCCAATCCTGCTGCCTTGCTCGGACCTGAAATTGTTAACCACATATAATGAGCTTTACAAAGCCCAGCAGGTCACCTAATACCTATAACTGAGATCAAAGCACGACGATGCTATCAATATGCATGTCAGTCAATCAACTCCATATCAATCAATGGTCAATGAATCTATGCAATACGGAAATCAATAGTCAATAAAGCCAGTCAATGCAGCGGCAGGCGAATCGATAAATCAACTCAATAAATCCATGTCAATCTCGAAGAAATCCGTACACAATAGGAAATCAATCAATCCATCAAATCAATCGCTATCAAATCAAATCAATGCGGTCTAATCAATACTATTTATTCAATGAAATCAAATGAGGATAACAGTATGATAAATCTCAATCTATTCTAATAATGAATCCATGCAGCAGTCCATACGGTGCAGAAACAGTAACAACAGTGAATCTATATGCAAGATCAATAAATCCATAGGCAGTAGTAACAATGAATCTATAGGCAGAAATCAATGAATCTATAGGCAACAGTGTCAATGATTCTATACTATTCATGTCCATGCTATCAATGCAATATCTATATCCATCCATTTCTATATCAATGCTCAATGTCGATGCACAGCAATCAATCAGTGAAATCAATGAAATCGTACGATCTAGTAAATCCAATCAAAGTCGATAAAGCAGGAATCTATAAAACAATGAATCCATAAATCAATACAGTAAACATGCAATTCAATACTATATACTGGACAAGTACAATCAACTGGCTATATTGCTGTTGTAGAATTCATATTGCTGTTGTAGATTGTTGACCTCATTTTTGTATGAGGTCATTAAGGATCCATCCAAATCCCAGACCAATCCAGACCTCAAATCAATCCTGACACTAATTCAAACCTGATCTCAATTCAATCTAACCCTTAATCAAAATCCAGACTTCAGTCCAGTTCAGAATCCGTCCAGTTCAGAATCCAGACTTCAGCCTATATCATACCTTTGATCTAACATCAATCCTATCCAATCAATTATGAGCATTTAAATGATCATGAAGGATTTAGATAATTCAAATCCAATCAATCAAGCTCAAAATCCAGACTAAATCCAAAAATCCAGACTCAAAACCTAAGTCCAAGGGCCTTGTCCTAAAGGCCTTTTTCAGGGATTTTTCAAACACTTCAAAACCCTATCAAATGACCTCTGATTCAGGGTCTGTCAGTTGCATACTGATGGGACATGTCTCTGGAGGTAACCCTCCAAATTTGAGCCCATTCTGATGTCTCTAACCCCAGAAACTTAATCAAAATCCAAAGACTATAAAACCTTCAAATATTTACAGCCCATGCCACTGGACTTGCCATTAAGAAGATTTTGATCTTAGAGCTTTCTCCAAAGCCTATAATCACCTCCAAACCCTTGATTATGATTCATTGAACATTAAACTGCATTTTTCTAAACCTATTCTGACCCCTAGTTGACCAGGGGTCAAAATGACCAAAATACCCCTATGGAGTTCAAATAGGGATTTCAAACCAAATGAACTCCGAATTAAACGCAACCACCTCCAGCAAGTTTCAAATGTCATTTCAAACCTGTCGGACCCATCCCTAACCCCTGGGTCAACCTCGTTGACCAAGTCAACAGGTTTGACCTAAGAGTCCCTTTAAGGGTCCAAACAGGTGTTTTGACCCAAATGACCCATTTAAACCCTGGAACCACCTCTACCAGACTTCAAATATTGTATCAAACCTGCCCAGCCTAGACCCACACCTTGGGTCAACCTGGTTGACCCAGTCAACCTATTTTGACCAAATCAACCCTTAAGCCTTTCCACTTTGAATTAAATCCAAATGCACCCAGGTCTTTGTCAAACCTTCTCCAGGCTTCCCCTAAATGACCTTGGCTGCCACCTCACCTTTTGTTGATCAGTTGACTGGTCAACATGGTCAACAAGCCTATATAAGAGGCTTAAATCCTCAAATGGGTTTGACCCAAGCTAGCCCATCCTATATTAAATAATTCCAACAATTCCAAAATACTTCTCACATGCCACCTCAGCACCCCTTGACCCATTGACTGGTCAAACAGTCAATGGGTGGTCAAATGAGCCTCTTAAAAGCCTTAATTGACCTCTTAAAATTAATTCTACCTAATTTAAATCCTTCCAACTGTTAATACCTCTTCTAGAAGCTTCCTAGAACTCCTCTTAGCCTTTAGATGGAGATCTAATGGCTCTTGATCAAGCCATGTGTCCAAAGGGGCAAAAAGGAGATTTAACACCTCATGCCACCTCTTGTCCTTTGATCCCTTGATCCCATCAATTTCATGGACACTTGGCAACCATCAAAGAGCTCATGCAGTCAATCCTAACCATCCAAAATGCACTAAGATGGCTTGCATAGGGAAATATCTTAAGACATGCAAATAACCCTTTAAGCCTCTCTCATTCAAATCCCTCCCTCATCCAAGAGCTATCCCAGCCATCAAAACCTTCAAAGAACCTTTTCCAAGCTTTTCCCTAACTTTTCCAAGCCTTCCCCCACGAAAATCTAGCCTCCAAAGCTTATTTGGTGAAGAGAGAGGAATCTAGAGAGAGAATCAGGTTATTCACAAATAACTTCCAATCTAGATAGATCCAGCTCCGTAGGTCTTCTACAAAGTTGCAGAGGATCTTAGCAGCTTTCTAACAAGCCCAAGAAGTCAAAAATCCGACGGTTGGATTGTAAGTTATGACCATTTTAAGTTTAAATTTCAATTTGAACTGTAGAAAATCTACAATGCATGGAGCCTCCAAACTTCAGGCATTGTTAGATTATGTTGCCCTCTAGCTACAGTTCAAATTTCATCCAATTTCGTTGAGTATTTTGAAAGTTATGGGCATTTGAAGATTTTTTTACTCTGGTTCAACCAGAGCCGTCCGATCGAGCCTCTAGCTCGATCGGACGTCCAAGATACGGCCACGTGGCCTCTCCCGCACTCGGCGCTGTCCTCAGGGCTCGAACGCGCGCCGTTTCAGACAGCGGGGGATGACGTGGCGCGATCCTGGCCATTGGTTTGTTCCGTGGTCGATCGGACGGCTGGATCGGCCGTCCGACGTGGTTAAGTGGCGGAACCCAACCCCGCCACGTGGCGCGCTGCCATTGGGCGCCGCCGATCCTGCGCCAATCATTGGCGCCGGCGGTCAATTTGACCAAAAATGGTCAAAAATAATTCAGAAAAATGCTCAGAAGTTGCAAAATTCATAGAAAATCGAATCTTTCACCAAATTGAACTTTCTTGGGCTCGTTGGAAAGGTAATTGAATGTAGTATGTACTAAAATTAAAATCAAGTTGATTTGGTTTCTGTATTGTGAAATATTTACAATGTTTTAAATTAAGTTTTTTGCAATTTGCTCACAATCCAGTGATCAATTGAGGCCCAAATTTTGGTGGAAGATTATTGGGTATCTTAGGCATGCTCACGGATTTTTCTAGGGTCAGATACCAAATGAATTTCTGTGATGTGAATTTTCAAAGTAAAGGGTCCATTTTGGACTCTAAATTTGGAAAATTCATAACTCCTTAAATTATTATTATTTTGCTGTGAATTTTTTGTGGTGTGAATGCATTTGCATAAGGGTTAGAGACACCAAAGTTCAAGCCCATTTGAACAGTAGAGAAACCTAGGGAAAATATTTAAGAAAATGTCTATTTAACTTATAAAAATCCTAGGAAATTCTACACACACCCAATAGGGGTGAAACTTGAACATAGTAGACCTAGTGACATTTGACACCTTAGGCTTAAATTTCATCCAATTTGGAGTTCATTAGATCAGATAATTAAATAAGTCAAACTTAACCCTTTAATTGTACTTTAAAATTTCCAGAAATTCCAATAAATCAATTTTAAATCCAAAAAATACCAAAAAAACCCTCAAACTGACCAGATTCATGTCCTTAATCAATGAAAATTATAATCCCCTTGATCAGACATCAAATCAAACCTTAATTTAATTTTAATTGAAAACAAATATTTAATTAAAATAAATAATTAATAATAATTTAAAATTCCAAAAAATTCCCAAACACTTGATAATCTCTTCTTGGGTCATTCCTGACCTTTGGAGTTGATTTCAAGGAGTTTGGAATTCATTTGGAGCAAAATCAAGAAAACCCTTCTAATTAAACAATTAAATAAATTCCATAAATACTTCAAACTTTGAAAAATCATAACTAACTTTAGAAAACTCCAAATTGAACAAACTCACTTGCATTCAACTCAAAATCAAGTCTAGTATTTATAAAAAATTTCAAACCTTCAAAAATCAGTCAAAGTCAAAAAAGTCAACTTTTTGGTCAAATATAGGTTAAAATCAGTTCAAAACTTCAAACCTTCATAACTAATTGTAGAAAAATCCAATTTCAGTGTACTTACCTTTTAATGGATCATATTAAGGTCTAGTATTTTAATAAAATATTAACTTTCTAGAAAACACTCATAATTGAAAAGTCAATTTTTGACCCCTTGATTAAATGATTACAATAATCCAGAAAATTCCCAAAACTCAAAAATCACTGTAAAACTCCAAAAATCATTAAAATCAACCTTAAAATCAATTTCAAATCATTAATAATTAAACTCAAATTTAAATCTTCCCTTCAGCCTTTCAACCAACCAGAACTTCGAACAACTTTAACAATTTGCCCTTCTTAGGACATATCCAAACCACACGGCCTACCTCACACACTTTAGATGGTTTGCTAGGACAACCAACTCTAATTTTAGGCTAGGCCGGTGTTTAATTTTCCGCTGTGTGCCGGGTTTTCGAGCTTTCACTGCATGCTGGTTGTTAGCTTAGAATTGATTGAATGTCTGTTTATTTATTTATTGCACTCTGTTGAGCATTTAAATTTCAAATATATCAACTGCTTGAGAATGAATATCAACTACTTGAGATTGAATATTAACTGTTTGGGATTATTTATATAACTGCTGATTATTAGGATAACCCTGCAGGATCGAGTCTAGACTTTTCAATTTTGCTTAATGTAATTTGATATAATTTGAATTGTATTTAAAGTGACTTGAGTTGGGATGTTTAGATCCAACTTGAATTCCAAAGAGGAGAAGACATCCCTACCCTAAAGGGGAGAGTTTTCGTCCATTTGGAAGATCAAGTTTGGATGCTCTTCAAATATCCAAAGAGGAAAGATAACACCCCATTCAAGGGGGAGTTTCTTTTAATTTGGATATCCAGAACCGACGAATCAAGATATTCGTGAGAAGACGAAGAAATGGATGACAAGAAGAATCCCAAATCTTAAAGTCACTTGAGTCCTAGGTTTAGAACCCGGGTTGTTGTCAGTGGTGCCCGGCCACTTTACTTTCAGCAGACCCTGATTTGTAATAAGCAAGACAACTTTGCCTATGGACTTTCAATTTGAATATTAATTTAATTGATTTGATTGATGTTTGATGTGATTGCGTATAGAATTACCTGCTTTTCGTAGTTTTTTTGGCGTTTGTGTGCCGATTTTGTTTTTGCCTGGACTCGTGAGACTCGTGAGGGTGTGAAAATTTTTATACTCGTAACTTTAAAGTTTAAGATTTTAGCGAGTCTGAACAACATAGAAAAATAACGAATTTAGGGAATTAGCCGGGGATCGACCTCGGGGTCGCATGCATATTTCTGCACTTCTTCTCTCCTTGCTTTAGACCCTTCCCCGCCTGCGGGTAGAGTCCAGATAGTCTGACCTATGAGGACGAGATGCCGGACCTGGGGAAGTCCAGTCTTCTAAAAAAAAATTATTTTCTAAGCTTGTTTTTAACTTTCAAGCATATTTGATTTGGAGTTGTTAACTAGCATGCATTGCATTAGAAACAGATTTAAAGGAGTCAAAATTTTAATTGCATTAGTCCTTAGCATTTTGCACCCAGCATAAGTCAAAGGGGCCAATTAGAGAAATCTCTAGATGTCGGCCCCAACTCTCCAAAACTTTAAATAAAACGTCCCTACCACTCTTTCATAAAAGTCCGGATTCATTTATTTTAAATCGATTAGGTGGTTAACTGGCTCCCCAATCAAGGCCGGGGTAAGACCAGATCTGCACTGCATTAGCTAGGTTCGGGGCACTTTTAAATGCCCAATTTAGACTTAGGTTCTGAGGCAATCTCGGACTATAAGACCTCAACCTCCGGGAATTGAGTCCCAATTTTCTAATAAAATTGACCATTTAACTTAAAAATCTCTTTCAATCAAATTCAAGCCTAACACGTAGGATAGGCTGAGGCATTTCTGAAGTAATTCAGAATCCTAAAACACCTCCTACTTCTCCTCCTTTGATTTCAGAAATAAGTGTTCAAACATCGAACCAATCCCGATTGAAAATTCCTACCCTTTTTCTCCTTTGATATCGATCTTTAAAAATCTAAAATGACATTTCTACCGTTATTTTAATCGAGAGTTTTCGTAGGAAATTCCGATTTCCTACGATGTAATTAACTACGATGGCTTGCGCTCGTAGGAGATTTAGTAACCCAGAATTGATTTTCAAAATTAATTTTTCAAAACCTTTAATTAATTATCTTTGGGAAATTCAAATTTGATGATCGTTACCTCTATTTTCAAACGATCAATAGTGATTGATAATTTCTTTCCTCTGATTGATATATCAATTACTATCGTGATTTTGATTATAAAATTAACGATATTTTATCCAAATTAGCGTAGTCAAATAATTGATTAAATTTTATTTTGATCCTCCCGGGTCAAATGTGATTCTCCCTTTGAGTTTGATTACGATAATCCGGATAAATTTGAAATTCTGAAAATTGAACCCATTAGGGAACGATACGATTATCTCCCGCGGTGATCTATTGTTCATAATGACGCGTTCGATTTTAAAATTTTAAAAATTAAATAATCTCAAAAATAATTAAATACTTTTCAAAACTATAAAAAATATATATTTATTTATCAAATCAAGAAACATAGATATCCATACGTTGGTTTCAATAAAAAGAGTCGTCACTCTATTGCCCGTCGGCCGCCCGTCGGCATATCTATAAACCCCTTATGACTCCCATCTATATTGCTGTTGTAGAATTCATATTTAAAGGAAAGCCCGTCGGCCCACCATCCTGTACAGGTCAATCAATCTCCAACCAACGTTCAACCAGGTTCCACTTGTGTTCCAGTATCAATAATCAATCAATAATCAATTCAATAGTCAATATTAAAGCAATCATATCAATATTCACATTCATATCTATTCAATCTATCAATCTCAGACAAATCAGAAATCCTACGAAAATTCGGCAGAGTAACGACAGTCTATCAAATTTACACAAAAATCCTGCAAAAAGCACAAATTTCCAAATTCACACAGAACGTTCACAACATCAATATAAGGCTATTGTTCTATTGAATCCATATCAAATAACATCCTGATATTTTTCTATTCAATTAAAATCGCGTAGAACCAATTCCGACCGGTAAAATCATCGTAGAAAATACTCAAATCGTGTACAATATTCATATCTATAACATTCTAAAAGTTGTGCGGTGAAAGTTGTCTCAATGCAAAATCATGTCCAAAATTCGACTACGAAAACACAAAACAGTGCACAACTCGATCAAAACACAAAATCTTAGAAAACAGAAATAGGATTCGGAGTCCTTACCACGAGATTTACACTTTCTCCAACAGCAGCGTCGGACTAAAAGCGCTCTGCGGCCTCCGAAAACCAGCTTTCCTCTCCTCTTCCTTCTCTTTCTCTCTCTTCAAATGATTCAAAATATCTCGAATCCGATATTTATTAACACTGATCGTCCCGGACGATCCAAAATTCGTCCTGGTATGATGTGTTATCTGGACAAATTTCGTACAGACGAAATTAAAATTCGTCCCGGGCGACTTGCTCTCTGGACAGATTTCGTACAGACGGATCGTCCCGACGCTCCAGGTTCGTATAGACGAAAATGACAGATTTCTTCACAAATTTCTTCAGTTCGTCCAGTACTAAATCCAGTTCGTACAGACGAACTGCACTAAAAAAAAAATTAGCTTTTTAAGGGTTTTACATTTATAACGGATTAATTTGATAACTCGAATATAGTAACTATTATCTATTAAAATATAAATGACAAATAATGAAACAAGCAATATAAGCAATAAAAGAAGTAGGTGTGACTATATAATAACAATATAACCAAACTTTAAAATTGGTGGAGCCATGTTATATAGCTTAAATAGAATTATTTTTGGCATGATGATGTTCAAAATCATTTATATGTAAATTGCAGGCAATGCACATTTATGTTAACATTCATATGCAATCA
Source organism: Dendrobium officinale (assembly GCA_019514585.1). NCBI lineage: Eukaryota > Viridiplantae > Streptophyta > Magnoliopsida > Asparagales > Orchidaceae > Dendrobium > Dendrobium officinale. The sequence continues at coordinate 11,930,457 of CM033682.1, forward strand.
CATCTTGTACATTTGTGCATATATATACATGGTTTATATGTCATTTATCTTTACATGATTGCACACACACAACAACAACAATTAGGAAATGTTGAATTTTTGTCTATTTTTAGTCTGTTTGTACCTTCGGCTTATCTTATTACTTATACACGTCTCAAAGACCATAGTTTTAATCTCTCGTACTCAGACACACTACAGGAAAGTAAGCTATTTCTGGCGGATTTTACGGCAGAATAATGTTCGTCGAAAATGTCGACGAAATTTTTCACAAAATTTTTTTTTTTTTTTGATGACAGATTTGTGACCAAATTTTTGTAGCAAATTTGCGATGGATGTCTCCGCAAATTTGCTGTAAGTTGACCTTATCTAACCGGCTCGATCTTTATCCATTTCATTTGCTCGTTCTACATCATGTCTCTGTTCTTCGACTTTGCTCCTCTGTCGTTTGTTCCTCGTCGACTTTGCTGCCTCTTCCCAATATGATCGTTGCTCTTTGACTTTGCCTCTGCTAGTTCGTTGCTTTTTGATGCATTTAGTGGAAATCAAAGAATGATAAAGTAGATTAGTGGAAATCAGTCTGCATCTGCATCGACCAAGCATGAGACTAAGGATACATATTCTGATTAGATTGTCTTTGCTTTTTGATGCATTTTGCTTTTTCTGATGTATAAGAACTATGTTTATTATAACATTTATTATAACATTGTTGTATTATTGTAGAACAGTTTGTAAATAGTTTATGCAACATATTTATTGTAGCACTGTTTGTTGAAATATAAGCAATTTTAACCATTACTTAAAAAATGCTTGGATTTGTTATTATTGTAAAACTGAATAATAAACATAATTTTTTTTGGGTACATGTAAGCGACAGATTTGAGGCTGATTTTTTGCCGCAAAGTACGATAAGATTAATTTTTATGTAAATTGCGGTGGAATTTCCACCATAATTTACGGCAGACATTCTATCATAAATCCGCCGCAATTTACTGCAAATTTTGTGAAGGATAATTGTAACAAAAACTTTATTTTTAGAGCTCAAAATCTATCGCAAAATATTTGTCCGAGTGTATTTCAAAAATCCGGTGCAAAAAGAATTGTGGCGGATTTTGTACGATGCAAATGAATTTTTTATGCACATTTTCTCATCAAATTAGATATGTCGCAAATTCGTTGGGTATCCTATTTATCAGCTTATTTTGCTTGTTTTTCGTCTAATTTGTCCGTCGGAAAACAACTGCCTTTCCTATAGTGACAGCTCTCAACCAACTGTCACTACCATCCATGAGAACTCGCTCTTTTACTTTTGAAGGTTAGAAATTCACCTCAAATGGACATGCTAGTACATCAAGATGATTCACCTTCATCACGACGTCTAATGAATCATGATGTAAGTAATCAAAAGGATTATAATAGATCAATCATAAAATCCGATGAGTGCATATAATGACAATAAGTAGCCAAAAGACAAAGTGTGCTATTTTTTAGACATATTTGATGAAGGGTGAGGGATTTTCTGTTATTGTGAACCAACTTTAGCGTTTTTAGATGAATTGGTATACATGCTTGCCATCTTTCAAATGATCCAATATATAAATTGAATACTTCTTAAGCTTTGTTTGAGACGACTTCCTTATTGTTTCTTAAAGTAATTTTATAGTGCAAAAATAAAAATTTATTAACTAAAAAAGTTGTTTTAAGAAGCAGTAAGAAAGCCGTTCCAAACGAAGCCTTAGTCATTATATGCTTGAAGATAATGTTCAAAATTAACTTGATTACGAGGTTTTTGTGGGAATTTATGTCCACATTCCATATCATGATATTATAGTCTGAAGCTCTAAATGATTCAAATGACCATTGATGTACCGAGCGGTCATAATAAACAAAAGAATGCACAATTTTTTTAAGGATGTAATTTTACAAATTTTTTGTTATAAATATCAGCTTTAGTAAATCCTATAGCTCAATAGATATAACGAATATAGTTAAACAAAGAGGATAACTCAAACTCCCATATCATTATCATATTGTTATTGCCTTTGATAGCGAGATTCCATTACCATTTCTTTCCCTCATTTTTATATATGACTTCAAGTAGGAGTAGGGGTGTCAATATTGGACATGACCCGATCACGACACAGAAATTTCGGATTCGGGTTGACCTGAACCCGAACAGAGTTTTCAACCCATTTCAGAAATCGGTCCGAGTTCGGGTTAACCCGGAAACCCAGAAATAACCCGGATTGACCTGCTAACCTAGCTGCCCGTGGCTAATCCCGCGTGGCCACGTGACCCCTCTCCCCCTGCTTTCCCGCTGACCGAGCTGCCGCGTGACCAATCACTGCTGCCCGTTTTCCATCTTGCCCTGCTTGCCCTTCGTTGCCCGTCAGCCCGTGGGAAATCCCACCCCTGTCCGATTGCCCCACTCGTCAGCGTGCCTGCATGCCCTTAGGAGGCGAGGACCCAAGCCCAAGGTCCATGTGACCGTATCCAGACCCGCGTGAGGGTTAGCCAAGCTGGCTAGCTTGCCGGCTGTCGCGTCCAAGACCTCAAGGTCCAGCTGTTCGGCTTCTGGCATCCCGCCGTGCATGTTGGCACCCGCTTTCGGGTCGTTTGGGTTGACCAGAACCCGAAGCAGGTCGGGTTTAGGTTCGAAAAAACCGACCAATTTGTAAAAACGGGTCGGGTTTGGGTTGACCCGAATAGTATCGGGTCAGTTCCGAGTTCGACCTGAACCCGACCCATGACCGAAATTGACACCCCTATGTAGGAGCTAAAGGGGGAGAGATATAAGGGTTTTAGACATGAATTGGAGCGAGACAAGAGAGATAATTTAACTTTATAGACCTGCTAGTGAAGGGTTGTGATGCGTTAGGTTTGACATGACCAACGTGGCCACTCAATACATAATCTATTTATAAATGATGTTATCAAAATTAACTTTAATAATTTATATCAATTAAGTAAAATGATATAAAATTAAGTAAATAAATATTATTTAAGATTTATTTTGATTAAATAGAAATTCTAATATTTAGTTAGATTTATAAGTTCTTAACTAATAATTAATTTAAAAAAAGTTGTATGCAAATTATAATTTATCAAGTGTAATTAGAAATATACACTAATTTATAAAATAAAAATAACATTAATTTTTTATATGACGAAATTAAAATGATATTAAATTAAGTAAATTAATATTATTTTTATTTAATTTGATCAAAATATTAGCTGTCCTACTACTTCATGATCAATTGAGATTTATTTATGATAATGACAGTTTAATTAATTTAATAAATATTAATATACAATAAAATAATTTTATAAAAAATAATAATTAATATAATTTTAAATTTAAAAATAAAAATCAAATACTTTATTTAAATTTAATAAAGTTTAATAACTATCATAAATTTAACCCACATTGAATAATTTATCCTACTTTAGTTAAAAGCATACTTAGCCAGGAAAAACAGAGTCCGAGAGACTTCGAAAGGGCAAAGAGCGAGTGGGGAGGGGCTTCAGGGTTTGCATGAGGTCGATCAGGACATGGAGATTGACCTTGTGCAGCAGTGTTGTGAGAGCTCGGCAACGGCGGAGGACTGGCGGCGGGCACTGACGACAGTCGTGCCGGCTGTGGTCGTGCTTCGTACGACGGCCGCTCGAGCTTTTGATACTGAGGTCGCCGGCGCCAGCTGCGCCACTGGCTTCGTCGTGGACAAGTCTCGCGGCATCATCCTTACCAATCGTCATGTCGTAAAGCCGGGTATTTTCGGAATCTGTATCATTTTTTTTTGTATAGAGTGCTTCATTTGGTCTCTCTTAATGCGCAGGTCCAGTTGTGGCCGAGGCAATGTTTGTTAACAGGGAGGAGATTCCGGTGTATCCAGTGTACAGGGATCCTGTATAATTTCTTGTCTCAGATTCTTCACTGTCTTAAATTTTTATTTCTTCTCGTAATTGCATGCTTCTTGAGTGCCGTAGCGTGCTTGTGTCTTGCTTAGATGAAAGATGCTATTCAGTTGCGTCTAAAAGTTCAAGCTGGGTGTAAATTAGGATCTTGAAGCTTGAAAAATTAGAAACTTGGCTTTTGATTTAACCTGGGAATTTGTTCTTTAGGTGGTACTTAGTGCAAATTTTGTGCCGTTGTTGAAGTATTATATGTGGAATACATGAGCTGTTACGCGCTGTACACCTAGGTTTTGTTTGGACCCGGTTTTGTGTGCGTGGGGGAATCATTTACAGTCATTTTATATGTGAAAGCGTAATCAATGCATTTGGGTGTTTTGGAGATATTAAAATCCATGTTGATTGCTAATTGCATTTAATGAAATGATGGAATCCGGCAAATCTCATTACTTTCTAAAATGCATTTTCTAAGAATAACCAGTCATTTGGGTCCTTATCTCCTTTTTTCCAATGTGCTTATGAAATGAAAACCTAGAAAGAGAAAATGCAACCTCATTGTTCTTGTGCTGGATATAACAACAGTAGTGAATTTTCCCTTTAAACGGGAAAGTAAACTGCTTGAACCATGCACAAATAGCATAATGCAGAATGTGTGGCACTTAAGTGGTAAACTGGTAATGTATTCAAAGGGATATATGAACAACCTTTTTTGCTTTGTTCAAGGGAAGTTTTAATCACATTAATAAAACTATATGCTAATAAATTGCTTTATTTTCCATCTGATGGATATTCAGTTTGTGAGCATTATAGAGGTTACCCTACCTTGTCAATAATTAACACTTTTTGGTTAATACTTTGGACTTATTATTATTATTATTATTTAAAAATTGGCTTATGTTTCTTGAATCAACAAAGCTATTATGTTTGTGTTTTTTTTTTTTTAAATTTTTATGTTTGACTCTTCATTAATTTATAGCATATGAAAATTGGTTTGTATTGCTATTTATTTTGTTTTTTGTCTGTGCAGTTTCCATCATGCACTCACAAGTTTTTTGGAAAAGAAATTTTTAGTTTCAGATATAAATGCTTAATGATTACATTTGTGCATGGTTGAATATGTGTATTTGATTATTGCACGAACTTTAATTTGATAAGTTTAAGGTATCTTAGGTACATGATTTTGGCTTCTTTCGTTTTGATCCTGGAGCCATCAAGTTTCTTAGCTATGAGGAAATTCCTCTTGCACCAGAAGTTGCATCTGTTGGATTAGAAATTCGAGTGGTGGGCAATGATAGCGGTGAAAAGGTATTTGCTGTATTGTTTCTATTTTTATGATAGGAAAGTGTAAATTTCTGTATTGAATATTTTTCCACATCTCATCAAAATTGAACTATATGCATTTTGATTTTATTGTTCCTTTTTCTGTTATCTGATTCCATTTGATTTGGGGTGAGTGATAATGAAGATAAACTTCCTGAAATGATATTATTTTTTCACAGACACTGTTAAGTTATGCGTGATGAAATATCACTTTTTATACTATTAACTTGATTGCTAAAAGTTAATGCCTTGATTTGGCAACAATTGTTGCCCTTGTTTTATTTGAAAGACTTTTGTTGAACTTTCTTGATTTGGCCAGAAAGCAATAAAAAAGTTTAATAAAATCACTATTTACAAATAATTTTTCCTTATTGAAATCTGATGCTAGTATGAAGAAGTATTGCTAGATGATGGCATGGGGCCTTCTTATTAATACTATTCTACTTGCCTTCATAATGTACTAGGAGCATGCTTGTTTTCATATTCCATATATTGACTTAGAATGGACCACCAACACTTACAGAGGTGCTTATAGATTGCATGGGAGTTTTCTTGACAGATATAAGAACCACGATCTAAGATCCACTGGTCTTAGTTCAAAATGAAAAATTCTTTATGAAAGGTTACTTTCTGCTAACACAGCTTTGGTGCAAAGTGAATAATTATGCTAATGCTGTCATGCAAAATGATTATTTTTCCTTTACAAATGTTCAAACCAACGTAGAGATTGTAAATTTTTAATACACCATTGTTGTTTAGTTGCTTTCATTTTGTGTCAAAAAGAAATTTTGTTTCTTGGATTACATATGTTGCATAGAGCTTTATCGGACATCCTCATTTTCTATTGTTTCATGAGCCATGACCATGGGAAATCAGCTTGCAAAGCAGCTGACACATCTTTTGAGCACTTTTGTTTTAAGCACTATACCATAGCACAAAATTAACAAGCAAAGCTTTACTATGCTTTAACCGAATAGCATACCGTTGGCTAGTTGAGTGAACAATTTATCAAAGGAAAATAAAAAGTCGGACAGAAAATTTTTGTTTATGGATAGTTCATCTTGGAGAACGTTGTTAAGAGAAGGGTCATACGGAGTCAAAGTTTGAGAATGATTATAACCTAATGATCTTGTACTAGCTTGATTGAGTGAAGGGTTTTTTTATGAACTTCACTATGGAGTAGGAGAGTGCTAATAGTTGATGCAACCAAATTTTTAGGTAGCTAATGTTGCAAACAACAATACGACTTCCTTTCAAAATGACAAAAATTAACACACTAAATAAGACACAACGACAACTTACAACTTTTACCAAATTGATGAAACAAAAGTTTTCCAAACTACGAAGGGAAACACTAGATATGCAAAAGAAAAAACACAACTAGAATTGCAATAAAAATTACAACAAAACTAAAAAGGACTTCCTTAACACTTAAATTAAAACAAAAAATAATTAAAAAACAACAAGGACACATTACAATTGATAGAAATTTTGAGAAGAAAGATACAATGGAATGGTAACTTGCGGATATAAGAAATAGATAAGAAGATCGAGACGAAGTCATAGAAGGGAAGGGGATAGAAGCTAGCTCGCAAGTTAGAGAAAAAACCCTCATATTTTCTTCCAAAAACTTTCACATAACACTCCCTAAAAATTGCCCAAAACTCCCCTTTAAATAGGATAAAAGCAGCCCAAAGGACACCCAAACAGCCGTCCAAACAACCAACCAAAATAGAAAAACCCTTGGGAAAAGGCACAGCAGAAACCGAACAATCACAAGGGGAACCGGGACAGCCAAGAGCAGAACCGAACAACCACAAGGGGAACCGGGAAAGCAAGGAACTGAACAACCAAATGCCAAGGGAACCGGGAAAGCCATGCAGGAACCGAACAACCAGCAAAGGGAACCGGGACAGCCTTGCTTGCATCAATAGTGGAAACTGTTCTTCATTGTACAATTTTGACCACTGCACATAGTGTAGGTTTTGGCTCCTTCACCTTCTTTGTTGTTGACAACCAAGGTTGTTGATGTAGAACGGAATTGATGGCAGCCACCAAAAGAAAGAAGATACCAAGGTTCCTGTGATGGTTTGAGGGCTTGAGAGGAAGTAGACATCGAGTGGTAGCTCCTTGGCGTCTGGATAACAACCCATTTCGTTCTCGCACCTTTGGACAGCACATAGAAAATCTGGGACAGCAATTTGTGGTCTTCCAAAGTGCTGGACAGCAGTTTTCCTCTTCCAGATCAGCAATTTTTAGAACTTCCAAGAGGTGTGGATGCAAGACAATGAAGGAGATTTTAGGCTGCGGTTGGAGGAAGGAGTAGAATCACTGTCACGTAGAATTTGGGGAGTTTAATGGAAGAAAATCCCACGGGACAGCATTGAGGAATTTCAGCCAGCAAAGGAAATTAAATAAAGGATTTAATTCCCCAAGACAGAAGGCTGATTTTGGCAATGGGAAATTCTGGACGGCACACAAAATCTGTCCAGAAAACTGGACAGCAACTTGGACTATGACAACTCAGGATTCTGGCTCTCTAGATGCAAGAAAACTAGATGAGTATTATGAGGAATTCTCTGCCCAGCAGTGGCGGGGAATCTGGAATTAATTTCAGGGCATAAGGAGCATTTAATGGAGGGAAATCAATGCATGAGCCTTGAGAAATTTCGGCCAGCAGCTGTGAGGGATTTTAAACTCTTTCCAAGAAGAGACATTGCCATATGGAAGGATTTCCAGAAGAAATCTAAGGGGGGGGGGGGGGGGGGGGGCAGTAATAAGAGAGAGGGAATTTAGGAATTAAATCCTAATTCCTATTCTTCATAAAATCCAGGGAGGGGTAAACGGCGGGATGCATGGGTGAGGGGGGAAGTAATGATAGCAATTAAGGATTCCTAATTTAATGTTTTAGATTTAGGAAAGATTTAATTTAAATCCTCTTGAATTTAAAATTCAAAATTAGATCTAAATCAAATACTTTCCTAAAATAAAAGAGCTAAATTAGGAAATATTTTGAATTTCAAATTTGAATGAATTTGAATTTCAAATTAATTCCAATTGGAGATTTAAATCCTTCCAAATATGGATCAAACCCAAATAAGAAAGATTTCAAATTTGAAATTTGAAATCCAAAATTGTCATTGATTTTTCCTCTCGATTTTGCCAACCCAAATTGGAAGGAGGCATGGCCATGGGAAGATGACAGGTGGCCGGCGGCTTATGGGGGGAACGGAGATGATGATGGTGGACGGAGGTAGAGGAAGAAGATGAAGATAACGACGAAGAGCAATAAGGAACAAAAGCAAATAAACAAAATATCAAAGATACAACCGCGAGCCCGGACACATCCTGCGGCTGACGGGTACTACGTTGCCCTTCTCCAAGGGACTTCACGCCACGAGCCCGGACCCATCCTGCGGCTGGTGGAAACTCTGACTCCCTCCCATAGGGATTTCACTAACGTTCTTCCCAAAGAACCCAAGTGCAAAAGGCAAATTTTTTTATTATAATTCCATCATGTCCTAACACAAGAGCAAAGGCCTCTCTATATATAAGCCTTAAAAGAAACTAAAAGACAATTTTGCCCCTTGGGCTTACATAAAACAAATCCCTTAAGTAAGGGTAAAAAAGAAAAATGCATAATTAAATAAAAATTACAATTAATAAAATAAGATAAAATGAAGGGATCTCGGTCGTCGATCTTCAGCTCCTCCTCGGATAGGCATGGACGGTTGCATGTCCGCATCATTCTCCCGGGGTGGAAAAGACTTGACTCCGTCGAGTTCGCATCCGGGGTGAGCAACCATGCTCTGATACCAAACTGATGTAGAACGGAATTGATGGCAGCCACCAAAAGAAAGAAGATACCAAGGTTCCTGTGATGGTTTGAGGGCTTGAGAGGAAGTAGACATCGAGTGGTAGCTCCTTGGCGTCTGGATAACAACCCATTTCGAGAAAACTAGATGAGTATTATGAGGAATTCTCTGCCCAGCAGTGGCGGGGAATCTGGAATTAATTTCAGGGCATAAGGAGCATTTAATGGAGGGAAATCAATGCATGAGCCTTGAGAAATTTCGGCCAGCAGCTGTGAGGGATTTTAAACTCTTTCCAAGAAGAGACATTGCCATATGGAAGGATTTCCAGAAGAAATCTAAGGATTTCCAGAATCTAAAATCTAAGGGGGGGGGGGGGGGGGCAGTAATAAGAGAGAGGGAATTTAGGAATTAAATCCTAATTCCTATTCTTCATAAAATCCAGGGAGGGGTAAACGGCGGGATGCATGGGTGAGGGGGGAAGTAATGATAGCAATTAAGGATTCCTAATTTAATGTTTTAGATTTAGGAAAGATTTAATTTAAATCCTCTTGAATTTAAAATTCAAAATTAGATCTAAATCAAATACTTTCCTAAAATAAAAGAGCTAAATTAGGAAATATTTTGAATTTCAAATTTGAATGAATTTGAATTTCAAATTAATTCCAATTGGAGATTTAAATCCTTCCAAATATGGATCAAACCCAAATAAGAAAGATTTCAAATTTGAAATTTGAAATCCAAAATTGTCATTGATTTTTCCTCTCGATTTTGCCAACCCAAATTGGAAGGAGGCATGGCCATGGGAAGATGACAGGTGGCCGGCGGCTTATGGGGGGAACGGAGATGATGATGGTGGACGGAGGTAGAGGAAGAAGATGAAGATAACGACGAAGAGCAATAAGGAACAAAAGCAAATAAACAAAATATCAAAGATACAACCGCGAGCCCGGACACATCCTGCGGCTGACGGGTACTACGTTGCCCTTCTCCAAGGGACTTCACGCCACGAGCCCGGACCCATCCTGCGGCTGGTGGAAACTCTGACTCCCTCCCATAGGGATTTCACTAACGTTCTTCCCAAAGAACCCAAGTGCAAAAGGCAAATTTTTTTATTATAATTCCATCATGTCCTAACACAAGAGCAAAGGCCTCTCTATATATAAGCCTTAAAAGAAACTAAAAGACAATTTTGCCCCTTGGGCTTACATAAAACAAATCCCTTAAGTAAGGGTAAAAAAGAAAAATGCATAATTAAATAAAAATTACAATTAATAAAATAAGATAAAATGAAGGGATCTCGGTCGTCGATCTTCAGCTCCTCCTCGGATAGGCATGGACGGTTGCATGTCCGCATCAGTTGTTTTGTTAATAGTTTTCTAATACTATAAATCATGGAAATCTGTGCATCAAAGTGATGTATACGCTTCTCTTAAATTCCTTATAGATATAGCTATTATGTGAGATCCACCTCAAAATGGATGATACTCATGTAGCAATTTATATATTTTTTGGAGGTACATCAACCCAATATCTTGTTCTAAATAATATTTGGTTGTGATTTCAATTGAAATTAACATTCTCTTCAGATAGTTTATATGGATCTGGTTTATATGGTGATTATTTTTGTTGTTCAATTTCATTGAATTGCCGGAAGTGCTATGACAAATTTGCTCTTATACAAGGTATAATGTTTTGTTTGTTTTGAACATTTTGCACGTATTCAGGAGATCCATGATGAGGTGTGGAGATGAGCAAATCTCCGTTTAATTCTTTTTCCCACCATTGACTTGATGTTCATTTTTTGTAGAATGGTTTCCATTAACTTTTTTATTTTTGAGTTATGTAGGCATTTTGTTGGATGCTTCTAGATGATGTATAGATACTTGCTATTTTCTTTAGCTTCGATGTTTGAGGTTGATAATTTGAATGCTTGTTGATTATGGGTTCATTTTTATCATATTCGGTATTTGTGTTGAAATTGAAATGGACATACGGTATTTGTTTAGTTTAAGCTGCACCATGTCTACCATGGCGTGATAGTGCATTTATTTAAACTTGTTTTGAGGAAGATTATAATTTTAACTTGTCATTTTAATTATTTATTCAAAAACTTGTGCATCATGTCCCTGACTAGTATTTTGTGGTTTGGCTGTGGATTGAGGTTGCAGATCTCTTAATTTTTTAAAAGATTTTCTAGCACCTTCTTATTTTTTGGGAAGATTGTCCAATTCTAATCAATGTTGTTATTCTTTAGGTCTCAATTCTAGCTGGAACTCTTGCACGCCTTGATAGAGAGGCACCTCAGTATAAGAAGTAAGTTCAATATTGTTTGCATGAATTTTACCTATGTGATGGGATAGCATGACCTACACTTTCTCACCCTTGTTATTTTACCGAACTATGCCTAATTATTCAACAAAGGCACCTTTTTGTTTGCTATTCAGGGATGGATATAATGACTTCAATACATTTTACATACAGGTTTGTTACTTTGGTCTCTGTACAAGTAGTTCCTTAAGAGAATTATTTTGGCTTTATTTAAATACATTGTATATTTGTATGCATTGCATTCCATTTGATAGTCAACTTAAATTTTTATCCTTTTGTCTTTCTAACACTAATTTGATATGTACATATTCCTGGTGGTTTTAGTTATTAGTCTATATGGAAAATAATATGTTCATACAAAGAACTTCAATATTAGCATCATTATCCTTATTCCAACTATTTGGGATTCGCTTTATGATGTCTCAGTATATTGAGTACTACATGATGTTTTTGTGCAGGAAATATTAAAATGCTCTAAATATAGTTAGTGAATTACTTTTTTTTTAAAAATTTGGCTTATTGTACTGATTTCTGTGTTATATACATGGAGAGGTTACCATTGAATAATTAGTAGCAATTTCTCTCTAAGATGGTATCAGAGCATGGTTAGTTATAACCCTAGTCACCTCTCTCGCTCTTTCCTTTATCTTTTTATTCCCATCGTCATTTTCTTAGCTCGATCTCAAACCTTGGTACAATCCTCTTCTTTTTCTTCCACGCTTAGTGTTTGCTTCTCTCACCCACTCCCAACAACTTGCTTACAATGTCTATGGCTTCTCGCAACCACTCCTAGCGCTAATAATCCTGCCTGCTCCTAGCATTCGTGATCCACACCCTCTTTTTATTTCTGTTCAACTAGCTTGTAACCTTAACATTGCACCCTATGACCTTGCTCACTTGCATACACCTCATCTAGCTGCATTTGCACCCCTTAAATTTCTCATATTGTTGATCCTTGCTCATCGTTTCGTGTGTCATTGCCTCCTATTACTATTGAAATTGCCTCCTATTACTATAGACATTGCAATTGCCACCACTATCTTACTACTTAAGCTAGAACTTTCAATGTCACCCATTCTCAATAATCAGAGCCAACACTTTGAGTCTTGGACTCTCTAATCAATGGTGTTATGGCTTCATAATCTTCTTTTAATGATTTCAAACTACTCTCGTCTACCATCAATACCATAATCAAATTTGATAGTATCAGCTATCTCATATGGTCGAGTGGACCTTTCATTTCATTGTTTGTTCTCAAACAGACTCTATCACAATGCACTCTATTTGTCTTATGTTGGTGCCTTCAAGTTTTAAAAATGGAAAGCATTTGACCTTCTTTTCATGCTTTAGGATATTTCCAAACGATATGAGATTTTCTTTGTTCTACTTATTTTTAGAAAAATAATATTTTATTATTTTTCAATGTCTACACCCTCTATTCTTGTATTTTTTTCTTTTCAACAACATGATTTGATTGTTCAAAAATACCATGGTACCTTCTGGGGTAAGTTGGATGCATTTTTATTATCAAAAATTTCTTTGAACTTTATCACTCTAATGGCATGTACAATATCAGGTGATGGCCAATTCTACAATACTCATTGTTGTAAGTGCTCTTTCAAGAGTTTTTTGAATCACTGAGTTTTTTACTTCCTTTTTGTTTGTTTTTTTGGCTAGTGTACTCTTGGTAGAGGGCATCATGGTGATCTAGATTGTGGTGGCCAAGCTGATATTGGTCTCATGGTGATCTAGATTGTGGAGGCCAAGCTGATAGTGGTCTTGGCAATAGGGGAAATAACTTTTTTCGTTTCTCTTATTGCAATCATATTAATTATCCTTTGGAACATTATTGGGCTAAATTTGTCTCTCAATTACTTCCCTACATGCCTTTGACCCACCCCTTTGTGATTTTTGTTGGTGCTTCCACTCCCACTACTTTTTCTAGCTCCGTCACTTCGTCTCAAGAGGTTTGACTGTCTAGTTCAACACTAATATATTTTTGCCATTTCCTCCTTTGGCTCTATAGTTTTTTCTTCCTATAGTATGTTTTGAATTTTAGACTCTAGTGCTTCTTCGCGTTAATCAATAGTTGTTCTTCTTCAACATGCCTTCTCTACACATGCCATTTTTGCTAATGTTTCTCCCTCTCTTGTGTTTATCGAAAAGGTTTTATATCTCTCTTATCTCATATTAAATGTTGAGTCATCCATTATCATGTTAAAATTTTCAATTGCTTTGTTACCCTTTATCCTTTTCATTATGCTTTTCAGGATCTTAGTATGATGAAGATGATTGGCATGGGCTCCAAAAATTTTGGCCCCTGGCCTCACCACGTTATTTAAGGAGGGTTTTAATGGATTAAATTCCAGGGTAAATTTTTGGAAGGCAGATTAATTATATAGATAAGATACTATCTAGATATTTCACCCTCATTTGCGAGGACTTTAAGATATGAGTTTAGGTTTTCCTAGGCTTAAATTCCTATAGTTAATTACCTCTTTCAATGACGAGAGAGCACTTTCGATTAAGGCTCGTCGTTAATTAGTTACTTAGTACTCGATGTATAGTTGTAGCAGATTTAGATTTTTATGATTAGAAATTTAATTCATTGTGCTTAAAGCAGATGGTGGGGGAAATGATGTCGAGCTCGATGAAGATCCGATGGGTTTATCATCCTTGGATGTTCTGATCCCTAGTCAACTTAATCAAAAAAAGATAGTTGATGTGGTGATCATCGGAAGAATCAGACCTGCAAGAAGGAATTACTAATCTAGGAACAAACACAAAGCTCAAAGGCTTAAAGGAGAATTCTATTCGTCAATCATTGCCTTTCCTACTTACACATTCCATATATATAATACTCAAATAGAGAAAGCTTAGAGAATCCTAGAAGATTCTAGAAATTTTGTAACAAACTTTTAACAAACTAAATAAAATAACCTAAGGAACATTTTAAGCTAAAATGCTCCGCATCATTCTCCCATTGCGTCAAAAGAGCTAGACTTTATCGAGGCTCATCATCGGGAGGTAGAGGTGGGCATCCTAACCAGATCTCTGGGTCGAAGACTTTGCATCTTTGATGCATGCCCACAAACTTATTTATTAAATACATGAGTACCTTTGCCCTTTTACAATTTTGTAAACCTCCCTTGGTAGATACACTGTGTTTTGTTGTTTGGTATCTGTTTGACTATCAACATAAAATTTGTTCGAAGGCTGAGATGTTAACCTGTGAATAACAACTTTGGTTTCATTGCCACCTTCTCCACTTATAATGCTTATAGCAGCACCATAGGCAATTGCTTTGTCATTATTGCACAAGCCAGCAATCACAATTAATTTGCTCTCTTCATTCTCCTCTGCCACATTCAAGACAAATTCAATATTCCTTGTCGGCACCACTGAAGCCCATAGGTTTGAGGACTCACCTATCCTCCCATTTTTACATAATATAAGGATGTTGAAGTCGATGGTATTTGGATCGCAAAGAGGAATTTTTATCTGATTAAGGGATCGTCCTTCACAAGTCCTCCCCACCTTGTTTATGAGGTTGTTATAGGTGACGGTATCGGGTCCAATAGCAGAATCTGGCTTCGTCATTTTGTCGAACATCTTGATTACAAGGTCGATGCTATGAAACTTACCTAAATGGTTAATTATTAGCTTTTGGGCAGCGTAGAATTTACTTATTGAGGAAGGGAGAGGACCATAGAGGCAATTGTCCAATAAGGTGATCTCACCGAGATTGGACGAGATTTTGAATTTGCTGGCGTTGGGGAGTCCACCGGCAATAAAGTTGCCCTGTAGCTCAGCCTCAGTGAAATTAGGAAGGTAAAGAGGCCTCTCGGGAGGGAGCCATTAAGGTAGTCTTTACCTATTCATGTACGACTTAGAGACAAGCATCGACCTAGGGATTCAGGGATCAGATCAAAGACGAAATTCTTGAGAGCACTTAAAGTCTGTAGTTTGTTACCGAAGCACATATCCGTCGGGAGATTGTCGGTGAGTTTATTGGATGAAAGATCAAGGAGTTGGAGAAGGCCATTCTTGCCTAGCTGCCTCAAAACGCTACCTGTAAAATTGTTTTCCCAGAGCTGAAGCACTTCAAGCTCCGGGAATGACCTATGAAATCCTTGATAATGCCAATAACATCATGCTGTTGTAAACCCATAATAATGGCTGCCATTTGGATGGGAGATGGTTTCTTGTAACAAGCCTTCTTAACCTCCTTAAGAAACTTAGTGCTAAGCTTATTCTCGCTCCATTTGCGCATAGGTAGAGGGATACGAGACTCCTTGTAGAAGATGTTGCAGTTTTCACGGAAGACACGCCAATCTCTTTGTCATGTCCTCAAGAGTCTTCTCAGTCCAATGCTTCGCCGGCTCTGTAACGACCAGTTTGAGAGGTCGCGACAGCTCGTCGTCCTTGTTGTCGCCATTGCCCCAAAACTGATTTGATGTATGATTTCTTGAAGATTTTTTAAGTGGATTTGGAGCAGATTTGGGCTTGATCGGGATCAGGACCGCATGTTCGATTGGGATAAAAAACTATTCTTCTTCATGTTGCGCGCCTAAGCCGATCCAACATGGGATGACATCTCCCAAGTGTGAGTTTGAGGATCGAATCGATTGAAGGGAATGAACTTTAGGCTCTTCGTAGAAGCTTACATCTCTTCCTGGGTGCTTGGAAGGAGACAATGAAGGCGGAGACGGTGATGATATTGCATGTGATCCAGGTAGCGTGAGCGAAGGTGCCGAAGTCACACTAATTGGGAGCAGATTGAAGTCACATGGAGGGTCGGAATAGCCTTTGGGGTGGGATTGCTCGGTAAGCTTGAGGGTTGCATTTTGTTGGAGCATTGAAAATGCAGGCGAATCTGGAGGCGAAAGCAAGGTCGAGCTTGTTGGAGGTGCGCGACGATTCATGTGTGTGGGAGGCGGAGGATGTTGGAACGGAGGAGGATCACGCCACCGGAGAGGAAGCTCGAGCGGAGGATAGTAATCGTCCACGGCGGGTTTATTTCAGAACGGGTAGCATTCACGTGAAGCGGATGATAGGAGCGAAGATGAAGACGCTGGCATGGTTGCCGACGGCATTCACATTCTCCTTATGGAGTGAAGTGATTTGTCTATGCGATCAAGTGATGCATTCACTTGAGCTTCATAAAAGGCTATACGACTTCGATCATTATCGATAACCCACCTTCTTCGACATTGATCATTGTCGACCGCCCTTCTTATTCCGCGGCTTCGATCGTCGTTGACAACCCACCTTCTTCTGCAGTTCATCGTTCTTCGCAAGCTTCAGGCTTTGATACTAAATTGATGTGGTGATCGTCTGAAGAATCAGACCTGGAAGAAGGAATTCCTAATCTAAGGACAAACACAAAGCTCAAAGGAAAATTCTATTCATCAATCAATGCCTTTCCTACTTAGACATTCCATATACATAATACTCAAATAGAGAAAACCTAGAGAATCCTAGAAGATTCTAGAAAATTTGTAAGAAACTTGTAACAAATTAAATAAAAAAACTTGAGGAATATTTTAAGCTAAAATGCTCCGCATCAATAGTAGATTCGACTTGACCAAATGATCCTTGTCGACAGCAATGGATTGCTTTGTATAAAGGTACCTTGTAGACCTAGAGTTAATATTTATTTATGAGATAAATTTAAGTCAGCCTTAGCTAACATAGGGCTTTGTGCCCTCTCAGGTTTACCTTATCAAAGATGATAGCCATTAGGGTATGTATGGGCTTTGTCCATGACTATAATATAATGGAGTCGTTTGGCCAAACCACCAGGTCAAAGGGCCTCGATTATAATCTTTCATCATGTGAAATTGTTAGACTAAACTATTGATTAGAGGATACATGTCACGTTCTTACTTGCAGGAGATTATTTTAGAATTAATTTTAGTGATATTCTTGAATGAGCAATCGTTCTTTGTGAGATGAAGTTATTCTTCAATTGATCGCCCTTGCCAAATGGGCGTAGGGGGTGGATGATTTTTCTTTAAAGTTATTTGGTGATTAATATTCCCTTTAAATATTTATATTTTGCTAAAGATTGAAATTTTAGAATTTTGATAGATTTTGAAAATGGAATCATTCGATTAAGATTTGCTTTCAACACGGTCATTATCAGGCTGACATTAAAGTCACTATAAACATATTTGTATTTTATTAGGTTTGGGGGTATTTAAAAAATGGTAGATTCTCCTCCGCTTGATATTTACTTTCAGTACTACCAACATTAGATATCACATTGAAGTCATTTAATTTTTTTTTTTTAAATTTGCGGCATGAGAATTTGATTTTTAAGATCCACTCCTTCGGTTGAAATTCATTATAATCACAACAATCATTGGGGATTTGAATAATTCACAATTTTGTTATTTGAAGCTTGTCAACTCTGTTTGTCCGCTAATAGAGAATTATGTTCAACGACTGATTTTGTGAATCATTATGCAAACGCTAAAATTAAAAGCTTGCATTTATGATGAATTTGATTCATAGAGGCTTTGAAGGCTTAATGTGAACTTAAAATCAAACTATCTCGGTGGATTTTATGACTATGCATTCTCTCATTAATCTTAGTCGTGTCAATCCCAATCCTTTTTAGGAGGAGGATTGGACTCTAAATTTAAATTTATATTTAACCCGTGCAGCCTTCTAGGACCTTTAGTTAGGAATTCGGTTCAATGGTCCGAGCACATGTTGGTAATTAGTTAAAAAAGGATTTTTAATTTAGTTTGCCTTTAACCCTATGTAGCCTTATTAGAATTTCGTGTTTGAGCATCAAACACATTTGTCTGAGCACATTTGAGAATTTTAAATCTTATTTTAAATGATGTGCATGTTTAGCATTTATGATGAAATTCATTCGGAGAGGCTTTGACGGCTTAATGTGACCTTAAAATCAAATTATCTCGGTGGATTTTATGAATGTGCATTTGCTCATTAATTCTAGTCGTGTCAATCTCGATCCTTTTTAGGAAGATGATTGGACTTGAAATTTAAATTTATATTTAACCCGTGCAGCCTTCTAAGATCTTTGGTTAGGAATTTGATTCAATGGCCAGAGCACATGTGGATAATTAATTAAAAAAAGGATTTTTAATTTAGCTTGCCTTTAACCCTATGTAGCCTTATTAGAATTTCGTGTTTAAGCATTAAGCACATTTGAGAATTTTAAATCTTATTTTCAATGATGTGCATGTTTTTCAATGCATTTGCACGTTTTTTGATATACTTGCATGGGGCATACATATGCTTTCCATATATTAGCATGCTTTTTGGTGGGCTCAAGTGATTTGCTTGTGCGCATTTTGATACATTTGCATAATGTTTTTGCATGTTTTCAATTTGCATTAATTTTTTTCATTTTAAAATGATAACACGCTTTTGGGTGCTACTATATGCTTTACGATGCAATCACATGCTTTTCAAGATAGTAGCACACTTCTTGGGGTATCACAAGCTTCTCGAGGTGGCGTGCTTAGGTTTGAAAATTATTTTTTAGTATGCATGGGGATTTTTAAAATATTTAAATTTTGATTTTTTTTGTGCGAGTATTTGCTATTGGAAGGTGCCCAAAATTATATTTTGAGCCTAGATCAGACGTTGCTACATCCAAATTCTTTTATCTGCAGCTATTAATCAGAACTGGCCATTCTTATAAATGGAAGAGTAATGCCTTCCTTTTTGGTGATCTCATCGAAGGCATTTATGTGGTGCATACTATGGAACATTAGTCAAAGGGTGGCCGGAGTATATAAACACAATATTGGTCATATATAGGGGTTAATAAATGACCTTTCCCGAAAAATCCGGTTCAGGTTAACTTGTTTAATAAATAGTTTGACTTCGGGTCGTCCATTTTGAACCATTTATTAAATGGGTCGGACAATCTAATTTGGCCAAAAAATGATCCATTTAACATTTTTCCTTAATTTTGTTATTTATTGGTATAATCTTTTTATTTTTGATCAATTAACACCTAAAATCTATAATTAATAAGTTAATAAAATATTTTTTTTAATTAAAATAGGTTATCGGGTTTGGTTCGAATTGCTAGCAGGTTGGGTTTGAGTTTAGTTTTTTGACCAGTTTTTATTAAATGGATCGGATTCGAGTTGATTGAATTTGGGTCGGATTCAAACCCAACTTGTTAACCTCGTTTTGACACCCCTAGTCATATATGAACTACAACAAAACCCTCAAGTCTGTTTCGATAAGCTTTGCATAGTTCTTGTTGAGGTTTTTCTTTGCAATATTATAGAAGATCATTCCATCTTCGATAGACACATTTCATGTGGATTTTCTTATCTTCATAATCTATGTTGATATCATTCTACTTATTGGATTGGTAGTGATTAAGAAAGGGTTTTGGAAGTAAAACTCTATCTACACAAGTGTTTTCTAACCAAAGATTTGGTTGGTCCAACTACTCTACAACATCAAGCCTTTATCCCACTACGTGGGGTCGACTACATGAATCCTTTTTCTCCATTGTGTCATATTAAAAGTCAAATTCTTGTTTAAATCTAATAAAGAAAGGTCATTCCTAATATTTTCTAACCAAGTCTTTTTAGGTCTACCCCTACCTTTCTTAACATAAGTCAAATCTAATACCTCTACTCTCCTAACCGGGTCATCGCAAGACCGCCATTTTATGTGACCAAACCATCTAAGGAGACTTTCTCTAATCTTATCTTCTACTGGAGCTACTCCAACCTTTTCACGTATATGCTCATTTCGTATCCTATCTCTAAGGGTAAAGCCACTCATCCACCTGAGCATCCTCATCTCTGCCACACTTAACTTAGTATTATGCTTCTCTTTTAATGGCCAACATTCGGCACCATAAAGCGTTGCAGGCCTCACTACCATCTTATAGAATTTTCCCTTAAGTTTGAGGGGTACATTTCTATCACATAACAAGCCCGATGCATTCATTGGTCCAACTACTCTATGGGAATATAATTGCTCACAACAAAGAAGGCATTTTTTTTAATCAATGAAAATATTCCATTCCGCGCCTTTAAGAATTTGGTATACTCAATTGCAACCTTACCAACACTCTCATTAGCACTTCTAACATTCCAAATAAATTGGGATGCCAGTTATGTCCTCATCAATAAGGTATTCGAGTTGACCAAACCCTATAGAGTATTTAATTATTTGATCTTATGAACTTCTCCTAGGTCTATAGGTCCTCTTCGACGTCATAACCCATGAGGCAAGTCGGGCCAACTTCATTCGTTGACTAAGTAGATCAGTGTCTATGACAATCTTGGATGACAAAACTATGAGATTTTGATCGGGTTCATCATCATTTCCCCTACCATTCACGTTAAGCTAATGTTGGTAAACTTTTAATTCTAAATCCTAATCGATGTTATTATAATCTACGCATTTAGCATATATCATTAGCCTTAATTAAAAGTTCACTTTCTTTGTCGGGAGGAATCATTAATTTTACGGGCTTTCCTTTATGAGAAATCTAGAACTAGATCTTAAAGTCCTCATAAAATTAGGGTGAAATATCTAGGTAACATCTCATTTGTGATATAATTATCTTCTGAGAACTCGAACCAGCATAAAATCTTTCTAAAAAGTCTGGCATAAATTTCAAGGCACCTACCAATGTAGTAGTAGTAGGCAATCTTGTTTTGCCCATAAATCTTAGATTGTGCAGGACATTACCCTGATTGACATGTCAGGGTTAGCTTATGCAACAACTCTTCACACTGTTCTGATTAGAGTAATTTATTTTTATGAACACAATATTTTCATCAAAATTCTAATATTTAGATACAAAGTCTAATGAAATGAAAGCTGAAAATGTTTTGTCCTAGGATTAGGACACCTTATGCTTTCCCCTTTGATGGGGAATTCTTGTTTTTCATCTCCTTTGCTTGACCTTTCTACCTTTGAAATGCTCAAAGGGAAGTGAATAACTTTACAATCAACCTTTCTATTTCTTTTCTGCGGTTGTTGATATCCAAGCATTTCAGGGCACCAATACTTGGCATGGTAGCTAGATTCTGCATATTAAGAATGTTTGTGTTTCCTTTTTCTTGCCTTTCCACAATGTTAATCTATGATGTGTTTTCTCAGACAACTTCGAGAACTAGCTTTTTTAAAATCATTCCATGCTAAATATAATACATTAAGAAATTTTAGCTTCTTTTTTTGTGGTTGTTGATATTTTAATGAAGATTTCTTTATGTTTGTGATTTCATGTAATAATGTAGGCTGCATCTGGTACTAAAGGAGGTTCGAGCGGCTCACCTGTGATTGATTGTCAAGGAAGAGCAGTTGCTTTAAATGCTGGCAGCAAATCATCCAGTGCTTCTGCTTTCTTCCTTCCTTTAGAAAGGGCATGCCTTCTCATTTTCCTCCATTTATGAAATCAAAGTCATTACTTTGTGCTGTGTTCTCATATCTTGAAGCTATTGCAATATTGTTGTTTTAAAATTGTTTTATTATATTCTAAATATCCCATTTGATACTCTCCATATCTTCGAGATTGAATAAATTTTCCCATGAAAACATTTATACGCCTGTGCATAGTATGATGGAGAGTGCATTACTATATGCTCTCTTTCTTCCATCATTTCTCTTTTTTTCTTTGATTTTTTCTCCATCATTTTTCTTCTATTCTACTTGCATGGGACATGTTATACTTGTTGATTAGGTGTTAGTTCGAGTTTAGCTAAGCTCAAACTAAGAACTAATTCAACTTTTAACATTTTGGCATAATGCTGCTTAAGCCATCAGAAGTGGGTCGGGCTCATGATGCCAATGGGGGTCCTACTTGATCAAAGTAAGAACTTATATTAATTTTTTTTTTAAATTCACTTCCAAGGGGGAGGCAACTTAGTATAACATTTTTTTTATGGTATTCATCTTCAATTATACATGGTGATTAATTCATTTGATTTGGATTTTGACGCCAAAATGGCCTGAGCAATTTCGGTGTTATCGAATGACATTAGCAGGTTGTACGGGCATTAGATTTAATAAAGAAGAACTGGGATGCCTTTGGAAGCCACTTGGATGCAGTGAAAATCCCTCGTGGTACACTTCAGGTTCGTTTTTTCTCTACCTTATTTGGCTTTACTATTGTTTTCTGGTCTGGATTCATGGAGTAGTTATTCTGCATGTTGATATATCTAATTCAAGTATAGATGTGATATAGCTAAACCTCTGATAGTTTAACTTGCCTATGAAATTAATTGTCTTTTGCAATATTTTTTTAAAAGTTTTTTCAATGTAAATAATTCGAAATTTCATAAGATTCTTGTTAGTCGTTAGCATTAGAGTCATCCAAGATGAAAAATACTGGTTAGTTTGGCATGTTAATTAGCACTTCGGTATCTGCTGAAAAATGTGTTACTCGGACAATTTATTGGAGAAAAAAAGCACCAAGGCGCTCAGGCAAAAGAGTCATTGTATTGGGTTTCCAGCTGCTTAGATGCCTGTTTCTCATCATATTTTTTATTATTCAATCAATCTTCAGTTTTTTCATAGGACTTTTATGCGTGCAAATATCCGGCTTCAGTTTTTAGTTAATCAAAATTTTTTAAAATTATTCTTGGAGGAGCTCTATGGAATGTCATAAATGGTGGGTTGCTTATGCAGTTTTAGGTTCTCAACCAATTTCCAAATCTAATTTGACTATATTATTTTCATGATCTTACCACATCAAAGTGTTCAGACTTCTGCATATTTTCATGATTGCCGAACCATTTTCCCAATGTTAGTGCTCTACTGGCCATTGCTCCGCTTTTGTGAGCTTGAACTAAGATGTCAACTTGTCTCCTGTGTTGTTGATGTATTCTTGACTTAACAGGTGTCTGAATGTGGGGGTTTTTTTTTCTCTTGGATAGATATTACTCCCTCAGCTTTTTCTTGATCCAATCCAATGTATTTTGTTTATTTTTTATTTATTTTGGGAAGTTCTTTATAGCTACTTATTCATGTAACTTTTCATATACTAATGAAATTTTGTTGCCTTCAAAAAAAAAAAATCTTGGCATGGGATCTGCAATTGTGGGTTTAATTAATATTTTTAAGAAAATATATTTACAGTTACAACAAATAGCATTTAAAAGGTTTTTCATTTTAGTCAACTTTCCTTAAGCTTGGAGAATATTGTCAATTCCCTAATGTAGGGATTCATATATACTGGAGTAGATTGAACGTGTTAAGTGCCATCTTTATCTTTCTTATGAACTCTAAATATCTATATGAATTTCAGATGTTATTGTCAAGCATTATCTATATTTTGAGATATCTACTAAAAAGAAAAAGTAGATGTAGATGGGCTCAGGTTTGGAGCTAAAGCAAATGTAGAATTTTGTATCTTAAATAAAACATGAGTATACTTCTATTCCAAATCTTGCCTGCATCAAAATATAGATGTATCCTGAATAAGATACCTACACTTTTGTTAACCAAACTAAAGTTTACTGTGGATATTAGTGGTAATGCTGCAATATATGTGAATGCACCATCTTTTAAAGAAAAAAAGTCGAAAATGCCATTTCCATTTAAGTAAATTTATTTTTTCAGAATTAATTTCAAGAGATTTTACTAAAAATTTAAAGAATATATTTCATTTATGTTTTATTCAACAATTTTCAGTAGTTAAATTCACGATTTAAATTATGTATTTTCCCTGCGCTTTTATATGCCTTTTGAACATCCTCCTCATGTGCAAGTTGAATTTATTAAAACTTTTAAATTATCGGTGCTCATCTGTAATTACTTTCATATGTTTGATTACATTTTTATGTTGTTGATGAAAATGAATGGCGTAATTTTATATTTGAAGATCATTGCCTGGTAAAATAATAAATTTGGGATGATAATGTTTCCACTCCAAGGAGGAAATGTGTCCATCAATGCATCTATTATCTATCTATATTTTTTGCTGGGATAAGCTTCAAAGTAGTTTCTCGGCTACTCATATATAGCAAATTTAGTCCCAAAGCATTATATTGTTCTAATTTAGTCCTCAACTATACAAAATTGATTCAAAATTGTCTATTAGGGATTAAATTGGGATCAAAATTTATTAAATTTTTATCACAATTACAACTTGAGGGACCATGTTAGATTAATGTTGTATAGTTGAGGGATTAAATTGGAGCAATGTAATATTCTGAGACTACTTTTTCCACATACAAATAGTTTGAGGATTATTTTGAATTTTATTTTTTATTTTTTTGCTTGCAGTCTCCATATGCTAACTAGAATAATGTTTTGTTTGGGATAATTTTCTTACTATTTTGCTTTTCAGACCGCAATCATAATTTTTATTTGAAAACTACTTTTTCATTGCTTTCAAAAAATTTGTGCACTTGAAAGCTACTTTTTACAACAATTTTAAAAATTTACTTCCTCTACAACATCTTTACAAAATAATAAGAAATATTTCTCAAGCGAAGCTTAAGAAACACCTCAAGGCAGAGTTTTTAACTACTCAATGTACTATTTGATCCGACACTCTATTTTCTATACATTTACACTGGCCTTTGTGAGAAATTTGGTTAATATCTTTAATTTATTGCCACAGAGGAATTTTAAACTTATATTGCTGCGTGGCAACCGCACCTTTTTTTTTTGGTCAGTTGACTACTCAATATTTTACTTTTTTGTTTAATGACATTTTAATAATTAAACTCTTTTTTTTAAAAGGTGTTCGGATAACATTTGTATGTAAATTTTGAAAGCTTTGAATTTGAACCTCGATAGTTGATAATTAAACCAACTTACACCTCTAATTGTAATCATTTGATACATACCCATTAAAATAGTAGTTCGCATCGAGAAAAATGCTGCATATTTCTTACCTTGTTCTGTTTTATACTTCATGAAATGAAAACTTATAGATTGCCTACACATTTATATTTTAAAATGATTTGCTTGGACGTGCTTTCTTTTTATTATGTAGATCATGGACTATTTTCAAGGACATTTGGAAGTTTTCTATAAATAGTATTATTTGATTATTGTTCTATACCATAATTGAATTGACTCGGTCATACTTTAGGTGACATTTCTTCATAAAGGATTTGATGAAACACGCCGGCTTGGACTTAGTAGTGAAACTGAAAAGGTATAGAGCTGTCTTATCCTTATTCTGCTGATGCAGCTTTTTACATGTGCTTACGCACCACTCTTTCATTGGCTAACAACAAGCAGGTCGTGAGAAATGTGTCCTCTCTTGGTGAGACAGGAATGCTGGTTGTTGATTCCGTGGTAAGTAGAAGATATTTGATTTAGTTGTGTTTGTTTAATGCTATTATAGATATTCTCGGTCTACTACATATTCTTCTACATTGAAGATATATTGTAGGTGCCGGGTGGCCCTGCATACAAAAAATTGGAGCCTGGTGATATTCTGATTTGCATAAATGGGGAGGTGAGGCTTCTTGTATTGATTTGTGTTGTAGTCTTCAAACTATCTTTTGAGATTTCATATTTATTGCATGTATCATCAATAGATGCCATTGTAAATGGTTAAACAGGCAGGTCTTGGAACTTCAGGTAGGTATATTATGCTTGCATTCATAGCACATCATTTAATGCTCTTTTTTTTCTTCATCATTGGAAAACATCTATATCCCTGATCGCTTTACCTTTTGTATAGTATAAATTATATATTCATCTTTTCCGTACTGATTTTACTTTGAAGGAAGGTCTGAATACTTTCAGTGTGAATTTGAAGGCAATCATTTCCTATTGTGAATTGACTTCCATTGCTGCACAGTTCAGTTCATATCATCTTTCTATTCTTATTTTAATGCACCATCAGAATTTATAATTATTTCTTAAATGTTGATGAAGCTAGTGTTTTCCTTTTTTTTCTGAAAATTTAATGCTAGCTTTGACAAATTTAATCTGTTCCTTGTTGATGCTCCCTTTTTTTATTAGAAAAGTAAACACTTGTAACTAGCCTTGAAGCTATTTGCTTCAAGCTCATGATTTCCCTTTTGCTTTAAACAATAAGCTTATGCTCCTTATGGTTAAAACAGAATGAAATCAACGCATACCTACCTGTGATAAGGCATGGATAAAACATTCATCTAACTTATTTTTTTCCTTAAAAAAAAAATTATTTTTTTCCTTAAAAAAAAAATTATTTTTTTCCTCCCAATTGTACTACACTAAGAAGGCACATGCTTTCATCTCATTTTACTTTTCAAGATTATGAGTATTTGCATGTGTAAGGTAGTTAAATATGTAAATCTTTCCTTGTTGAATCCTAAGCACTCTCTGAAGATGGCTAACATATTTTGCATTCCATTTATTATTATTATTATTATTATTATTTCATGAAATAAGTCCAAACATTTATACGGGTATCTAAATGGGATTCATTGGCATCTAAAATATTTTTCTTTTAATATTGAATTTTAATTTATGTGATGCAAGCAAAAATTTGGAAAGGGCCCCCAAATTTTTGCAAGCAAGAACTAAATCTTACTAGGAAATAGAAATGACACAAATTCTCAAAAAACTAGACAAAATACAACAAAAACAAACTTTAATATCATAAAATGACACTTACAACAAAGGATGCTTACAAACTTTGACATAAAACCTTAAACTTGCATTCCTTGAGACGAAAGATACAGGTGAGGTGTCACTTGCGGATAGAAGAAGTAGGTTAGAAGCCGAGACGAAGTAGAGGAGGACAAGCTCGCAAGCTTTCCCAAGAAGGAGAGCAAGAAGAAGTGGAACAAGCTCGCAAGCTTTTCCAACAAAACCCTCAGGTTTACATCTCCAAAAATAATTCACATAACATCCTTTTTAAGCTTCAAATCAGCCCCTATATATAGGAAGAAATGGGGAAACCAAACAGACATTTACCTCTATTCAAACCAATAAAAAAGAGGGAAATGAAAGGCCAAAAGACACCACAACATCCCACAAAAATATGCACAAAAAACAAGGAGAAGAAGCTATGGGAAACCCAGCCAAAAGCCACGGAAAGCCCAGCCAGCAAGGGAAACGAAGAGCCAGCACATGAAACAAGGCAGAGCTTCACGGGAAAATAGCCAGGGGATAAAACCGAGAGGGAGTGATCACGGGAACAATAACAGACAGCATAAACCGAGAAGAAAAACAGCTCCAAACCGAGAACAGCAAGCAGCCCAAGGCCCCAAACCGAGACCAGCAAGCAGCCCAAGGCCTCAAACTGAGACCAGCAAACAGCCCCAATTCGAGAACAGCAAAGGTTCCAAACAGAGAACAGCAAGCAGCCCAAGGCCAAGAAGAATTTCAAGATGATTTGACCCCCCTTGCCTACATTAAATTCTCCTCCGGTTGAAAGAATTCATCTCTTGATGAAGCTTGAGGTTGCTTTGAATCTTGTCCTGAGGTTTCCGAAGGTTGATTGCATGGACTATGACTCATGACTCAAAAAACAAAACTCACATGACACTAAGATTCATACAACAACTTGACTCAAAAACAAAACTCACTCGACACACCGAGATTTGCTAACCTGCTCTGATACCAATTTGATGCAAGCAAAAATTTGGAAAGGGTTCCCAAATTTTTGCAATCCAGAACTAAATCTTACTAGGAAATAGAAATGACACAAATTCTCAAAAAACTAGACAAAATATAACAAAAATAAACTTTAATATCATAAAATGACACTTACAACAAAGGACACTTACAAGACACTTACAAACTTTGACATAAAATCCTAAACTTGCATTCCTTGAGATGAAAGATACAGGTGAGGTGGTCACTTGCGGATAGAAGAAATAGGTTAGAAGCTGAGATGAAGTAGAGGAGGACAAGCTCGCAAGCTTTCCCAAGAAGGAGAGGAAGAAGAAGTGGAATAAGCTCGCAAGCTTTTCCAACAAAACCCTCAGGTTTACATTTCCAAAAATAACTCACATAACATCCTTTTTAAGCCTCAAATCAGCCCCTATATATAGGAAGAAAGGGGAAACCAAACAGCTATTTACCTCTATTCAAGCCAATAAAAAAGAGGGAAATGAAAGGCCAAAAGACACCACAACATCCCACAAAAATTTGCACAGAAAACAGGGAGAAGAAGCTACGGGAAACCCAGCCAAAAGCCACGGGAAGCCCAATCAGCAAGGGAAACGAAGAGCTAGCACAGGAAACAGGGCAGAACTTTACGGGAAAATAGCCAGGGGATAAAACCGAGAGGGAGTGACCACGGGAACAGCAACAAACAGCAGAAACCAAGAACAGCAAGCAGCCCAAGGCCCCAAACCGAGAACAGCAAACAGCTCCAAACCGAGAACAACAAACATTCCCAATCCAAGAACATCAAAGGCTCCAAACAGAGAACAGCAAGCAGCCCAAGGCCAAGAAGAATTTCAAGATGATTTGACCCCCCCTTGCCTACATCATTATGCAATATATGTTTTGAGATATGATTTTCCTGAAATCAACCAAAACATAGGTTGATATTCATTCATTGTTTTCCCGTAAATTTGGATAAAAATACAGGAAATGTCATTGTGAGCACTCGCATCCTTTTAGTGGAATTAGTCAGCAAAAAAATAAAATTATTCTTGAAATAAAATATTACTTTTTTTTATCATAATTCATTGAAGATTTGCAGCCACTTTGAGATTTAGGCAACTAGAACTCTCTGGCAATCAATTTTGTTAATATCTATTTTGAGTCAATTTAAATTCTCTGATTTCAAATTCGAGTCAAGAACAACTTGCTCATATTTGACTTATTATTAGCAAGTGACATTTTGGATGTAGGCTCCTTGGTGTTTGTGGGCTCTTAAAATTCTTAGCTGGATATGCTATGAGAGTTTCTTTACAGGTCAAATTTTTAGAAATCATATCAGACTGGAGATAAGATATTACCTAGCAATTTCGCCTCTATTTTAAGTTGACTTTGTAATATGGTTCCAAGTTTCTCATAGGTGCAATTCTTTATAGTTAATTACCCCACTTGATGGTGAGAGAATTTGTGATTGAGGCTAGTTGTTAGGCACTCAAAACGGGTCTAACCCAAATTGATCCGGAACCAAACCAGTTGACCCTAACTTGACCTGGTTTACAAACGGGTCAAAAATTTCAACCTGGACCTGACCTGTCGCCTGTCGGGTTACCGGGTTGACCTGATGTTTTGATTAAAAAAATATATGGTATTTAAATATATATAGTTTTGAAAATATTTAATTATTTTTGGGAATATTGAATTTCCCAAAGATAATTAATTGAAGTTTTAAAAGATATCAATTTTAATTTTGAAAAAAAAAAAATTAAATCAGAGTTACTAAATCTCCTACGAGTGCAAGCCCTCTTAGTTAATTACATCGTAGGGAAATTAGAGATTTTCCTACGAAAACTCTCGATTAAAATAGCGATATGAATTTTATTTGAGATTTCAAAACTAGATATCAAAGGAGATAAAGGATTAGAAATTCAAATGGGATTGTGTCAAAATTGAAGACTTATTTTTGAATCCAAAGGAGAAAAGTAGGAGATGTTTTGAGATTCTGAATTGCTTCAGAAACATCTCAATCTACCCTAAGTGTTAGGCTTATATTTGATGGAAAGAAATTTTTAGTTTGAATGGTCGATTTTATTAGAAATTTGGGATTCAATTCCCGAAATTTGAGGTCTTACGGCCCGAGCCAGCCTCAGAACCTAAGTCTAAATTGGACACTAGAAGTTAGTGCCCCAAACCTAACTAGTGCAATGTGGATCTGGTCTTACCCCGGCCTGGATTGGGGAGCCAGCTAAACCACCTAAACGATTTTAAAATAATGAGTCCGGTCTTTTTGTAGAGTGGTAGGGACATTAATTAGAAAGTTTTAGAGAAATGGGGTCGACATCTAGAGCAAGTCCTTAATTGACCCCTTCAACTTATGTCGGGTATTTGATGTCTAAATAGATGCAATTAAATATTAGACTCTTTTAAATTTGTTACTAATGCGATGCATGCTAATTGACTCGATTGAATGCAAAATTAGTATGTAGCAGTTTAAAAATTTTGGCTTAGAAAATAGATTTTATCCTAGAGATTGCATAACATCCCCTTGACAGATCGGCACCCTCATAGGCCAGGTGGTCTGCCAGAACCCGCAGGCGGGGAGATGCCTAACAAGGAAGAGAAGTTATAATATGAATGCATGAAAAACCCTCGGCGAGTCCGAGCTTACTTCTTAGGACCGTTTAGAGTTTCTATCTTATCTTAAAAATTTTATTTAATTAGAGTAGAAGAATTTTTTGACAGACCCCTAAGAGCATAAATCGTATTCCAGGTCAATCCAAATGCGACATGCAAGTAAAAAGACTAGAAAAGCAGGAGTTCTAATGCGCAATCAATTTAAATAACTCAATCAAATAAAAATATATCAAATTGAATGTCCGTAGGCAAGTGCCCTTATTATTACATCACAGAATTGACAGTAAAGTAAAGTGGCCGGGCACCACTGACTACAACCCGGATTTCTAATCCTAAATTAAATGAATTTGAAATTTGGGATTGTTCTCGTTGTCCATTTCTTCATCTTCTCACGAACATCTTGATTCGTCGGTTCCGGATATCCAAATGAAAAGAAACTCCCCCTTAATTGGGGTGTTATCTTTCCTCTTTGGATATTTAAAAGGTATCCTAATTTGACTTCCAAATGGAAGAAGACTCTCCCCTTTGGGGATGTCTTCACCTCTTTGCTAATCTTTTAAAGATTTGATTAATTTAAGTTTGCCATTAATTGATTCGTGGCATTGTGCCACCAGGCTCGAGGAACCAGCCTCCTTAGGACACTTAGCCCCGCAGCCCGGAGTAGTCCAGCCGATAAACCAAATTAATGTAATTAAATTAAAGATTTTAAAAGGTTAAATAATTAATGATTAATCCATTTTAAGGTTTAACACCCCTTAGAATCCATTCGTGGCGTTGTGCCACCAGGCTCGAGGAACCAGCCCCCTTAGGAAACTTAGCCCCGCAGCCCGGAGTAGTCCAGCCAATAAACTTCAACTTTAGGATGGTTGTTGTGTTTTAAAAGGTTTGTTAAATATTTTAAACACTAAGCTAATGTTTTCTGGAGTTTTAAAGCAATTTTGAGTTTTATGAATTTTATGAATATTTTAATCATTTAATTAAAGGTTCAAAAATTGACTTTTGGATTAAGGGTGTTTTCTGGAATGTTTGTATTTTATTAAAATACTAGACCTTACTACGATCAGTTAGAAGGTAAGTACGTTGAAATCGGATTTTTCTACATTTTATTAGAAAGGTTTGAAGTTTTGAACTAGTTTTGACCTACGGTTGACCAAAAAGTTGACTTTTTGAAATATTACAGATTTATGGAATTTAATATTTTTAATAAATATTAGACCCTATTATG
Organism: Dendrobium officinale; assembly: GCA_019514585.1. Taxonomy (NCBI): domain Eukaryota; kingdom Viridiplantae; phylum Streptophyta; class Magnoliopsida; order Asparagales; family Orchidaceae; genus Dendrobium; species Dendrobium officinale. The sequence goes on from CM033682.1 coordinate 11,962,215, forward strand.
AGTTGAATGCAAGTGAGTTTGTGTGATTTGGATTTTTCTTGAATTAATTATGAAGGTTTAAAGTTTTGACTACTTAATGAATTTTAAAAAAATTGCTTAATTAGAGAGCCCTTTTGGGATTTTGCTCCAAATGAGTTCCCAACTCCTTGAAATCAACTCCAAAGGTCAGGAATGACCCAAGGAGAGATTCCCAAGTGTTTGGGAAATTTTTGGAATTTTTAATAATTATTAATTAATTATATTAATAAAATATTGGTTTTCACTTAAAATTAGATTAAGGTGTAAATTGCTGTCAAATAATTTTGTTTTAATTTTCATTGGTTGAGAATTCAAAACTGGTCAGTTAGAGGGGTTACACATATTTTTAGGGTTTAAAATGGATTTATTACATTTTCGGGAAGTTTTAAGGCTTAATTAAGAGTTCAAGCTTAATTAGGTTAATTAAAGGGCTTAATGACTTTTAAAATCAATGGAAATTTCCCTAGTGGTTGTGCATGTCACTATGTTCAATTGTTGGAAGTTTCAACTCAAGAGGAAGTGAATCCTAATTATAATGCATTTTCTAAGTTGTCTAATCAAAGTCCTTAATTATTGTCCTTAATGACACTAAGTTGAATAGGTTTAAATCAAAGTTTCAACTAACCCTTGGACTAACATGACATAAGCACATAGAAACAATCAAATCCTAAAGCTAGGAGAGCCTAGGCTAAGTGCATGTGTGTGCACAACCTAAGCATGCAAATATTGTTGGTAATTAAGATAATAAAGTTTTGATTAGTGAATGATTAAAACCTAATCACTCACTAATCATTCCCCAATGACTTCTATTCACACATTCAATCCATGCTTAAAATTTCAAAGGGAACTCTCAAGGCTTAAAAATTATATATACATATATATAATTTTAAAATAGTTTAAAAAAAAAAAAAATATATATATATATATATATATATATATATATATATATATATATATATATATATATATATATATATATATATATATATATATATATATATATATATATATATATATATATATATATATATATATATATATATATATATATGTATTTTAAATTAAAATAATTCAAAGTATTAATAGTATGGATTTATGAGTGGTTGAGAGATCCACTAATTTTCAAATTATTAGAAAAAAGAAATTTTAATTTTCAAAATGTCCAATATAATAATTAATCAAATATTAATTAACTATTAAAGTACTCACATAATTCAAACTGATATCAAAATTTACTCAAATAGTCCTAAACTTTTCTCTGTAAGTTCAAAATAGATTAAAATATTTTTATTAGAGTTTTAAAAATATTTGGATTATCTTTAATTAAATAATAATTAAAATAATCTAATAGTTTATATTTTAAATTACTTAAAATATACAAAATATTTTAAAGCAATTTTATTTTTAAATTAAAGGCCTTGAAAATCCGAGCAGTTTGATATATAATACTTAATTTTTTGAAAAGTATTTAATTTTTAATATTTTTTTGAAGTTTCTGGTAATTAAAATAATCAAAATACTAATTAAACTTTAATTAATTCAATCTGGCGGCGGGATTAACACGTGGCGCGATTTGGTTCGGCCAACCAAAACGCGGAGCCACGTGGAGGAGCGGGATTCGTCCAGTCAAACGCGGCACCAATGATTGACCATTGATTTGAGAAAACGCGTGGGTCCCACGCGTTTTCACTAATCCACGTCGGCTCGGTACAGGGACCGTCCGATCCGCCGCAGGTTTGATCTAACGGCGGAGATCAAACCCGGCCGTTCGATCTCAAAGAGGAAGATCAGGTGGCGGAAATCAGATCCCGCAACCCCAAATGGACGGCCAGGATTGCGTCGAATGGTAAGATCGCGCGAAAGGTTAGCATGCGGTCGGACCGAGCCGCGGAATGGCTGAATCTGAACCGTGGATCCTTAGATCAACGGTTCCGATTCAGCCTCGCTGGGGAGCTGCATGAACCGAGACCTAGAACTAGTAATTTGGCTCATTCGTTCGATCCGGTTAATGAAAATTAATGAAACTTTAAACATGCGTTCCCTAGATGAACAGAAATCTTGGGGAGTTTTTAAAATGATTAAATACGCACTTAATGAAAAGCTAATTAAATCTATGTGCCCTAAGCTAGGTTTAGAGATTTACAGTGATTCAATGGACGGTTTGGACCGTTTTTGGATTCTCTGAACTTGTAGACTGTCCACGAATAAGTTCCTAGTTGACTCCAAGCTCCGACACTCCACGAATCGCCTGGAATAAGCCTTGGACTGATTGGGTATTGAGCTCGCCGGAAGATCGCCGGAGGCAGCTTTGACCGGAGGGATTTGGGTGGGGAAAAGTTGAGGAAACTCTAGAGAGCTCAATGGAACAGAGAATGAGGTTGGAGGAGCTCTAGGAGAGTGAGAGAGTATTCAAGTTAGAATGAATCTCTCTAGGGCGTTTTACCCCTATTCAAACGTCTCCAGGTTGAATCAATGGCTAAGATTAAATGGCTGGACCTCCAGATGCTGCCATGTGTCACTAGGAGTTGGTGGGAGCAGAAGCCAAGGACGGATCAAGGACATCCTACATGGAAAGGGCTTTTTGTCCTTTATTTGGACACATGGAGTAATGGGGGCTGCTAGATCAAGAACAAAGGGTTTTAGTATTAAACTGGATTAATTAGGACTTCTAAATTAATTTTCTAAAGAGGCATTTGTCCATTAACAGTTTGGATTAATTAGGAGTTGAGTGGATTAGTATTTTAAAAATTATTAAGTTTTAGGTAGGCCTAGCTTAGTCAGCTCATTTGAAGACCAGCCTCTTAAAGGGGTTGGTTGACATGTTTGACCAGTCAATGGTCAACCAGGGGTGCTGAGGTGGCAGCTAGGGTCACTTAAAGGATTAATTAGAGTGGCTAAAAAAAAGGGTTTGACAAGAATTTGCATTCATTTGGAATTTAATTCAAAGTAAAAGGGCTTAAAGGTTGATTATGGTCAACCTAGGTTGACTGGGTCAACCAGGTGGGTCCCAAATCTGGAAATGGGTTCAATCAATTCAAAATAACATTTCAAGTCTATTGGATGTGGTCTCAAGGTCTAGGAAAGTCATTTGGTTCAAAACACCTGTTTGAACCCTTAAAGGGCCTATTGGGTCAAACCTGTTGACTTGGTCAACCAGGCTGACCCAGGGGTTGGGAATTGGTCCAACAGGTTTGAAATGACATTTGAAATTAGTTGCAAGTGATTGCACTCAGTTTGGAGTTCATTTGGTTTGAAATCACCATTTGAACCCCATAGGGGTATTTTGGTCATTTTGGGCTCATGGCCACTAGGGGCTGAGATGAATCCAAAAAAATTCCAGTTTATCACTCAACATATCAATATTAAGGGTCTGGAAGCGACTAGAGGACTTGGTGAAGGCTCTAAGGTCAAAAACTTCACAGTGATAGGTCCAGTGGCAGGGGCTGTAAATATTTGAAGGTTTTACAGCCTTTGGATTTCAATTAAGTTTCTGGGGTTAGAGACCTCAGAATGGGCTCAAATTTTGAGGGTTACTTCCAGAGAGACATTACCCGTCAGTGTGCAACTGACAGACTCTGAATCGGAGGTCATTTGACCAGGTTTCAAAATGTTTTGAAATTTCAATGAAAAAGGCCTTTAGGACAAAACCTTTGGACCTTGGATTTGGCTTGATTGACCTAAGATCTAGGTAGATCCTAAGGTCTGAATAGATCTTAAAGTTAGGAATCTAGAAGGATCCTAGAGCCCAAGAAATTCCTAGAACTTGGAGTCTAGAAGAAGTTTAGGATCTAGAGTAGCTCCTAAGGTTTAAGCTCTAGAAGAATCCTAGCATTGATCCTAAGGTCAGGATTCTAGGAGGATTCTAGAATTTAAATTAATTTGGAAATTAAATTGATTTAGGATCAAGAGTAGTCCAAGTGACCTCATACAAAAATGAGGTCAACAAATGGACCCCCAATATGTGTAATAGAATGAAATTCTATTGCACATATTGGCGTTGACCGAGCTCAAAGATCAAGTGTTGAATTTTAATCTTAAGGGAATGAAAATTCATCCCTACGGAATCAAGATTTAAATTGATTAGGGTAGTACCCCGGAGGGCATGTTCTACCACTAATTAACAAGTCAAATGCTAGGGTGGTGCCACGAAGGGTATACTCCACCACTAGCGAATTGAATTAGGATGGTGCCACAAAGGGCAAAATCCATCACTAATCACTCAAATCAAATGCTATGGTCATGCCACGAAGGACATGTTCTACCACTAATTAACAAGTCAAATGCTAGGGTGGTGCCACGAAGGGTATACTCCACCACTAGCGAATTGAATTAGGATGGTGCCACAAAGGGCAAAAACCATCACTAATCACTCAAATCAAATGCTATGGTCATGCCACGAAGGACATGTTCTACCACTAATTAACAAGATCAAATACTAGGGTGGTGCCACGAAGGGTATACTCCACCACTAGCGAATCCCACAAAGGGCAAAAAATCCATCACTAATCACTCAAATCAAATGCTATGGTCATGCCACGAAGGACATGTTCTACCACACCAAGTCAAATGCTAGGGTGGTGCCACGAAGGGTATACTCCACCACTAGCGAATTGAATTAGGACGGTGCCACAAAGGGCATGATCCATCACTAATCACTTAAATCAAATGCTAGGGTCATGCCACGAAGGACATGTTCCACCACTAGCGGATTGAATTAGGACGGTGCCACAAAGGGCATGATCCATCACTAATCACTCAAATCAAATGCTAGGGTCATGCCACGAAGGACATGTTCCACCACTAGCGGATCTAATCCTAAGGAAAGAAGGCACGATGACTCGCATCTGTCCTTAAGGAAGGTAAAATTAAGGATCTTATGGGAAGGAAGCATTGCTTTCCACAAGAGGACAAATTTGGATGATTACATGTAGAGGAGGCTTTCTCTACATACAATCGAAATCAAGATTTTAAATCTTAGGGTGGTGCCACGAAGGGCATGTTCCACCACTAAGGAGGATTAAATTAGAAATAGAAGGAAACAAAAATCCATATTTAACTTCAAGAAACGAAATACGATATGATAAAAAAAAATTGCAGCAAACTGAATCAGTTTAATCAGAAATTTGAAAATTTTATTAATTGAAAATTCGAGCTACATCAAGCATAGTATTTCTTAAGGAAACGCCCGTTTACAGGAAGCATCGGGTGATTTCCCTTACAATCCACTAGCTGATACGAGCCTCCTTCGTATACTATTTCAACTACGAAGGGTCCTTCCCAAGTCGGTTCAAATTTTCCACCGAGCTTTCGATGCGCTAAGATAGGCCTCCGAAGAACCAAGACCAAGTCGCCTACTTGGAAGGTTCTAGGTCGCACTAACTTATCGTGAGCTTGAATCATTCGGGCTTTATACAACTCCAAATTTTGTTGAGCTTGAAGACGACATCCTTCAAGGCTTTCAAGTTCTTCTAAACGGAGTTGTGCATTTTGTTGAGTTGTGATCTGGTTCTGAATTGCAATTCTGAGTGAAGGGATTTGAACTTCCAGAGGGAGTACGGCCTCGGATCCATACACTAGCGCAAACGGTGTGGATTGGGTCGGGGTTCGATAAGTGGTTCTGTACGCCCACAAAGCTTCCACCAACCTCTCATCCCACTGACGTTTATTATCATCGAGGGTCTTTTTGATGATTTGAACCAAAGTTTTATTGAAGGCCTCAGCCAATCCATTAGCCCTTGGGTAATAGATTGTTGAGTATCTCCAATCAATACCATGGCGATTTGCAAAATTGTTGATCTTTGTAGACTTGAAAGCGGACCCATTATCGGATATGATTCTGCGCGGAACGCCAAATCTATATACGATATGGTCACGGAAAAATTTCATTACATGGTGTGATGTTACATTTCTTAATGGGACTGCTTCCACCCATTTTGAAAAAGTAATCAGTCGCTGCTAAAATGAAGCGATGACCCTTTGAAGAAGGAGGGTCAATTGGCCCAATGATATCCGTGCCCCAACTTTCGAAGGGCCACGAGGCTACCGTGGGATGCAACACGTTAGGCGGCTGATGTAAAACCACACCATGTACTTGACACTGATGACAACACTTTGCAGTTTTCATGCAATCGTCCATCATCGTAGGCCAGTAGTATCCAAGTCTTTTGATCTTCATTTTCATTTTTGGACCCGATTGATGAGCACCGCACAGTCCAGCATGGACTTCGTTAACGATCTTCAGGGCCTCACATTTGTCTAAACAACGGAGCCACATCTGACCAAACGATCGACGGTACAACGTATTGTTAACTAGTGCGTAGGATAGGGCACGTTTCTTAATTTGATGGGCAAGTGATCTCTCGTGAGGGAGCTTGCCTTCTTGAAGATATTCAATTATCGGTTGTCTCCAATCTGCTTCTTCATCGACTGCTGAAGAGGTAGAAAGGATTTGGAAAATTTGTTTGTTGATGTACTCCAAATCTACAGGAGACAGAACTTGACGACCCTGCACCTCTATAGGAATGGAGTCTTCTTCTGGACACGCAAATTCCTTTGCAAGCTTTGCGAGGGCATCCGCCATAGAATTGCTTCCACGGGGAATCCTATACATAGTTACAATCGGAATTTGCTCGAGCAAGTGACAGGTGTACCGATGGTATTTTCAGGAGTTTAGGATTCAAAACCTTTATAGGTTCCTGCAATCTGGTTAATCACCAGTTGGGAATCACCAAAAATTTTAATCTCTTTAATCTCCATCAAAAATTGCAAGTTCCAGGCCAGTTATCAGAGCTTCGTATTCAGCCTTGTTGTTTGTACAAGGTTCTGATAAATGGTAGGAAAAGTGCATCATTCCCTTATCTGGTGTTATGAATACCAGGCCAACTCCGGCTTTCCCGGGAATAGTAGATTCAGGTGTTTTGCCCCGTTGGGAGGACGCAGCACCATCAAAATACATTTCCCAGGTTTGAGTAGTGGCTTCCTCAAAACTCATGATTTGCTCATCAGGTAAATCATCATTTAGAGGAGATTCCGCCGGCAACAGATGTGCCGCAAGGAAGTCGGCGACGGCCTGCCCTTTCACAGCACGCAGGGGAATGAAAGTAATTTCAAATTAGAGCAATATCATAGACCAACGAGCCAAACGTCCTGACAACGTAGGTCTGGTCATAAGGTATTGCAAGGGGTTAAAACTGGAAATTAAGTTGATTTGATGAGAAAGCATGTAATGTCTTAGTTTTTGAGCTGCAAAGACTAAGGCAAGACAATGTTTCTCAATCGTTGGATACCGAATTTCCGTTGGTAGAAGTCTCCGACTTAGGTAGTAGAGAGCGTTCTCTTTCCCTTCGTCGTTGACTTGAGCAAGGAGGGCCCCAAGAGACTCGTCAAGGGCCGCAGTGTAAAGTATTAAAGGTCTTCCCGGAATAGGGGCTGCCAAGACAGGTGGATTTGTCAGGTATTGTTTGATATTTTCAAAAGCAGATTGACATTTCTTATCCCAAATGAATTTGGCATCCTTTTTAGCGAGGACCGAGAATGGTTGACATCTTCCGGAAAGATTGGAAATGAATCTTCTTATATACGCCAGTCTACCTTGAAGAGACCTTAGTTGAGTAAGGCTTCTAGGAGGTGGCATATTTAAGATAGCTTCGATTTTAGCAGGGTCTATTTCAATTCCACAGTGCCTTACTACGAAACCTAGAAATTTCCCTGACGTGACACCGAAGGCGCACTTCATGGGATTCATCTTAAGGTCGTAGCGGCGCAACCGTTCGAAGACGATTCTTAAGTCATAAAGATGAGCCTCTTTAACTTTACTCTTGACAACTAAATCGTCGATGTAGCATTCGACTTGATTGTGGATTAAGTCGTCAAAGATTCGAGTCATAGCCCGCTGGTAGGTTGCACCGGCATTTTTAAGGCCAAATGGCATCACTTTATAACAAAAGATCCCTATAGGACTTCTGAATGCAGTGTTTCTCTCATCTTCTGGGGCCATTTTGATTTGATTATAACCAGACGAGCCATCCATAAAGGAGAAAACAACATGCGAGGAGGCAATGTCCACCATTAATTCTGGAATTGGCAAAGGAAATTCATCCTTAGGACATGCCTTATTCAGGTCTCTATAGTCAACACAGACCCGGATTTGACCATTTTTCTTTCGAACAGGCACAACACTGGCTACCCAAGAAGGATATTGCTCCTCCCGGATAAATTCGGCTTCGGCCAATTTCTTAACTTCAGAAATGACTTGTTGTTCGATCTCCAGACGCATGCGTCGTGGAGCTTGTTTAACGGGAATGGCATCATGCCGGATTCCAAGTTTATGAACTGCTATATCGGCGGACAAGCCCGACATTTTGTCGTATGTCCAAGCGAAACAGTCCTTAAACTCGGATAGAAGTTGAATTAGATCCCTAGACTCATCCTCACTCAACAAAGAACTTATGAAAGTAGGTCGAGGGTCTTCTTCCGTTCCAAGGTTGATTTCTTTAAGTTCATCAACTGTCGATTTAATTTCTTCTTCAAATTCAGGGGGTGCATCCCGAATTTGAACTTCATCTGAATCATCTTAGGTCTCTAAACAAAGTCTGTCGAGCGAATCGACGACTTCAGTAGGGACACTTTCAGATTCAAGATGGATGGTTATCATCAAGCAATATTCATCATCGTCAAATGAACTAACGGTACCAAAGCCGATACCACTCGTCCAATTTTTATTGAATTTGGAATTCCAAATACTTTGGTGGTATCGCGCTTGACCCTTAGTCCATTTACTCGGAACAAAACCTTTAGAGATAAGAGTTTTAACACCAAGAGGAAAGTAGCCGAAAGGTAATTCCATTAATTCATTGAAATCTGCCTCTTCAAGGATTACATCACCCTCATTCCTTGAAGAGGAGGTGCCAGGGAAGAACCTCTGGACTTTCCTTACTTCTCCGTCTAAATTAGGGGAATCCTTAGTTACTAACCCTGAGACTCTGTCAGTTGACAGTGGGGTTAAGGCTAAGGATTTGACTACCCTATTAAGCTTTTCATACATACTCAATTCAGGCTCATCACTTTGAGGTTTAGATTTGTTACCCTCTTGGTCGCTATCTGAATCTAAAGTGAGATCAAACTTAGGAGGAAAATTGGATTTTTTTGTGGTCAAAAGCAATTCTGTTACCCCTCCTTTTTGATTCTTCATCAGAACTTGTTTCAAGTTCGATGTACATTGGAGGATTTCTCTTTTCAATGGAAGGGCGACCTCGGCCGCGTGCTCTTTGGGCCATCCTTCCACCTCTTTGAGGTAGGTTGATTGGAGGCCTAAAGACCACGCGCTCGACGTCATCTTCGCTACTAGAATCGTCTCTTTTTTGATTCTTGACTTTTTCTTCTCTCAACTTTTGAATTGCTTTTGAACTTTGATTTTCTACTTTTTTCCTCCTTAATGTTGATCTCTACCTTAGATTTGGTAGTGGACCCTTTAGGAACATAGTATGCAGCATCCTCGTAGATCCCAATCTCGTGAATAGAAAATGGTTGTAAATCACCCTTGATTTCAAACTCAATGCCATCTCGTTGGTACTTGATGCATTGATGTAGGGTGGAAGGAACCATCCTATACTCATGGATCCAAGGCCTACCTAGGAGCGCATTAAAGGACGTAGCCGAATCAATTATATGAAATTTCGCTTCAGTTTTTAATTCTCCTATCTCTAGAAGGAGTGTGATCGAACCTAAAGCCTTCTCGCCTTTTTCATTGAACCCACGAAGCACCAACTTGTCGGTTGAGAGCTTGCTAGTATCAACTCGAAGGTATGCGAGAGTCTTTATGTTCATCACGTTGACCGATGCACCCGGATCAACAAGAACTCTTGATAGTTTAAACTTTCCCACATTTACTGAAAAGTAAAGTGGGCGATTGTGATCGGCAGTTCCAAGGAGTAGATCTTCATCAGAGAAAGTAACTCCTGTGATTTCTTTGAAGTACAAAGCTTCTTCCTCGGAAGTTGAAGCGAGTTGAGCTAAGCAAATCTCAGGGTCGAGAAGTGCTTTAATTAGAGTCTCCCTCATCTCTTTTGAAAGGACAAGGGCATCGTAGATGCTCAACTTAGCAGGCAACTTCCTAAGGTGAGCTAAGACGTTGTAATCGACACTTGGAACATTAACATCGGGACCCGGTGGATTTATAGGAGAGTTTGATTGTTGAGCAGGGACTTGAATCGGATCAGCGGACACAACTTGTTTTCCCTTTTCCTGAGGGGGAAGCCTAGGGGGGTAAAACCTTGCCACCGCGTAGTTGCACTTGCACGATTTCATCGGAAGGACAAACTACGGGGAGGTCTACGCTCTCCTTAGGCGGTTGATTGTCATTTTCTGAATGAGAATCTGAATCTGAAAAGTCTATCACGACAGGACTCCCTTGAAAATTAATTTCAGGGGTATCACCATCTGATAAGACATCAAATTCATCTTCTCCTTGAAGGGTCAAATCCGGAGGGCTGAGTTTTTGAACTTCTTGATTATCCTCAGCTAGTTCAGAATTATTTTCAACAGAAGAGTCATTTAAAATCTCATTTTCAACACTAATCATCAAGATATTTACCGAAGGATGTTTCTTTTTATTCAATTTTTGACCCTTTGCCTTTGATGGGGCAAAGTAAAAGTCAGATAACTTTAGTGGGGCTAGTGGTTTTGAGCCACCATCCACCACTTGTACACATCTCTCATCAACAAATTTCCTCTCTACAAGAAGTTCACTCTTTTCATTTTTCTTTAATACAGTAGTTCCTACGACTACTGGAGAGGAAATCGTCCCAACATCCTCCTGCGATGCCTCCAGCTCAACCTCCAAGATCGGGCCCCGGGCTCTCGTCGGTAACTGTTGAGAAAGACGGAAAGATTGGTTAATCGACTTTTTAAATGCCCGGGATAGTGCTATATCCCAACCATCTTCAATGGACAAAGAAAGATTAGAATTAATACCTGAGATGAACTTGACAGATCCTTGATCCGGATTGACCAAATATTCCTTTGGAATTATAATATTACCTTGACGGAAGTTCCAGTCGAGCCAACCCTTAAAGGGTATGCAATCTTCGATTGTGTGGCCTAGCATGCGGTGGTAAGGGCAAAAGTTTGGATCATCCTTTTTATTTGCCTCTTCCGGCTTCTTGGCCTCCGGCAATTGAAAATCTGGTTTCTTTAGAAGGCTTTTAAAAATTTTCTTCACTGACTCCCTTTTGAATGGATACGTACGAGCCAATCTCTCTTCAAAAGTGGGTCGGTGATATTCTTTAGTACGTTGAGATGTTACCTGAAATGGTTGAGATTTCCGAACTTGTTGATCTCGAGGATGATTCGATTGAACATTAAGTGGTTTCTTTCCTTTGTCAACTGCTGAAACCGTTGCTGTTCTCTTTTCAAAAGACTTCAACGGTTTGCCAGCTCTCTTATCTTCACTAGAATCCTTCAAGAATGGCATTTTGGAAGCCTCTTCTTATAGATTACTAGCTTTGTTAAGGAGTTTCTCAAAGGTTTTTATTGTAAACCCCTTTAACAAGAAGGCAACAGGCCCGTGGATATTCTTCAAAAGAATCTCCACTGCATGTTGTTCTTGTAATTGGGGTTCACATTTCATCGAGAGGTTTCGCCACCTCAAGATATAGTCAACCAAAGACTCACCCGGTTTTTGCTTTTCGATGACCAAATCGCCAACGGTTACTCGTTGTTGAGCTCCTGAGAATCTCTTTAAAAAGAGACCCTCAAGCTCTGTGAAAGTTCTTACGGAACCATTTGGCAAATCTGCGTACCACTCAAAAGCAATCCCGGATAGACTACTTACAAATTGGCAAAAAAGTAAAGCATCTGACCCTCCTGCATTGCAACAGCTTGCTCGGAAATGGGCCAAATGCTGTCTTGGGTTTTCTAAACCACTAAAAATTTTAAAAGAAGGTGGCACAAAACCTTTTGGATAAGGAACTGAATCATATTCTTCGGGGTAGGGTCTACCCTTTGGAACAGACACAGTTCCTTGTGAATGGGCTAAGGCCTCCCTTACCTGAGTCTCAATCATCTGACGTATGTCCTTTTCTGGCGGAGACACTGTAGAAGTAACTTCCGGGAGTTTAAGATTTGAATCAACTTTCCTGCTGTGCTCACCCACTGTGTGTACTATAGGCTGCAACTGCTCGGATCTCGATTGTTGTGATTGCAAAAGCTGACTCTGCATCTGTTCAACTCTAATCATCATCTCTTCAACTTTTCTTTCAAGATTTTTAATATACTCATCCTTCTCTTTCAATCTGACAGAACTATCTGAATCCGAGTCGACTGCTGCTGACTCTTCCTCCTTTCCAGAATGGTGCTTAGAAGGCTCAGCATCTTTTAGCTGACGCACGAGTTTCAACCATGTGAACATCTGCTACTGGCTCTTCATCAACTAACAGATCATCTTCATCCGGATTGAATTCATCAACGGCCTTCTTCTTAAGGATATCTCTGATTTCTTGAACCACTTCCTCAAACGGTCTCCCATCTATTGCTTCAGCATAAAGTGGCAGATATCCATCGTAATCCATGACCTGGTCATATTCTTTCACATCCAACTTGTCAAAAATATCATTGATCTTAGCATCCTCCTCAGTAATCTGCTCACTAACTAACTGGTCTAACATCTCCTCATCGGGATCTGGAACTATCTTCTCCCCTCCGACTGTCCCGGGGTCGGTAGTCGCGAGGGTGACCTCCTCAGTTGGGTGAGGGACATCTATCTTAATTGGTGATGGAGGTGCTTGGACAGCGGGGGCTCCAACATCAACGCGAATAGAGTCCTCACATCCCTGCACTGGGAGTCTAGGGAGTTCAACTGGTATTTGATTCTGAGGTTCTCTAAATTGTATCCCAATGCATTTGCTGAACTTCTTCCTTGCATATGACTCTACTGGTGACATGGGCCTCTTGCCCTTAACATCAACTGGCTTTGGCTCTTTAAAGACTCCCTCAGATTTTGCTGCCACTGGGGCCAGCTTCGATAGTTTTAAAGAAGGGGTCGGTGGTATACCCTTAAAAGAGCGACTCGATCCAGGCCCGGTTAACACTATCTCCTCCGTTTTTGCAGAAGGGAGGCGAGGCACCCAGTGGTATCCATCCACCAGAACTGACGTCATAGGTTGCTTCACAAATTTCTTATTCTTCCTTACTGGTTGAGGAGTTAAGTTCTTTGCTTCAGACTTCTCTTCTTTTAATACTTCCTTCTCAAGTTTGTGTGAAATTACCCCTTTCAACTGCTTTACATATTGCTCCTTTGTCTGCCCCACTTGGGCGGCACAGGTGTGGATGATATTTCTAATCATCCTGGTTTTCAGAACTTGCTTCTCTTTCGGGGTTTTCTTCACAGAATAGTCGACAGGGCTAGGCGGAGTGCTAGCTATCCGACTGACTCTCTCCTCCCCTGCAGCAGCTGCAAGGGGGTGAAAACGACTCCCTTTAAGGAGTGGAGAAGAGACAGGGATTGGCAGCTCCTCAGCAGCCTCAAGTTCAACCTTAGTTAGGGCTTTCAGCTCAGCCACCTTTTTATTCTTAGTGATCTTCTTCCTTACCCTCCTTAGGTAATTCTTTCTGGCATTCTTACTGCCATAGAGGGACTCAGTGCTAGAAGAACCCTTTTCAACCATAACCACAGTCTTGCTTTCAACAGTTGGTTCTTCATTCTTTTCCTCTTCCTTTAAGGATTCCTTAGGTGCAGATGCCAAATCTAACAATGAACAATGATGAGGAGGGGCATCATTCCCAGCTCCTATGGCTAGTTGGACTAAAGGGGCTTTCTCTCCCTCTACAGCAAGATCCACTAGGGTATTTCCATCCGTAACCAACTTAAGGGACTTGAATCCTATCCCAAACTGAATTGAATTCTCAAAAACCATTTCCTCAATCATCAAGTCACGGTCCATGGAGAACAGGAGTCTTCCGGCCATTGCAGGTAATTTGAATGTCTGAGATTTAGAGAAGAGAAATTTGAATCAGAATTTTGAATTAAGTTTTTGAAAAGTAATCTATATCTTATCATGTATATCGAATTATAAAAATTATAATTCGGTATACAATAATAAGATATAGAAATTAATTTTGATTTAAAGAAGATCTGAATTTTTATTGTATATGTGTAACTACAAACAAATATTGTAGAAACACATAACAATAACGATTTGAATTTGATTTGAATGAAATTAGAGAAAATGTTTGAATTTGAAGATAATCGAGTTTTCATCGCACATGTTTTACCATTGGAGAGTGCTATGGTGCTACATGTAACAATGAGGATTGAATTGAATTTGAAGGATGAAGGTTTGAAAATTCAAAAATCCGGCAGCATTTCCCCTTATTTTTGGAACTCAAGGTGTTGAATTTTCATTCAACAGAAAGGTTCTCAAATAAATATAGGAAAAGCTATTAAGAAAGCTTCACTCTCTCAACCCTAAGAATAATCAAAGGGTAAAATGTTAAAGACAAACTTTTACCGGATAGAATTTAAGGGTTCGTTGTATATGAGAACATATAACAACGTCAATCAATTGTTTTTAGAAAATTCAAAAATCCGGCAGCATTTCCCCTTATTTTTGAGACTCAATGTGTTGAATTTTCATTCAACAAAAAGGTCTACAATTATAAGGAGAAAATACCACAAGGTTTTCAAATACAATTGAAAGCTGAAATTATTGAAGGCAAAAACTTGCCAAGAGAATTCAAGGATATGTCGTATATGCTTCTTACAACGATCGTCGTAAGAAGGTATATAACAACAATCAATCAATTTGAAATGATCTTTTAAAGAGATGTCTAAAAATTCAAAATTTCGGCAGCATCTCCCCTTATTTTGGGACTCAAGGTGTTGAACTTTTGTTCAACAAAAGGTCCACATTATTTAGGGGAGATTTATTTTGAATTTACTCAACTCTTTCATTCTAATTAATGGATTAAGAACGAAATGTCATAGCTTAATTCGATCGATATAATTGAATTTTTAATGAAATCTTTAAAATTGAATTCTACGATTAATCGTATATATATTGAATTGAAATAATTACAACTCAATATACAACGATATCATGTAGCGATTATTTAGATGTTGGAAAGAATTAACTCTATCAAAAGATTGGAGATTTTAGATTTTAAAATTAAAGAGAATTTCTATAAGTTATATAACTTAGCATGCTACTAACAATTCGAGCACACAAGTTTCTAACATTTATAGAAATGTCTAGAGGGAGATATGCTTAACTCTTTCGCTCTACCAACCAGGTTGGAGGCAAAATGTTCAAGCCCGATCTAGAGGGAAATTCCCTACACTCACCTCTCATTTGACAACTCTTAATTGAATTGGCCACACTCTTTCAAGAGAGAAATGAAAGAGGGACCAATGGAGGGAAAGGTAGTTAAGACTACCGATTCAATAAAATTAATATCGCTATTAAAGATGGAGAGTGAGATTTTTCCCCAGCGGAGTCACCATTTTTGTTTTGATTAAAAAAATATATGGTATTTAAATATATATAGTTTTGAAAATATTTAATTATTTTTGGGAATATTGAATTTCCCAAAGATAATTAATTGAAGTTTTAAAAGATATCAATTTTAATTTTGAAAAAAAAAAATTAAATCTGAGTTACTAAATCTCCTACGAGTGCAAGCCCTCGTAGTTAATTACATCGTAGGGAAATTAGAGATTTTCCTACGAAAACTCTCGATTAAAATAGCGATATGAATTTTATTTAAGATTTCAAAACTAGATATCAAAGGAGATAAAGGATTAGAAATTCAAATGGGATTGTGTCAAAATTGAAGACTTATTTTTGAATCCAAAGGAGAAAAGTAGGAGATGTTTTGAGATTCTGAATTGCTTCAGAAACATCTCAATCTACCCTAAGTGTTAGGCTTATATTTGATGGAAAGAAATTTTTAGTAGAATGGTCGATTTTATTAGAAATTTGGGATTCAATTCCCGAAATTTGAGGTCTTACGGCCCGAGCCAGCCTCAGAACCTAAGTCTAAATTGGACACTAGAAGTTAGTGCCCCGAACCTAACTAGTGCAATGCGGATCTGGTCTTACCCCGGCCTGGATTGGGGAGCCAGCTAAACCACCTAAACGATTTTAAAATAATGAGTCCGGTCTTTTTGTAGAGTGGTAGGGACATTAATTAGAAAGTTTTAGAGAAATGGGGTCGACATCTAGAGCAAATCCTTAATTGACCCCTTCAACTTATATTTGGTATTTGATGTCTAAATAGATGCAATTAAATATTAGACTCTTTTAAATTTGTTACTAATGCGATGCATGCTAATTGACTCGATTGAATGCAAAATTAGTATGTAGCAGTTTAAAAATTTTGGCTTAGAAAATAGATTTTATCCTAGAGATTGCATAACATCCCCTTGACAGATCGGCACCCTCATAGGCCAGGTGGTCTGCCAGAACCCGCAGGCGGGGAGATGCCTAACAAGGAAGAGAAGTTATAATATGAATGCATGAAAAACCCTCGGCGAGTCCGAGCTTACTTCTTAGGACCGTTTAGAGTTTCTATCTTATCTTAAAAATTTTATTTAATTAGAGTAGAAGAATTTTTTGACAGACCCCTAAGAGCCTAAATCGTATTCCAGGTCAATCCAAATGCGACATGCAAGTAAAAAGACTAGAAAAGCAGGAGTTCTAATGCGCAATCAATTTAAATAACTCAATCAAATTAAATATATCAAATTGAATGTCCGTAGGCAAGTGCCCTTATTATTACATCACAGAATTGACAGTAAAGTAAAGTGGCCGGGCACCACTGACTACAACCCGGATTTCTAATCCTAAATTAAATGAATTTGAAATTTGGGATTGTTCTCGTTGTCCATTTCTTCATCTTCTCACGAACATCTTGATTCGTCGGTTCCGGATATCCAAATGAAAAGAAACTCCCCCTTAATTGGGGTGTTATCTTTCCTCTTTGGATATTTAAAAGGTATCCTAATTTGACTTCCAAATGGAAGAAGACTCTCCCCTTTGGGGATGTCTTCACCTCTTTGAAATTCAAATTGGATTTTTATATCCCAAATTCAAGTCATTTTAATTAAATACAACCTTTATACAATCAAATTTACATTTTAATTAAAAAAAAAATGAAAATCTAGACTCGATCCTGCAGGGTTATCCTAATAATCAACAATTATATACTCAATCCCAAGCAGTTGTAATATAGAAAATTAAAATGCATTTTTTTTTTAGCCACACTTGGCCATGCTCTTTTTATTTAAAGGGGGTCTTAAGCGCGGCAGATACCTGTGCAAAGAGTTATATTTTTTTTTATTAACTGCCCCCTTTAACTTCAGCTCCTTATATGAGCATGGCCACCTGCATAAGATTGCACAAGTATAGTTCGTCCCTAACCTAGGGGTAAATCTAACGCACAATCAAACCACAGTGCAAAGTACAGTAAGCAGGTAAGTAAATAAACATATCAAGTCTAAACTAGCAAACAGCATGCAATGAAAACTCGAAAACCCGGCACACAGCGGAAAAAGTAAAACACCGGCCTATCCTAAAACTAGAGTCGGTGATCCTAGCACAACATCTAAAGTGTGTGAGGTAGGTCGTGTGGTTTTGATATATCCTAAATGGGATCATTAGATTAAAGTTGTTCGAGGTTTGATTGTTGATTTTAAGGGTTGGAAAATTAATGAATTTTATTAAAAAAAGTTGATTGCTAATCTTTTAAAGATTTGATTAATTTAAGTTTGC
The DNA here is from genome assembly GCA_019514585.1 of Dendrobium officinale. NCBI lineage: Eukaryota > Viridiplantae > Streptophyta > Magnoliopsida > Asparagales > Orchidaceae > Dendrobium > Dendrobium officinale. The sequence goes on from CM033682.1 coordinate 11,979,998, forward strand.
CATTAATTGATTCGTGGCATTGTGCCACCAGGCTCGAGGAACCAGCCTCCTTAGGACACTTAGCCCCGCAGCCCGGAGTAGTCCAGCCGATAAACCAAATTAATGTAATTAAATTAAAGATTTTAAAAGGTTAAATAATTAATGATTAATCCATTTTAAGGTTTAACACCCCTTAGAATCCATTCGTGGCGTTGTGCCACCAGGCTCGAGGAACTAGCCTCCTTAGGACACTTAGCCCCGCAGCCCGGAGTAGTCCAGCCAAGAAACTTCAACTTTAGGATGGTTGTTGTGTTTTAAAAGGTTTGTTAAATGTTTTAAACACTAAGCTAGTGTTTTCTGGAGTTTTAAAGCAATTTTGAGTTTTATGAATTTTATGAATATTTTAATCATTTAATTAAAGGTTCAAAAATTGACTTTTGGATTAAGGGTGTTTTCTGGAATGTTTGTATTTTATTAAAATACTAGACCTTACTACGATCAGTTAGAAGGTAAGTACGTTGAAATCGGATTTTTTTACATTTTATTAGAAAGGTTTGAAGTTTTGAACTAGTTTTGACCTACGGTTGACCAAAAAGTTGACTTTTTGAAATATTACAGATTTCTGGAATTTAATATTTTTAATAAATATTAGACCCTATTATGAGTTGAATGCAAGTGAGTTTGTGTGATTTGGATTTTTCTTGAATTAATTATGAAGGTTTAAAGTTTTGACTACTTAATGAATTTTAAAAAAATTGCTTAATTAGAGAGCCCTTTTGGGATTTTGCTCCAAATGAGTTCCCAACTCCTTGAAATCAACTCCAAAGGTCAGGAATGACCCAAGGAGAGATTCCCAAGTGTTTGGGAAATTTTTGGAATTTTTAATAATTATTAATTAATTATATTAATAAAATATTGGTTTTCACTTAAAATTAGATTAAGGTGTAAATTGCTGTCAAATAATTTTGTTTTAATTTTCATTGGTTGAGAATTCAAAACTGGTCAGTTAGAGGGGTTACACATATTTTTAGGGTTTAAAATGGATTTATTACATTTTCGGGAAGTTTTAAGGCTTAATTAAGAGTTCAAGCTTAATTAGGTTAATTAAAGGGCTTAATGACTTTTAAAATCAATGGAAATTTCCCTAGTGGTTGTGCATGTCACTATGTTCAATTGTTGGAAGTTTCAACTCAAGAGGAAGTGAATCCTAATTATAATGCATTTTCTAAGTTGTCTAATCAAAGTCCTTAATTATTGTCCTTAATGACACTAAGTTGAATGGGTTTAAATCAAAGTTTCAACTAACCCTTGGACTAACATGACATAAGCACATAGAAACAATCAAATCCTAAAGCTAGGAGAGCCTAGGCTAAGTGCATGTGTGTGCACAACCTAAGCATGCAAATATTGTTGGTAATTAAGATAATAAAGTTTTGATTAGTGAATGATTAAAACCTAATCACTCACTAATCATTCCCCAATGACTTCTATTCACACATTCAATCCATGCTTAAAATTTCAAAGGGAACTCTCAAGGCTTAAAAATACACATATATAATTTTAAAATAGTTTTAAAAAAAATAAATAAGTATATATATATATATATATATATATATATATATATATATATATATATATATATATATATATATTATATATAAATATATATATATATATATATATGTATTTTAAATTAAAAATATTCAAAGTATTAATAGTATGGATTTATGAGTGGTTGAGAGATCCACTAATTTTCAAATTATTAGAAAAAAAAGAAATTTTAATTTTCAAAATGTCCAATATAATAATTAATCAAATATTAATTAACTATTAAAGTACTCACATAATTCAAATTGATATCAAAATTTACTCAAATAGTCCTAAACTTTTCTCTGTAAGTTCAAAATAGATTAAAATATTTTTATTAGAGTTTTAAAAATATTTGGATTATCTTTAATTAATTAATAATTAAAATAATCTAATAGTTTATATTTTAAATTACTTAATATATACAAAATATTTTAAAGCAATTTTATTTTTAAATTAAAGGCCTTGAAAATCCGAGCAGTTTGATATATAATACTTAATTTTTTGAAAAGTATTTAATTTTTAATATTTTTTTTGAAGTTTCTGGTAATTAAAATAATCAAAATACTAATTAAACTTTAATTAATTCAATCTGGCGGCGGGATTAACACGTGGCGCGATTTGGTTCGGCCAACCAAAACGCGGAGCCACGTGGAGGAGCGGGATTCATCCAGTCAAACGCGGCACCAATGATTGACCATTGATTTGAGAAAACGCGTGCGTCCCACGCGTTTTCACTAATCCACGTCGGCTCGGTACAGGGACCGTCCGATCCGCCGCAGGTTTGATCTAACGGCGGAGATCAAACCCGGCCGTTCGATCTCAAAGAGGAAGATCAGGCGGCGGAAATCAGATCCCGCAACCCCAAATGGACGGCCAGGATTGCGTCGAATGGTAAGATCGCGCGAAAGGTTAGCATGCGGTCGGACCGAGCCGCGGAATGGCTGAATCTGAACCGTGGATCCTTAGATCAACAGTTCCGATTCAGCCTCGCTGGGGAGCTGCATGAACCGAGACCTAGAACTAGTAATTTGGCTCATTCGTTCGATCCGGTTAATGAAAATTAATGAAACTTTAAACATGCGTTCCCTAGATGAACAGAAATCTTGGGGAGTTTTTAAAATGATTAAATACGCACTTAATGAAAAGCTAATTAAATCTATGTGCCCTAAGCTAGGTTTAGAGATTTACAGCGATTCAATGGACGGTTTGGACCGTTTTTGGATTCTCTGAACTTGTAGACTGTCCACGAATAAGTTCCTAGTTGACTCCAAGCTCCGACACTCCACGAATCGCCTGGAATAAGCCTTGGACTGATTGGGTATTGAGCTCGCCGGAAGATCGCCGGAGGCAGCTTTGACCGGAGGGATTTGGGTGGGGAAAAGTTGAGGAAACTCTAGAGAGCTCAATGGAACAGAGAATGAGGTTGGAGGAGCTCTAGGAGAGTGAGAGAGTATTCAAGTTAGAATGAATCTCTCTAGGGCGTTTTACCCCTATTCAAACGTCTCCAGGTTGAATCAATGGCTAAGATTAAATGGCTGGACCTCCAGATGCTGCCATGTGTCACTAGGAGTTGGTGGGAGCAGAAGCCAAGGACGGATCAAGGACATCCTACATGGAAAGGGCTTTTTGTCCTTTATTTGGACACATGGAGTAATGGGGGCTGCTAGATCAAGATCAAAGGGTTTAGAACACTTCTAAGAATGTTCTAGAGGCTGTATTAACAGCTGGATTAATTAGGAGTTGAGTGGATTAGCTTAAGGGATTAATTTGGCCTCTTAAAGAGCTCATTTGACCATCCATTGACTGTTTGACCAGTCAATGGGTCCAGGGGTGCTGAGGTGGCAGCTAGGGTCACTTAAAGGATTAATTAGAGTGGCTAAAAAAAAGGGTTTGACAAGAATTTGCATTCATTTGGAATTTAATTCAAAGTAAAAGGGCTTAAAGGTTGATTATGGTCAACCTAGGTTGACTGGGTCAACCAGGTGGGTCCCAAATCTGGAAATGGGTTCAATCAATTCAAAATAACATTTCAAGTCTATTGGATGTGGTCTCAAGGTCTAGGAAAGTCATTTGGTTCAAAACACCTGTTTGAACCCTTAAAGGGCCTATTGGGTCAAACCTGTTGACTTGGTCAACCAGGCTGACCCAGGGGTTGGGAATTGGTCCAACAGGTTTGAAATGACATTTGAAATTAGTTGCAAGTGATTGCACTCAGTTTGGAGTTCATTTGGTTTGAAATCACCATTTGAACCCCATAGGGGTATTTTGGTCATTTTGGGCTCATGGCCACTAGGGGCTGAGATGAATCCAAAAAAATTCCAGTTTATCACTCAACATATCAATATTAAGGGTCTGGAAGCGACTAGAGGACTTGGTGAAGGCTCTAAGGTCAAAAACTTCACAGTGATAGGTCCAGTGGCAGGGGCTGTAAATATTTGAAGGTTTTACAGCCTTTGGATTTCAATTAAGTTTCTGGGGTTAGAGACCTCAGAATGGGCTCAAATTTTGAGGGTTACTTCCAGAGACATTACCCGTCAGTGTGCAACTGACAGACTCTGAATCGGAGGTCATTTGACCAGGTTTCAAAATGTTTGAAATTTCAATGAAAAAGGCCTTTAGGACAAAACCTTTGGACCTTGGATTTGGCTTGATTGACCTAAGATCTAGGTAGATCCTAAGGTCTGAATAGATCTTAAAGTTAGGAATCTAGAAGGATCCTAGAGCCCAAGAAATTCCTAGAACTTGGAGTCTAGAAGAAGTTTAGGATCTAGAGTAGCTCCTAAGGTTTAAGCTCTAGAAGAATCCTAGCATTGATCCTAAGGTCAGGATTCTAGGAGGATTCTAGAATTTAAATTAATTTGGAAATTAAATTGATTTAGGATCAAGAGTAGTCCAAGTGACCTCATACAAAAATGAGGTCAACAAATGGACCCCCAATATGTGTAATAGAATGAAATTCTATTGCACATATTGGCGTTGACCGAGCTCAAAGATCAAGTGTTGAATTTTAATCTTAAGGGAATGAAAATTCATCCCTACGGAATCAAGATTTAAATTGATTAGGGTAGTACCCCGGAGGGCATGTTCTACCACTAATTAACAAGTCAAATGCTAGGGTGGTGCCACGAAGGGTATACTCCACCACTAGCGAATTGAATTAGGATGGTGCCACAAAGGGCAAAATCCATCACTAATCACTCAAATCAAATGCTATGGTCATGCCACGAAGGACATGTTCTACCACTAATTAACAAGTCAAATGCTAGGGTGGTGCCACGAAGGGTATATTCCACCACTAGCGAATTGAATTAGGATGGTGCCACAAAGGGCAAAATCCATCACTAATCACTCAAATCAAATGCTATGGTCATGCCACGAAGGACATGTTCCACCACTAGCGGATTGAATTAGGATGGTGCCACAAAGGGCATGATCCATCACTAATCACTCAAATCAAATGCTAGGGTCATGCCACGAAGGACATGTTCCACCGCTAACGGATTGAATTAGGACGGTGCCACAAAGGGCATGATCCATCACTAATCACTCAAATCAAATGCTAGGGTCATGCCACGAAGGACATGTTCCACCGCTAGCGGATTGAATTAGGACGGTGCCACAAAGGGCATGATCCATCACTAATTACTCAAATCAAATGCTAGGGTCATGCCACGAAGGACATGTTCCACCACTAGCGGATTGAATTAGGACGGTGCCACAAAGGGGAAGAACAAGTTACCGGTGAAATTGAAGAGACTGTTTCCTCCCTCTCCTTCCGAGACGGTTTTATGATTTAATTTTGTTCTCTTATTCTGTGTTAAGAAAAATAATCTATATATAAATGGGTGGAGAAATAGCTATTTAAGAAGAAATAAATCTAGAATATGGTCTTAAATGTTGGGGATTTAGAATTAACTGCATAAAAAATGGAAAATTATTGTCCATGAATTGTTAGTTCTCGCTCAAAATTGGACGAGTTTGATTTACTTCAAAAATGAATTAAAATGGTTTACTCTACATTTACTTTGCTCCACTTTGTATTCCGACCAAACACCAAAGTTTTCAAAACCAATGCATTTGGAATACTTTATGCCACATTGTATTCCAACCAAACAGCCTCTTAATCAATTCCGAAAAATCAAGCAAAAGTGTCACCTCCATCAATTTAGAAACATGGTCTTTGTGATGAGTTGCTTTATAAGAATTATTATTGTAATGATTCATGATCTGTAGATGAACTTAATGATAAAGATTAATTATTATTAATCGAACCTCTTGTTGAAGGTTGTACATGAGACTATTTTTGAACCTAAATCAGATATCATATTGATTCCTATTGTTGACACTAATATACCTTTTGTCACAAAATTTATTAAGATGATGAACTTAAGTGTCATTGAGATTTTTTTTTTTAATGGACAATGAAAGATATGCTGTTATATCTCCAAAAAGGTAGAAGTCATAATAAACAACCAATTTGGCCAAGGCAGCAAGAGGATGTATGAAAGGTTCTTCAGTGGCTATCTAGGTAATGCACAAAAAGAAAACTTTGGCAGACAATAAGAGTTGTAATGGTTGTGGTAAACAACGACAGTGATTACACAAGCAAGTTATACATACCTGATACCACCAAACAAATTTTAAATTCAAACATATTACAATTATACTGTAATATACGATAGGTCACACGAGTGCATTGCAAATGTCAAATATATTATATACATGTATTGGTAGTACAAAATGCAGTATGTAGATGTGCAGGAGCATTAATTAATGTGTCAATTTCATTTATGCAAAAATGCAAAAATATATTCTGCATGTGCTTCGATCTATTGCACCAAACTCTTAATCGGAGAGCTATTTTTTTAAAAAATGCCACAAAATTCTAAAATCATTCGTTCAAAACATAAATTCAAATTCTTTTAAAAGTTTAAATATATAAAAACTAATTTTGTCACTAAAAATGTAAAACCAAAATCATCCATACTTTGCAACGGTTGTTGAGGATGATGAATTGAAGAATAACTTCAACTCACAAAGAGCAGATGTTTTGTGAAATGTACTATTACAATTCATTCTCGATTGATTTTTCGCCGGCATAGATGTGACACGTGCCTTCTAATTAGGTGAATTTGTCGCAAAATGGCACTACTATATTACGGTCATGGGAAAGCCCGTATGTTCCCTTATAGACCCGGGGCGGATGTTTGTCTAAAGGGTTGAATTTAAGCCAGTCTTAGCTAATAGAGAGATGCCGTGCCCTTAGATGAGGCAACCCATGGTTGCTGATGAGGGTCCTTCTGTCAAGTTGGGTCGACTATCTCCTTTGACCATGGACCATAACAGCCCAGGACGACGGATTATGGAATCTTGATCGGTGTTGACCCGTTACTGTATCCAAAAAGAAAAAAATATACGTACCTGTCCGGCGCTGAATTCAGCACGTCGTCGCCCACGACCTCGCACGATCGGATGTCCCTCTACGTCGTGTTAACGGCTCTCTCCGCTCTAACTCTCTTATTCTCTCCCGCCCTCTCTCGCTTTCACTCTCTCCCTCTCCGACTCCTCAGTGGCTGTTCGACGAAGCTCCTTCGACGACGTTCCCTTTGGGTCGAATCGGAAGCAACGACTGGAGCTCGCCTCTCCTCCGACTCCATTATCGTTGTTCGACTTCACTCCCTGCAACGACTTTCCCTCCCTGAAGGATCAGAAGTCACAGCATCTTGATCGGAAGCAACAATCGGGGCTCGCTTGTTGTCGAAGAAACTCTCTACCCTTCGCCGCTTCTTCGGCTCCTTGTGCTGTTCGACTTCGCTGCTGCTTCGACGACGTTTCCTTCCTGTTGAATCGGAAGTCAGACATTTGATCGGAAGCAAGAACAGGCGCTCGCTTGCTGTGGAAGGCAAACTTTCTCCCTTCACACACTACTCCGGCCTCTCCGTGGCTGTTCAACGTCGCTCCTTCGTCGATTTTCCTTCCTACGGATCGGAGGTTACAACATTTTGAACGGAAGCAACGTCGAGAGCTCGTCGGCAGTGAAGGTAACCATCTCCCTTACACGCAACTCCTTGGCCGAATCCCGAACAGAGAGGGTAGAGGGAGAGAGGATTTAATTTATTTTAATTAAAATTAATTTTAATTATAATATTTTAATTAATTATAGTTAATATAATTAATTATAATTAGTTTTAATTAAATGATTATAATTAATGATAAGTTAATTATAATTAATTTAATTTAAATTAATTTTAATTAATTACAACCTTTTAATTAATTATAATTAATTATTATTAATTAATTAAAGTTAATTAATATTAATCAATTCTAAATAATTAAAGATAAATATGATTAATTATTTTAATTAATTACAATAGTAGTTAATTACTTTAATTAATTATAAATGAATATAATTAATTAAAAAATATTATAGTTAATCATTAATTATAATTAATTATAATTAATGTAAAAAAAATGAATGATAAAAAAAAGTGATTGCTCCTTCCTCGGTCCACGAGCCTTCTCCTACCTCGATGCACGCTACCCTCTTGCCTCGATCTACGAGCCTCCTCGATGGTCTGTAAGGTATACATTTCTAACTCCAATCCCGTCCTCGATGTTTGCAGCGGACCGGAGAACCACCTATACGCGCTCTTGTAGCATGGTAGGAGGGAGCCCGGTGCGAAGCATACGACGAGGCGGGTAAGCCCTATACACGCTCTTGTAGCGTGGTGGGGACGATCCTCGACCTCGACACCGACATTGCTGATGACTGCTACGCAAAGGTATGATGTTCCAAAATCTCATTCTCGACGTTTGCAGCGGACCGGAGAACCACCTATACGCGCTCTTGTAGCACGGTAGGAGGGAGCCCGGTGCGATGCATACGATGAGGTGGAAGAGCCCTATACACGCTCTTGTAGCGTGGTGGGGAGTCATTGCTGTTCTGGTACGTCACTGCTGTTCTACTGTATGGGTACTGCTGAAGGCCCCATACACGCTCTTGTAGCGTGGTGGGATGAAAATTTGTACGGCCGCGGTGTCTGAGGACACCTACCATACACGCTCTAGTAGCGTGGTGGGAAGGCCCAGCTCTCCTATTTTCCCCCAAATGGGGGATATGCTGGGGTGCTGTCGAAATTTCTAAAGATCAAACTCAAATGAAATAAAATCAAACTGGAGTCAAAATCAAATCATTTGAACGTGAAATTGTACCTACAAAGACTTCAGAAGACTCTGAACAAGCACTTGAACTTGTTCTTGGAACTCAAACTGTGCAACATCAGGGGATCCGAATATAGAACATCAAACAAAGACTTTGATTTGGGCTGGATCCGAATCCGAATAAAGCAGTTGAACTCGCACTTGAACTCAGACTATACGACATCAAGTGGGGTCTTGTAAACTTGATGAATTCAAGTCTGAATGAAACTAAATTTGGATCAAAACACATGCAAAGATTAAAGTTTGGATCACACACGGGAAACTCAAACTACAAGACCTTTAATACAACGAACTCCTACAATAGTTCCTACGAGGTCAAATGCACCACACTTTCAAGGACAACGAGGGAGATTCAAGCATGAGTTGAACTTTGAACTCGGGTCCGATGGAATACATAGAATTGGGACTTTGGGTGAATGAACCAATCAGAGTCTAAATGCACAGTTCTCTAAATTAACAAGTTACAAGCGGGGGATGAAATCCCTGTGCACACGAAAGATGTGTTAATTCCTACAACAATCCCTACAATTGCCTGTTGATTGAGAAGGTCATATGGGAGACCAATGATGGAGGATCCGCCCCCCCTACAAACAAGTACAATCAAACCACCCGAGATTGGTGAAAGGGTGGATATGATGCACAGAAATAATGGATCTTCTACAAACATTTTTCAGGAGGTCGTAGTAGATGCAGCAGTCACCTGCAAATGGATACTTGTGGATAACAACAGTGAGTGTATTGTAAGTACAATGAATCACTGTGGACACAAGTACGGATATCATCTACGACAGTGGTGATCAAGTTCTACAAGTGCGTTGAGTACAAGGGCGACTCTATGTACGAAAAGGACACCCCTGGCAGAAAGGGGTGAAATGTTTGAACAAATTAGAACCAAACTTTCTGGTGTTCCAAAGTCTCTTTTTGGTTCTATAATAAAGAAGAAAACAGTTCTGGTGCTCACAAACTCCAGAAATAATGAGTCCACTACACTGATGACCTCAAAGGGAGTTCTCTTCAAAGCAACAAATTTCAAAATCCAGGAAGTCATTCCCCGGTGATTGAGAAAGGGGAATTAATGTCAAGATGAGGAAATACCTCATGACATCCAAATAAGCTACGCCACCGGATTTGCAACACTGATATAAGCAGACAGAAGGCGTCTACAACATTCATATTCGGCCTTTAAGGCCTTCAACAAAGAAAGTTCATGAACAAAGGCATGAAGCCTAAAGAACCCGATCCTTTTATACGGATCAATAGGAGTCGGCAGGGTTCGAACTATCAAATAGATACACGATTGTACTGACCGGTGTATTTGTTTAAATACATTCTTTTTAGGCCTTCAATGCCTAAAATCAAGAAAATTCATGAACAAAGACACAAAGCCTACGAGAAATCCGATCCCCTATCGATAAGTTGATAGGGTCAACAGGGTTCAATCAAATAGAAATGACCCCAGAACACCCCGATGATGGCCGTGTTGAAAGCATATCTCAACCGGAGGGGTCCATTCCAAATAATTTCCAATGCCGTTCCAAATGCCTATCAAAACCCAAAAACTCCACAAAAATTCTAGAAAATTCTAAAAATCCCAAAAATATTTAAAATTGAAACTATACATCTCAATATTTAAAGCAAAATTTATACATCCTCCGCAACAGTTTGCCGAGGCGGACAACTCAAAATTTACTTCAACTCACAAAGAGCAAAATGCCTAGTCGAAAATATCACTAGGATCCATTCTCAAACCAATCTCCTGCCAGTAAGGACGTGGTACGTGTCCTCTAACCGGCGGTTTGCCGCCAAATGGCACCGCAGGATAAACGGTTATGACGACCCGGGGCCCTCTGAACCGAGTGGTTTTGCCACCAAATGGCACCACGATATACCGGTTATGGCCAGAGCCAATACGCTCCTTATTGACATCAAATCCTTGAGATATGAATCAATAGGATATGATTGATAGGGCACAAAGCCCTTTGTCAGCTAAAGTGGATTCAAATTTGTCCCCTTAGACAAACATCCAACCCATGTCTACAAGGTCCCCTTGGACGAAGCAACCCATGGCTGCCGACAAGGATCCTTCTGTCAGGTTGGGTCGACTACCTCCTCTGACTAAGTAGACCAGGGACCATGATGGCCCGGGACGACGGAACCATGGGATCTTGATCGGGTCCATCATCCATTCCCCCACCATCGCTTTAAGTGCAAGATGGTGCAAATTTTTATTTTTAAATATTAAATCTTCCAACCCAAAATCTAAAAATCCAATTCTTCAATCCTCAAATTCCAAACTTCCAATCCTCAATACCAATACTCATTGCTGCTACTATATGCCAGATAACACGTATTCTCTACGTATCTGTTGACGACTAGCCTTAATCGAAAGTTCTCTCTCATTATTGGGAGGGGTAATTACTATAGGGGCTTGCGCCTATAGGAAACCAGAACTCAGATCATAAAGTCCTCACAAAATGAGGGCGAAATCTCTGGGTAGTGTCTTATCTACAAACCCATCTGCCTTCCAAAATTTACCTCGGAACTTATTCAGTTAAAACTCCCTCGCCGGATAAAAGAAAAGCGAGTGGAGGCTGGGGCCAAATTTTCGGAGCCCACAATCGGGCCCATCATCATTTCTCCATCCACCCGTTTTAAGTATATGGAGATAGATTTCAAGTCATAAACTCTAAATTTCAAACCCTAAAATTATTGCTATTATATGTTAGGTAATTATTGTGACCTATTTTAACCACTAGCCTTAATGTAAAGTTTATTTTCATTATTAAGAGGTGTATTAATCATAAGCGCTTGCGTCTATCGGAAACCAGAACTCAAATCATAAGTCCTTGCAACATAAGGACGAAATATCTGGATAGTGTCTTATCTAAAAACCTAATATGTCTTCTAAAAATTTACCCTGAAACCTAAATCCGTTAAAACACCCCCTATCCCGTTAATAAAGAGGTGCGGAGTGGCCGGGGCTCGAATTTTCAGAGCCCTCTAACACACATTTATTTCACTGGAAAAAAAAAAGTTGTGTGTGATTTCATAAATGTATATTTAGCAATTGGAGTCATGAAAATAATAACCTCTTTGCAAATACAAGGTTAAGGATAAGCACATGAACCCCTTCCAATACCCTATATTATCCATAGGCACGCACTGTTACCCTCTATAGTTAGAAGCTTGTATTAAATAACGATGAATTTCTTTGCTAAAATGTGCATTTGAAAACTCTCTTCCATTCCTCAAATCACCTAGAAAAATAACGGTGAACCTCCATTTACCGTTACCTTAATTCATTAATCCAGTCTTATAACTTACATGCCCATAAAATGTTTATATAATTAAAAAAAGCGCAGGGTGAAATCATAAAAAAGAATTATTTTGGTGAATGTTGAAATGTCCTTTAAAGTTTTTTAAATTTACTATAACTATGAGTATATATCCACTTCAATAAATTGTGATGTTAAAGTTGAATTAGGAGCTGCTCAGGTAGATGGGAAAGGTAAGACAATTGTGCCTCATACCCTTTCAAGCAGCAAAAGTGTAATATGGCATGCCTAAGCAATTTCCTTACCTTTATTGAAGAAATGGTGATAATACTGCAAATGAATAGTTTTTCATTATGATAATTTGATTAGAGATGATACAAAATGATTACTAAGAGTATTCGAAATAAATATTTACACATGGAAATAACCTGTACAACCTAGTAAAGAATTTCGTGTGGATGAGAGGATCAATTGGAGGAAATAGAGGATAAGAATTTTGCGAATGAAAAAGAGAGTGTGAATAATGTCAAAGATGAAATATATAGTAAGGTAGATTATCCCTAACGAGAATATTGAACTTGATATAGTGGATCTTGAAAAATCTTAATTTTCTCATTCCTACTTTAATGTGATGTTTCTTAGTCTATACTCTTGATAGGACATAATGGAGAAAAATATTCATCTAGCTGATCCCACATAATGAAATATAGGTTTGATGATGCTGTTATTGTTATAGTATTCATAGTCTATACTCTTAAAAATTATCATAATACATAAAATTAGTTTATAAACAGTATAGTTTTTCTTCGCTGCTTGAGCAAGCACCCAGAGGAGCAATCTAGTGCTTTGGCTTTTGGATAACCACATTGCTTTGAGAGTTCATAGTACTTTTTACAACACTTAGAGAATATTTTCATATCTTATTATTTTTGAAGCATCTCTTGTGAGCTGTTTTTATGCTTATTATAATAGTTGGAACATATTCTGCTTTTGTGAATTGATTTGTCTTAGCGTTTGTCTTAGCACAGGTAGTTACACAATTTCTTAAACTGGAGACATTACTTGATGATTCCATCAATGGTGAGATCGAGTTGCAGATTGAAAGGGGTGGAATCTCCTTGATAGTAAGATTAATGGTAAACTCAAGGTTTCTCCTATTATAATTAATGAGCTTTTGCATATTCTTCTTTTGGTCATTAGCAATGTAAACGAGCGTAACTGTGAAATGCATTGATAATTTTTTTATTGATGACTTCAATTATATGTGAAAGTTTGTAATTTTTATGTTACACAATTTTTTAAAAATTACATAATAAAACATGTATTGTCCATGATGTTTAAAGTGTATATAACAGTTTTTAATAGTGAATTACATTAGTAAATTAAAACTTTACGTATATAAATAAATATTGATAAATATGTGTATTTCTATTTATTTGAACATAATGGAGAAAAATGATTGATTTAGCTGACCCCACATAGTGGGATAAAGTCTTTGATGTTCATTCACTTAATAAATGAGCTGAAAATACTTTTGTTTTAATGTTTTGTAAGCTGAAAAAACTTGTTCAAGTTTGGTTCTGTTACTTATCGGATGAGCCGAGCAAGACCAATATTTGTGTTGAATACAAGATGTTTGTAAACAATGATTTTTTTGACAATCCTGTTTGATATGAATGAAATAAGAGGTTTAAGTTTATGAAGCAAGAAGCTATGAACTTTTTTTTTTCCTAAATGTGCATGTTTAGTTGTTGCACTCTGACTTATTTTACTTCAGGTTGAGGATTTGCATTCCATAACTCCAAATTATTTCTTGGAAGTTAGTGGCGCTGTGTTGCACCCCCTTTCCTATCAGCAGGTATAATATATATCACTGTATGTATTATTAAAATGGCACTTCTTTCAGAGTTTTACTTGGACCTAGTTAACGCTATTGCTGTGATTTTTTGGTTTTGGCATATGCAATGAAAATGTCTTTTACACAATATCAGCCCATCCGTATTGGAGGTTGGTCTTTTCATCGTATCCAACAAAGTATATTCTTTTGAATTAGCAATAGTATTTATTTGGTTACGTTTTAAAAAAGATGGAACTTGAAACATGTATCCTTTATTTTTGTAATAACGGAGCATGAAATTTATGAGTTGCAGTGATGTTAGTTGTTTAAAGCCATTGTGGATGTTTAGATTATGCAAAAATGAAGAGATTGGATAATTTTAGGTTGCATGTTAATCAATAGGTGCCATCCAAAGTCCATAGCTTCCAGTAGCTTTAGTGTTATGCTAGCATTTCAAATTGCTGAACTTTATGGAAATGGTTCAATATTTATTTGTTGGGAGTATATTTCAATCTCCATGCTCTTTGGAAACTATGTGGTGGGGTAATTTTTATTTCCCTATATGCAGGCGCGGAATTTTCGCTTCAACTGTGGACTGGTATATGTAGCGGAGCCAGGGTGAGTACATCTAATTGAAAACACATAATTGTTTTGCCTTTTAAGAAGCAGGTGTAACTGAAAAAACAAAAACATTTAGCGAAGTACAAAAAAAATTTGTAGAGTTAACAACATCCAACACTTTACAAGAGTGAATGGAAAAAATGTATTCATAACGCTGATCCAACATAGTTGTGATAATGCTAAAGATTATGATGTATCTTTCATTTCTTTTCAAATTATATGCTGTTGCTTTTGATTTTAAATTTGTGGAAATCGTAATTTTACATTTTGTTTTTATTTCTTGAAATGTACATTATGTTATTGTTTGTGGCTTATGATAAAGCAATGTTTGTGTTTGATGCCATTTTGATCACTTGGACACTAGCACCATGGAGACCTGCTTTTTGTTATGTCAAATTTTCAATATTTTCATGTTACTATGTGGATATCTTTTGTATTTTTTGTCAAATATCATCCCAGCCGTCCCTTGGCTTTTGATCATATGGCCAGCATGAGGATCTATGGGAGGCTCTCCTGGATCACGCCAATCTCCTTACATATTTGGGTGGCTGATTTAGGAAGAATTATATTAGGACAATTATGCATTATTCTATAATTGTTTGTTTCTTTATTAAGATATCTTATATAGATCTATAAATATGAATAGTTTTGTATAATAAAATTAAGCCTTTTCCCTCTCCAATTCTCTAAATTTAACAGTTTTGTATACGAATGAGGCATTTATTTGACATATCCTTTGCCATTTTAACTCGGTTATGTTCCTGTTAATCTGGCTTAATAGTCATTTACTCTTTTCCCCTTCTTATAACTTTTTTATATCCTTCTCACATTAATATCTTTTTAACTTTTTTGATGCATATAATTATCTTTATTCATTTATTTAAATTTATGTTTTAATTTGGCCATTAAGGCACTAGTGCCATAAACGCCTAAGGTCGAAGACAAGAGTTGAGGAACTTTTCTTTTTCTATGCTGTATTAATTTTCCACTGAAGTTATCAAAAGAATCTTAATTAGTCATGCTTTGCATAACTTAATACATTGGCATCCAAAATATCTGTTCAACGTAATAGGAAATCTGTAATTTAATGATTGTTTTAAGATTCATTTTAAATTTCTTCTTTGAGATAGCACTTATTAACAATTACAAAAAGAAAGTTTCATGTAAATACTAGTTCTTGATTTCTATTAAATTAATAAGAATAATAGCTCATTTTGTTATCTATGAACAAGACAGAACAAGTAAGATAAATAATGTGATAGCAATAATGTAGAGTAATAGTGTAAAATTACTAGCTATACAACCAATGATAGAACTTAAAATTTTTAAGAGAAGTGATAAAAAATTTTAAATGCCAAGACAAAAATACCAGGAAAAAGGTTATTGTGAAAGACCAGCAAGATTGAAGCAAAGGGATGATAGGTTAGCATTGTTTAACATAAAGCTGAACGATATGTCTAGCAGAAGGAAGAACAAGCAAAAAGGTTTAATTGGGAATTACATGAAAAAAGATTCATTTGTTCACTGCATCTGTTGCCTAAGTAGCATTACCAAGGAACTCTGAGGGCTCATCCTTTCGAAATTATTCACTCAGAAAATTAAGATACACAATGTGATGCCTTGCCTTGTTTGAAGAAGGCTAAAGCTGTAGTGCATAAGTATGCTTACTGTTACAAATATATAATTGACCACCTTTGTAAGTATTTCCTTTATTTTTTTAATATTTGTTACCTTGTCATCAACTTGTTTGCATCAATGTCTGTCAATATGGTTTGACTTTTGAACTTATCTTGCTATGCTTTGATGAGCTTATTATCAATAGTTGAACTTCAGGTATATGCTCTCTCGTGCTGGTGTCCCTCGCCATTCTATTATAAAGAAGTTTGCTGGAGAAGCAATATCAAAATTAGAAGATCTAATCGAAGTTCTTGCTAAATTGTCAAGAGGTTCTCGTGTGCCTTTGGAATATGTAAGCTATTTAGATCGTCATCGAAACAAGGTACGCCTTTTATTCTGTTTTACTGATGCAGTTAAGCTTCTTGCAATTTTAATTTATGCTTTTATCAGGGATGAGCTGAATTAAGTTGAAATGCTATCATAAATTGAGGGTCGTGATTGGGGTGTAAATAAGTCGAGCCGCCTCGTGAGTCGGCTCGTTAACAAACTCACGAGTTCGAGCTCGAGCTCAGCTAGGCTCGACTCGTATGCTTGTCGACCGCTCATTTAAATTAAAATAATTATTAAATAATATAATAAAATATATATTAAATATTTTTAATTATTTCTTGAGTCAAGCTCGAGCTTTCTTAACGAGCTCGAGTAAATGAGCCAAGCTCGAGCTTAGCAAGAGTTTTAAGCTTGGCTCGATTAGGTAGATACTTGACTCATTTATTACTTGTCATATCAGCTCCTTGAGTACTCAGAGTGGGGGTTCGTTTTTAGATTGGTAGCAATAGTAGAGAAGCAGCATTTCCAACCCAAAGAGATTGGCATTGCTCATGTTCTACTCGTCCTATTTCTGATTTATAAGAAAAACAAAGTAGAACTAATCCCAACCAAACAAGCTTAATGTATTCAATGCCAAATATTAAGCATGAAGACGTTCCTATTTTTAAAGATGTCTAATTATAGCTAATGATAATATTCACGATTATCAACATTATTGCTAATGTTATTATTTTTACCCTACTTATATTCTTCCTCCAGATGGATTTTTTGTCTATCACTTTTGTTGAAGATGGATTTTCCCATTCATCTCTCTTTGTCTGGATGAATTTCCTACGGATCGTTTTTGCTAGATTAATAGCGTGATAGAGAGTTTGAATTTTTTCATCTAACAGAGTTGCAGCTCATTGCAGTTGATTTCTTTGAGCACTAGGGGAATTGATGTAATGCTAGATGATTTCTTTTAGTTGTCTAGATTTAATATTACTTGCATCAATATAATCATTTTTGTAAGTTATTTTATATTATTTATTCTTATTTGTCATTTTGTCAATTAGTGTAAAATGGTCATTCATCATTTTGTACATACATTATCTTAATGTTAGCAGAATTTGAATGCCCATAAATTTAAGTTTACCATTCCATATAGCAGTCGAGCGTTTCCAAAAAATGAAGTGTGATGCAATGCCAAGGGCTATTATTGAAGGGTTTTGTTAATTAAAATGCTTTTCACTTGTTTATATTTTCTAGAAATATTGTGTTTGTCATGCCCATTTCATAACAGCATAAAGAAATAATTTTCAATAAATTAAACAATAAGGGAAATATTAATAGAAAATAGATATTTCATGAAATGCGTTTTAAATTTAAATTTAAATTAAAACAGAATTATGGAGGTACGTACCAAATTTGATGTCCCCATCCACATGTTAATCTGTTCTAAAAATACTTATTATACCCTGAAACGATTTAATTATAGAATTTTTCAAGAAATTAGCCTTGTTTTTGGCAATAAAAATGTAATGATAGATAAAAAAAGAAAAAAGAAAGATATCTGATGTTACCAAAAGATTAATCATCGCATATGAATATTTTAAAAATTAAATAACATAAAAAAACATATGTGAATAGAGATGCACTGCATATAGCAATAAGCGCAAATCCAACGAATGAGCATTATAGTTGGATATGAGTGGAATGAAAATGCCAAAAGAACTTAAAATTTCAAGCTTCTTTCATTGTTGATAACCATATCATTATAAATAGGAGCAAATTATGCTCAAATACATCAATCAACACTAATTGCATGGCCATGCACTTCTTTAATATTTTTCTTTATTTAGCATCATATGCTAAAATGCAACAATAGCTAGTGGCTTAACACAATTGCACAAAATAATATACATTGAATTGAGCCACGAAAGGAGATGAGAAACCACAATACATTATGAATTGAAAGTGTCATGAAATAATCTCGTGCATTTCACACTTTTCACTTGTTCGTTGGTGATCATCGTGTATCAAGCCTTTTGATAATGAAGGAAAAGGCAAAAAACATATAAGACAAAAAAATCAAGAAAATTCACATTTTTTGACTCCATCATCTTCATCATAGCTTCTCTCCTTGACATGATAATAGGAAATGCATACATGGCACCAGAAGATCATGCAGTGGGCACCAACGACATCACACTACCACTGTACCTACTATGATACTATCTCAACAAAATTGAGAATACAGGGTAGACAATCAGATGAAAAGAGCTTTGATTTTATGAAAGGGACATTCATCAATGAAGAGAGATTTATCATGGAGGAACTCAATCAATACCAAAAATGGAAGCTCTAGTAAATACTAAATAGCAATAAATTTTGGAGGAAAGTATTAATATAGGATGGAGATAAAGCTCTTAAATTCTTAGAAATATTGTAAAAATGATCAAATACCCAAGATGAATACCTATTAACTCATAAAAAAAAAGAAGGAAAAAAAAAACATGATTCTTCTTACTTGTGAGAGAGCAACAAAGTGTACAACAACAACAAGCCTTTATCTTACTATGTGGGGTCAATTACAATAATTTTTCTCAATTGTGTCCTATTAAGAGTCAAATCGTCATTTGAATTTAATTAAAAAAAATATCATTTTTAATACTTTCTAACCAAGTCTTTTTAGGTCTACTTCTACCTTTCTTAATATAAGCAAGATCTAATATATATATTCTCTTAATAGGGTCATCGGAAGACCTAAGTTTTATGAGACCAAACCATTTAAGACAATTCAGCTAATCTTATCTGCCACTGGAGCTACTCCAGCCTTTTCAAGTTTATGCTCGTTTCACATTCTGTCTCTAAGTGTAAAGCCACTTATCCACTTAAGCATCCTCATCTTGGCGACAAAGTGTGCACTCTGCATTTCTCTGCTCTTTTTGATTAAGTGAAATGTTGTAACTTTGTCATAATGCTTTTATGTAGAAGTGCTCCCTAATTACTGTAGTAGGTTTTAGGTTGTAATTGGGGAGAATATATTAATGTATTAAAAAATGAATTTGACTCTCCCATTATTTCTCCTTATTATTTTGCTCCCTTCTAATTACAGGGCTTAGTGGTTTCTTTCTATCTATATGCTAACTACCTTCCTTTGAGGCATTTTTTTTTCTTTTTGAACGCCTTTATATTGCGCCCCAATTCTTCTTTTACATCGGTTTTTTTCTCCTCTCAACAATCAAAGTATTAAGTCTACCATTATTTTCCTTTTTGCTTTCCTGCTTTGCATCAGACATTAGTTGTGAATGCTCAAATAGACAAGGAGAAATCAAAATTATATAAGTGCATTAGAGTGGACAATGGCTTCACTTTTTTATTTTGATTTTCTTGAGCATGGTTACTAGCTGAGCAAGCTCCAGCTTGAACAATTGCGTTAAACTGCAATTGGAATGAGATTTCCTGGCATACTATAGGATGATTTAAGAAGTAAAGCAAACATAAAACTCATCGCAGTAATAGTATAAATGTAATTGTACTAACAATTTAAGGAGGATTTTTTAAATTTTCTGTTAAAAAAAAAATATTTCTTCTAGATATGATGCTTGATGCCAAGATATTTGTATGCTAAAACTTAGAATATCAAATTTTAGGGCATAGAATGGTAACTTATACAACGAGAAAAGGATCGAATCGATCTCTTAACTCTTTATGAAGGATCAAAATAGTCCCCGACTATATAAAAACACCACTTTGGTTTCTAGATTCTTTAAATAGGGATCAAAATAATTTTTCCATGAGATCACTTATGCACTATTTAAAAAATCAATGGGCTAAAAAAGGGATTTATAAAGAGCCTGAGGATCATTTTGGTCATTTATAAATAGTCCGGGGACTATTTTGGTCATTATCTCTTATCCAAACAATCATAGTAACTATGAAGCCTTGCAACATGTTCATCATCACTAACATACGCTCATATTATCTTCCAATGGTGTTGCTGAACGAAATGACCAATTCAATTTCTTGTGCATGAAATGATTCTCATACTAATTGTGGCAAAGAATGTTCAATGTCTATGCTTGTGTGCCAGAAATTTTATGCACTGAAGTGTGAGAAATAGAGAGCATTCAACAGTAGGATGTTGAAAATGAATATTTTAATTGTTGGGTGTCAAAATTGTGCTAGTTTTATGATGGTATTTAGCCGACCTTAAATTGTTACGTCAAGATTCATTACAATCTGTATAAATTAAAGACCTTTGTTGCATATAACTTCTAAGATTGTTGTTCTATGATCTCCAAGCCATCACATCTTTTGATAATTGTGATGCTTATTAAAGAAATATTTTTAATGTGTCCTTTTATAATATTATGGTTAATACTTAATTAATAGACATACTCAATGCTCATTGAGATCTCCTGTAATAGCATATTTTTTGTTTAAATGAAATTTATTCTAGAGATTCTTGTTGTTATATAATATGACTTTTTATTGCCTATCTGATGTAGGCAAGGAGGGGTCTTAACATCCTAAGTCTTTGGGCTGCTTGTTATTCTCGGAATGGACCTTGGCTGCTTTGATTTATGACTGAATTTTTGGGAACTACTTAGTTTTTAGCTCATTAATGCTTGATCTAATGATAGCTCATTAATATGAGGAGTTATTGCACTCGAAAGCTCATTATGTGGAGTGATTTCTTGCATATTTCTTTTCTTTTGACTCTTTGATTTCCTCCCTATGCTACCTCTTCCCTTCTTGTGTCTCTTTGGTTTCTTCCATGTGAATAAAGGTTGTGGCTGCTTTCCCGTGACTGCGCTGTCCTGTTTCTTGTGCTGGCTCCTCGGGTCCCTTGCTGGCGTGGCTTTCCTTGTTGTTTTCTGTGCAGATTTTGGGTGCTGTTTTGCCCTGTTTTCTGTGTAGTTTTTGGGGGCTGTTTGTGGTGTCTTTTTGCCTTCCTCTTCCCCTTAATTGGCTGTGCTTCCCGTGGCTTTCCTTGCTGTTTTATGTGCAGATTTTGGGGGCTGTTTGTGGATGTATTTGGCCTGATTTTTTGTTGGTTTTTCAGTTGCTATCCTGGTATGTCTTTTGGCCTTCCTCTTTCCCTTAATTAATTGGTTTAATTAAGGTTTTATGTGGCTGTTTGTCTTCCCTTTATCTCCTATAAATATGTGGTGTTCTTTTTCAAAAAAAAAAAAAAAAAAAAAAAAAGTTAGTTATGTGAGTGATTTTTGGAGTCTAAACCTGCTGGTTTCGTCGTGGAAAAGCTTGAGAGCTTGTTCCATTCCTCTCCTCTTCTAGGAAAGCTTGCGAGCTTCTCCTTCTTCGTCTCAGCTTCTTATCTCGTTCGTCTCTCCGCAAGTTCGACGTCACCTTATCCTTCTTCTCAAGGCAATGCAAGTTTAGGTGTTTAAGGTGTCTTTATTTTCTAAGTTTGTAAGCGTCGTTTGTAATCGTCCTTTATATTATAAAAAGTGTCTTTTTGGATATTTTTGTGTCATTTTATTATCATAGGAAGTATATATCATTTGCTCGCAAAAATTTGGGGCTTTTCCCAAATTTTTGCTTGCATCACTATCTGGATGACTTGTTTTCTTGGATAAATCTATACGGGATCCTATTTTTATTTAATCTTTTAAATCATACATGCACCATACAAGCCCTCTTGCATGATAAAATCCATCTGCACGGCATGGATATGATTGAATATGGGTAAAAACCTTATCAAATATGTGAAATTGTTTTTCCCCTTTTCTTTTCCTACAAACAAAGATGGAAACTCCAAGGATATGAGATGAATTTGGCTAATATATGACTTGGAAATGTTAGAGACATTCTTGTCTTCAAATACAATTATCAGTTGACCACCCAAGCTTTATCTTCGTTATGCTTTGACCCTCCTTGTTAGCCCTTATGATTTGATTTTTCTTTGATTCAACTGGACTAAGATGTCAACGCAGCCAAGGGTTGGTCAAATGATCCAAGAGTCGTAGATATAAGAGTGGCAGGGAATCTCAAACAAGCTCGTAAACGATTCCTTTCTCTTCTTGCTGCTGTAATTCCTTTCCAATAAATGGAGACATTTTGTCCTTATAATAATTTACTATTTTAAGATAAATTTTGAATAATCAATGCCTCGCAAAGTGAAATTTAGTTCTGGTGGGTGCTTCCAAGCCTTTAAGCCTTGATCCTTGTAAAAAATAGATACAAAAAAATGGAGAGGGATGATCTACTTCAGTTTGGCGTTGCAAACTTTGTCCTGGAAAGATAGAGAGTAGGGACGAAGAAGGGAAGAGGAAAATCTAAATTTAGGATTTCAAAATTTGAAATCTAATTTTTCATTGATCGGAGTATGTCTAATTATAACATAGAGAATCAAGATTCAAACTAAATACAAAAATAGAGGAGAGAATATCTCTTTAAAACTTTTAGCATATAAACTAACTTTTTCTAAATAAAGGAGAGAATATCTTCTTAACGTTTGAAAGGCTAACCAACTTGTCTGGATTTTAGCCAACTTCTGCCTAAATGTAAGGATTGACTAATTCTTTAGGCTAAAAGCCTAAAATTTTGGAATGAATATAAATATCAAATTTGTTTATGAACATGAATTTTAAAAAAATATATCATTAAAGGTTATGAACAAACCAACCAGACCACTCTCGGATCGAATTGGTGGCACCAACATTTATGGTGCTGAATGTTGGCCATTAAAAGAGAAGCATAATATTAAGTTAAGTGTGGCAGAGATGAGGATGCTCAGGTGGATGAGTGGCTTTACCCTTAGAGATAGGATACGAAATGAGCATATACGTGAAAAGGTTGGAGTAGCTCCAGTAGAAGATAAGATTAGAGAGAGTCGCCTTAGATGGTTTGGTCACATAAAACAGCGGCCTTCCAATGACCCGGTTAGGAGAGTAGAGGTATTAGATTTGACTTATGTTAAGAAAGGTAGAGGCAGACCTAAAAAGATCTGGTTATAAAATATTAGGAATGACCTTTCTTTTATAGATTTAAACGAGAATTTGACCTTTAATAGGACACAATGGAGAAAAAGGATTCATGTAGCCAACCCCACGTAGTGGGATAAAGGCTTGATGTTGTTGTTGTTGTTGTTGCCCTAATTTAGTTGTCATTCATTAGACTATTAAAATTAAATATACTTGAATCAGAGGAATATAAAGGATAAAAACGTTTCATATATTTTCTTTCTTAATGCTTTTAGATTTGTTGAGAAAATGTAAATTCAAAGTAATGAAATGATCAATGCAAAAGTGCTTCATACAAGTCAATATTTAGAAACTTCCAAGCCTATTAGAAATTTGATTAATCCAAAGCCTATTCAAATTAATTTGAACTAAAAAAAGAGCTCTCTTGCTTAACCTTAGAAGGGAATGGCATTTTGTCCTTGGCTGGCCCCCTCCTATATCGTAACACATAGCATACTCCCGTTCCTAAACAGGAAGGAGAGTGGTTGACCATTCAAAGAGGATCGCATTAAACACTTTAGGAGACTAGAGAAGGAAGGCTATGTGTCTCTATTCTAGGAGAATCTTGGGGTTGGCCATATGACGTAAACCACACGAGAAAAAGAAGTGGAAGCAATCATACAAGAAAGAGAAGAAACATGTGCTTAAAACAAAGATTAGAACACACGTCAATAATCTAGAGGATAGCAAAGTTAGATGGCTCCATAAAGATGAGGAAGAACTTCCAAATCAAAATGTCACTTAGAAAAGTTTTAATTCATGTAATTTTGTTTCTATCTTTGATGTATCTAATATGCTATAAATAGATCTTTTGTTGCTGTTTTTCAATTCAAAGTTTTGCAATAAAATTCAACTTGAGTTCTCTCCCACTCTTGGCCATCCCCCTCTCCTCCTATCTCTCCTTTTTTTTCTTTAAGGGGAAAGGCCTCCCCCTCTTCTCCCTTAACTTTTGTGCAAGTCTATTTATTGGACTTTAGGTTGGCCAAACCCTCTAACAAAACAAGGCTCCACTCACCAAGGAACCAAGAATGGTAGAAGACTCATAAGATTATGCACGAAGGTAGGAAGAAATAAGATTTCTTTTGGAATAAAAAAAGATTGGTGTGAATCATACCCATTTATATTAAACCTTTTTTCTTGTGTTTGCTAGGTTCACTATACTTTCCTCCACTCTCTTTGTTCCGTTCAAGCCACCATCCTTGATTTTGTCATCAAAACTTAGATTGCCGCCAAGGAGGTGTGGTACACAATTAATCTTCATCCTTGGTAGAGACTTCTTTTCTTAGTTAGGATTGAAATCCTATTATGGATTCCATATCTTACGTAGAAAACCAATCTCTACCATGAACCTAAGAACAAACACTCTCTTTGATCTCCATCCTACCTGGAGGCTAGATTTGTAATCTCAGGGATTTGGGATTAGTCTTGAGTATCTCTACTTTCTCTTTACCATCATTCAACCATCTGTGATGCTGTGAATGAGTAACCAAAGGTCTACTCTCTATTAATACTATCCCAATGGTTGTTCTTTTACTTTTCATAAGTTATTTGGCTGTTTTTTTTTTTTCAACTTTTCAGGGATTTCAATACTATGGCAATTCTCAAGTAGTATCCTTTGGTAGTCGCTTCTCTTTGATGCTTGGACTAGCTCGTTAGAGTTCTTTAAATGGGTACATGACCCTTCTGTTCTCTCCATGTTGGTTATTTCATTTTTATTATGTGATGGGTTACTCCAAATTATATTCGCCTGTGTTCAGTTCAGATCTTTTACCACATCATTTTTTAGCAAAAACTCTCTTAATCATGCATGAAATATAATTAGAAGCAGAAAGTGCAGATTTTCTTGGGTTTTGGGAAGCCATGAAGTAGTTTTACTAGGTTTGTTGGAAAAGACGCAAGGATTTGAGGAAGAAATGGGATAACATGAGGTGAGGGAAGAAGAAAGACAACAACAACAACAACATCAAGCCTTTATCCCACTACGTGGGGTCGGCAGGGAAGAAGAAAGACAGAACAGAAAAAAAGAAAAAAAGAAAAAAATGTGCTAGATCGAGGAAAGAAAGAGACATCCAACGTGCCATGTCAAATTTTGTCTCCTCCATGGGAAGTTGCCTGCAAATTAAGCCTTAAATAGAGTACATTACTGATGCCCGAACTAGAGCAATAAATTAATCATGCACGAATTCTCATTTTGCAAACCCATCCCTTATACATGAGCTTTGTCAGTTGCATTTTCCAACCTACTGTTGAAAATTTGAAATGATGAGTTATATGAGATAGGTGAATAATTTAGCAGAGGGAGATAGAGATGGAGCTTGAAATAATCTTTTTATCACCTAATAAAACTTCAATTCATTATGTTTAGAATAAATATTTAAAGAAGAATTCTGTGGTTTCATGGGGCCGAAGAAGCCATGAAGAGAAATGTAATTAAGGAAGTCTCAAAATTTTGAGATCCTTTGCTAAAATTTGAGAACCTCGTAGGCTTTTTTCTGTGCAATTCAAAATTTTAAAAAACCTCGAGAAAATAAGGCTCAGGTCTTAAAATCGTCTCCCTTGCTTACTGCTTGCTCAACTCTTAAAATCGTCTCCCATGCTTACTGCTTCCAAGTGGGGGAAGCGTAGGGGTGCACTTTAGCCCCAAATTTTTCAAATATGATCCAAAACAGTCCACAATTAGGATCCCTATTTAATTTGATGAAAATTTCATGAATGAGGGTGGCCGTGGTGGTGGGTGGCAGACATTTTAGTTCCAAATTATTTTAAGTATTAAATATAGTCGCTTAACTCCTCAATTATGAAACAAAATAGTCCATAGTTAGAATCTGTATTTAATTTGATTGAAATTTCATGCAAAGTTCACGAATGAGTGGGGAATGATGGGTTTTAAAAAATGAAGTTTTTATGCATCTTGATTTGCATAAACTTTTCTAATTCCCATTCTCATTTGTGAACTTTGCGTGAGTATTTAGTCAAATTAAACAACGATTTTAACCGGGTGATTGTATTTGATCATACATTTGGGGATTTAAAGGGTCAAGTTGTAGACTTCAAAAGTCTGAGACAAAATGACACCCCAAAAAAAAATTCAGGAACCATTTCTACCATTTTATCCGCTATAATATTTTCTTGCTTCCCACTTTATAGAACAGAAGTGTTATATTGATGGGAAGAAATAATGTTGTTGCGTAAGACATCAATATTTCTATGCTCATATGAAATCTCTCTAATAAGCTTTTAATAAATTGCCTTAAACATTAATGTATGACTTTCCAATCTTCTTGTCCTATAATATTATTTAGCAGCATCATTGTTACAATGGAATAACCTATGGGCAACCAT
Organism: Dendrobium officinale; assembly: GCA_019514585.1. Lineage (NCBI taxonomy): Eukaryota > Viridiplantae > Streptophyta > Magnoliopsida > Asparagales > Orchidaceae > Dendrobium > Dendrobium officinale. The sequence continues at coordinate 12,006,781 of CM033682.1, forward strand.
TTTCTTTTTAGTTGATCAAATTTTTTTAATATTAAAAATTAGAGGAAAATGATATAAAACTTCATTTTCTGTATGCTTTTTTTTTGAGTTAATGTTGCCCGTTAGAAAAAAAGGATACTAAATTTTATTGAATGCTAATGATTACGTCTGCATTAAATGTCCATTCACAACTTTATTTATTTTCTTATATCGTATTTCAATTTCATATTTTTTTGCTAGTTTTATGGTGTTACTTTTATACACTTTTCTTCATATTCATTTCCAAAGAACTTCAAGACCTTCAAAATACCTTGTGGGGTTATTTGTGCTTGTTTTCTTGCATGTACGTTGGATTGAATCAGCTATGCAAATTGATGCGAGCAAACTAGAGAGAAAAGACACAGTTGGAGAACACCAGGACAAAATATAAACCAAACTCGATTCACTATAGCTTGCAAACAATCAAACAAACGTTCGAAGAAACAAAAGTCAAATCAAGCGAAATAAAATAAGAACATAAAAACGCTATCCTCAGTATAACCGTCTAGCGGTTTCCTCACATACAACGAGAGTAGGAAAATATAATAAAATTGTGCTTAGGCTTGCAAACCGAGGGTCCACCACTGCAAAAGAGTCCAACGTCCTACCAAACTGTAAAACCCTGCAGATTTCATTTTTGGGTGTAGGTTCGTCTATACGAACCGTTAGCTTGTCTGGACGAACTGAACAAATATTTTTGCCCGAGCCGATCGTCCCGTGACGAATATGAATTTTCGTCCGGACGATTGTAAATATCTTTTTAACCGGGGGTTGTTTCGTTTTGAGGAGAGAGAAAGAGAAGGGAAGAAAGGAAAAGCTTGGTTTTGGAGGCTGCGGAGTTATTTTCGTCCGTCGACGCAATTGGAAGAATTGTTCGTCTCGCAGTAAGGAATCCATAGCCTATCTCTGATTTTGAATATTTCGTGTTTTGGTATTTTTCTGTTCAGATTTGTGTTTTCATTACCGAAAAACGTGCATATATTTGTATTGACGAAACTTTTACCGCGTAACTTTTTGTATGTAGTAGAGAATATGATTTTGCACGTTTTGAATATTTTTGGAGATTTTTCACAGGTTATTCTGAATTATGTGAAATTTTTATTGAATAGAAAATTATCGGGATGTCGAAAAATGTTGCTTCAGTACAATAAAAGATTTAAAATGTTGTTTTATACGATCTCTTGTAATTTGGTAATTTTCTGAAACTGTGCATTTTATAACATCTATCTACTGTACGATATTTTAAGGGTTTTCTAAATTAAACTAAATTATGTCTGTTTGATACAATGCATTGATGAGATGTAAACGAATGTGGTTATATGATTGAAATTACTGTTATTTTACTGTGATATAATTGTATGTGTAAAGACAAGTAAAGACTGATTGAACCGTTGGTTGGAGACTGATTGACCTGTATAGGATGGTGGGTCGACGGGCTTTCCTTTAAGTACGGTTTGTTGTTATCCTCTACTGATCACGTGATTACTGATTGGGAGTTATAAGGAGATGATTACTGTGTCGACAAGCAAAGAGTGACGACTCTGTTTACTGAGCCAACGAATAATTATATAAGATACTGATATAAGACTGAAAAACACCGTAATAGCCAGTGCTTTTACTTGTTGAGAGTGATTACTGAAAAGCATGTGTTTCATCATTGTTTTCATTACTGTACAAATTTATTACTACTGTACGGATTTATCGTTACTGTACGGATTTACTATTACTGTACGATTTCACTGTTATTGCATTACTGCTCATGCCACTGGATTGTTACTGATACTGATACATGCACTGATACTACTGATTTACTGTACTGACATTATGCATGTGATGTACTAAGCAAGTAACATATGATTCACTGAACACGTGATGTAGATTACTGGATTGTATGTGATACACTGAACATGTGATATTGAATAGCTGGATTTGCAAGTGTACGTTTTTATACGATTTTACTGCATTGATTTGATTTCAACAGTCACGAACGGTAGTATTGATTTGATGTTTTATACCGACTGATATTACTGACACGATGATTTATTGACTGATTTGATTGCTATTACTGACACGATGATTTATTGACTGATTTGATTACTATTACTGACACGATACTTTCTCTAGTAATTTGATTGAGGTCATAGACACAATGATTCGAATAGAGATTTGATGTATGTACTGGGTTATGGATTTACAGATTTTTCTACTGTTTATTGATTGGTATGATGGATACGATGATTTCTCTAGTGATTTAACTGATGTTACGAATATGACGATTTTCGTGTACTGTTTATTAATTATATTACTGATGATTGTGGATTCATCTGCTTCTATATTGACTACCGTTTCTGCATTGATTACTGTTTATGCATTGATTTATGTTTTTGCATTGACTCAATGATCATGTGAAAGTGATTGCTATGATTTGATTGATTGACATGCATATTGTTTCTGTACAGTGCTTTGATTTCAGTTGTAGGTATTTGGTGACCTGCTGGACTTTTTAAGCTCATTATATGTAGTTAATGATTTTAGGTCAGGGCAAGGGAGCAGGAGTGTGAGATTGATAAGGAATCTTCAAGTTTTTGTTTCTTTTGTTATAGTTATTCTTTTGTACTCAGGACTGGATTGATGTATGATTTATGTGTAGATCTTGAGTATTGTAAATGACTTTTGGGAATGAATAGAAATGTTTACATTGATGTTTTAAATTATAAATTCTGTTGTATTGTTTATTACTGATGGATGATCATAGATAGCTCTGGTAGTTGATTTTATAAATGATTAAAAGAATAATTATTCCAAGTTAGATCTAGGGGTTATCACACAAACTCCTCCGGTAAATGTCTCCAAATTTCAGCCAACAAACAACTTCCAAAGCTTAAGAAGAAGGATATTGGTGGAGTGGAACTTGTGTAGAGAAGAAGAGGTTAGAAGCCAAGACGAATTAGAGAGGAAGAAAGGGGGGAGTGGAATAAGCTCTTAAGCTTTTCTAAGGAGAAACCCTCAGATTTTTGTAGAGTTTTTACTCAGCTTTTCAACAACCTTTTCCATCCCAAAACAACTCTATTTTATAGGCAAAAGAAGGTAGATAAACAGTCATAGCACCTCCAACCAAATCCAATTAGAATTGGGGAAATGAAAGGCCAAAAGACACATAATAGCGAGCAGAATTTCTGCACAGAAAACAGGGAAACAAACCACATAAAATCCCACCAGCAGCCACGGGAAGCCAGCCAGCAAGGGACCCGTAGAGCCAGCACAGGAGACAAAGCAGCATTTCACGGGAAAAACAACCAGGAGGGGAAAACCGAGAGGAAAGGCCATGGGAACAGCAACAGATAGCAGAAACCGAAAAGGCAAAGGGAAGGGAAGAGACACAAGTCCACTCCACAATAATAAGCTTGAAATAATAGCATACCTTTTTTATTTAATGAGCTAGGAAGTGCATTTATTCCCCAATCATTTAGCTAAACTTTAGTTCAAACATTTATGAGCTAACACCAAGTAGAATCCAGAATTTTGAGCTCAACACCAAGCAGCCAAGGCTCACCCGAGAGCAGCAACATCACCAAACCGAAAACAGCAAGCAGCCCAAGGACTAAATGGACCCAAGAGCAAGCAAACCCAAGTCTTGCCATGCCTAGCACTTTCCTACCATGATCATTGGATGCCCAACCATCATTGGATAGCTTAAAAAACATAAAACACAACTAACATTATTCAAAATACATTAAAACAAAAATAAACTAAAAACATGAATGCATCACAAATGGAGCAGATCGTGGTTGGTTTCATACTTGGTCTAATCTGAACTATCATTAGAGTGTGGTCTGCTTACTCTTGTTTGATTTTGATTTTTAGTGCAGTTGAATATTTGATCTAACCTAAGTAAATTATATTAGTAAGATGATGTTCTCTTCTTGTGTTTGTGCCAAAAGCAAAACTTCTTTGGTGTTACTCTTCTTGTATTTATCTATGATCAGGCTTTCTAAATCCTCTCATTGATGCTACAAAGTGATGTCATTTTTTTTCTAGCCTATCATCGACCCTGCAATTCTCCTAAGATAAGGTTTGTAGAAGCATATCCTATTGTTTCTGTGACTTTGACATTCAATCTGCCCTTTCTTTTGATGTTTGTTTTGTCCTTAATCGCTATTTCATGTGCTTTACAAGATGTTTGTAATATTTCTTTTACCATCTTGAATTATTGTTTCCATTATGAAAATCGTTGACCATAACTCTAGGTGTCATTAGCATTATCATGTACTATTGCTCTGTTCTGATATGTGGGATGGACAATTTCTTGATCACTGAAAAAATTGTTTCAGATAAAAATTAGTTAGCCTTATTTTTATTGTCGGATCATATTTTAAAGTCATGGTTTTATTTAGTATAAATAATTGGGAAGGTAATTTGTAGCTTGGATAATTATCGGAGTGGTCAATTTCTTCTATCATGCTGTAATTATTGCCATTTTTCCTGGTGACGCTGCTTTTATCTAAAATGCTTCTCATCTTCAAAAACTACCAATAGTGCTGTATTGATATGACCTTTTCTTTTCTTTTTATTTTTTATTTTTCTTGCAGTCCGTCCTCGTCACAATTGATCGGCATGAATGGTATGCACATCCTCAAATATATTCTCGTAATGACAACACAGGGTTTTGGACAGCGAAGCCTGCAATACCACCAGATTCTATGCTTCTTTCTTCTAGACTTCATAGTGACAGTACACAAATAAACTCTATTCCTGTGTCTGCAACGAGGAACTATGTTCCGGGGGAACTTGAGCATCATAATTGTAACGGAAAATGGGAAGATGATTGCATAAAAAAGCAGAGTATTGATCATAAAGCTCTTGAAGGATCATGCACAGATGACATTAAAAACGTGAGCAAAAAAAGGCATAGAGAGGACAGTACATGCAGTGAAGGAAGCATTTTGTCTAATGGAAACATTGATGAATATAAGGAACCAGTTCTTAGACAAACGTCAAGCTCTGAAAACAATGATCTTTCAGTCAAGATGGCTGTTTCGGCAACTAACGCATCTTTGGCAGAGCAGGTGATTCAGCCTGCTCTAGTGATGTTTGAGGTTGGTTCTTTATTTTTACATTTTAAATTTATAAGCTTTTTTCTAAAGGGATTGTTTGGTTGCATGTTTTTGACTGGTGTAAAAGAAATGCTAGTTAATTATTATCTTAGTGTTTGGTTTGAAGTAAATGAAATACAAAGTATTTATATAGGGGATTTGAAAAATTTATAATGTCTATTTTTTATGAATTTGGAATTTGCTGAATTGGATGAATTACAAATCAGAAACTCTTAGCTCACGAGTCGCGGCCCACTTTGTCCTCCAATCACTGCCACTCCCAGCCACATTATGATGCATTGGAAATCTACCATACAGCAAAAATGCATTTCAATGCATCTGATTTGCATCCAACCAAAGAACTCAAGTATTTCTAAAATGCTTGCATTTCAATTAATCCACATTTCTAAAATACTTATTGTTGACCTCAATATGCACACTACAGGAAATTCAACTTTTTCCGGTGGACATTTCCACCGGAAAATCACCAAAATCCGCCGTTAAATATGTTTATCGTTCGACGGAATGAAATCCGACAGAAAATTGTGCATCGGAAAGGAATTTTAACTGAATATTTTCCACCGGAAATGTTTTCGGTGGATTTCCGGCGATTTTCAGCTAAAAAATGACAAATTTTAAAGGGTTTACGGGCGGTATTTTTCATTGGAATCCCCAATGGAAAACAGACGGAATTATCCGCCGGAAATTCTGGCGAAATTTATTGCCGGTAATCCGCTGGAATGTATATAATAAATTTGTCATATCAAATTGTTGGAAATATGTAACACAAATAAAAAAAAAAACAACACCCCATGTCAATTATTCAATAATGCAACCGAGCAATAAAAAAACAATTTAAATACAAGTTAAATACCCTAATTTTTCAACATTTTACAAAAGTATAAAAAAAAAATATTAATAACACTTTGCTTAAATTATTCTCAAACAGTATAATGGTTCTACAATTATCAAACAGTTTTGAAATAATCGTTCAATTCTTATATATTAAAAAACCGACATCATATTAACAATCACGGACAATCTACTCTGAATCCATATGCTCACTCTCCTTGGGCGTTGTTGATTTTTTTCCCCTAAATTGCTCCCTGATTCTCTGAAGCTCCTCTAATAGTTGACTTTGCTGCGTTTGCTTGTTCGATTGTGACTTCTGAACTTTCTCTAGCTCTGTTGTCAGGGCAGCCAACTGTTGGCTAACCAAGCTTTCCTGTCTGTTTACTTAGAAGCTTGAGGTACCAAAGGTTTGTCCCTTGAATGCGTAGGCCTACGAGCCTAATCCATAAACTTTACCCTTTTGCATTCAATCTACCGCCCGTGACCATATGCGGTAATTGGAATAATTTGCTGATCCTACATTCCCTCACCAGCTCCATCATATCTCCCTCTAAGTCGTGTATACTCATCCTACAAAACATAACATAAGATTAATCATTTTATAATTGTCACTTAAAATATTTCTTTTAATGTCGTAAACTTATTAACTTACATAGGCCCTCCTCGCTCGCTCGTCCACCCACTGCTAGTCCTCTTGGCACTGGTGGGTGCGAGCGTGCAACTCAAGAACAATGAGTTCTCTATAGCATCCCTCTTTACAATATACTTAGATTAGTATTCATAACTTAATAAATTATTAAAATTTGTTAAAATTCGTACTCAATGTGTGGAACTGAGCCTCTAGTATAGAGGGTGCTATCTATTGATGCGACCAAAAATATAGGGAGCCTATATCTCTTGATCACAAAAAGACAAACGGACTTCTACCGATGAAAATGACTAAGGACGAGAAAAAAGGACGAACAAACTCTTACATTTCAAATTAAAGAAATAAAAAGAAATTAAAAAACACAAACTCGACTCGATCTCAAAGACACCCTAAAGTTTCTACACTTGGAGAAGAAAGATACAGGTGGAGTGGCACTTGTGGAGAGACGAAAGAGGTTAGAAGCCCGAGAAGAAAGGTTGGAAAGAGCCCGCAGGATTTCCGGAGGGGATGAGAAAGAATGGTGGAAAGAGCCCGCAGGATTTCCAAAGCAAACCTGCAGGTTATAGCTTATCCAAAAATAACATTTTCATAACATCATACTATTTCAAACATTACAAATCCTCTCATATTTATAGGTATGAAAGAGGAATACCAAGATACACATTACATTAATTCTAACACAAGAAACTAAGCACCATAAGCATAGAAATCCTTCCCCACGCTCACGGAAATCAACCCAAACCAGGAACCGATGCAGCCACCGCGGGAAACAAGGAGGCCGCACGGAACCAAGGGGCCACGACCTCGGGAAAGAGCCCAGACACGGTAAAACCAGCGGCCGGCCGGAATCCAAGGGGGCAAATGCAATGAAACCATGGAGGAAACCAATGAGTCATGCATGGGAATACAAAACACCTAACTTGGGATTCCAAAAGCCCTTTTTGGAACCCCAAGAGACATAAAAGAAGACTTTAAAACTCTAAATAACATTTAATAAAAAGTAAGATAATAAATGAACTAAAATGTTAGCTAATAATGAGCTAACCCTTAGTTCAATAAATGAACTAAAGTCCAGCTCATAAATGAGCTAAAATTTCAGCTCAAATAGTAGACTCAAGGGAAGCCAAAATTCGTATTATTTTGGACATGAGTTGACACCCCCCTTTGTCTACATCATCTATGCCCTCAACGTCAGAAACTCGGTTTTGTTTATTCTGGTCCCTCCTAGTATCTTAGCTGCCCCAAATTCCAGTCAGGTCAGCCCATACACTTTCATCAATCCAAAGCGGTTGCTCGCCTAACTTCCTAATGTCCGTAAACATGTCTCGCAGGCGAGTCAATCTGTGCTTCTCAATCTTTTTTTTTTTTTTTTTTTTTTGCATTATGCTGGGGCAACCAGTAGAAATCTCTTTGCATATCAAAAATTACAATATAGTATATTTTTTGTTAGATTAATTAAAATGCATAGATGTTATCGATGCTGTTAATTACTAATCTCAAATTCCCTAAATCACATTTCGCGCACTTTTTGAAGAATTTTCTTCCAAGAAATATAGGAGCATCAAACTTGCTCCGAAGGATATCTCGTATCTGATGCGTGGGCTGTTTTGATGGATAAAACCTGCACAAATATTTGGTTGAATATATTACTTCTCAAAATATCTGAGTAATGTAAAGCACGTATTACGTATGTGTCCCTTAGGCTCAATCAACATGCGCTCATCTGTCGTCGGTGATGTTGCAGTATGGGTGGAAGTTCCATCTATAAAAGGCTGAGGAGGTGGTGGATGGTAGAATGGCGGGATGTATAGTCCCCACATTTCAATATGATGGTAGTTATCATTATGTGTGATCTTTATACATAGAAGGATCATGTTCACAATTGGGGAAGTATGAATGATTGTGTGTGGAAGTCGACATAGATACTACGACACCTAAACATTTCCCATGGTGTAAGCCTGTCATTCTCTTCAGCAGTCCCTTGAGGGTCATTGCTGTCTATAATGGTCAAAGTTCTTCCTTGATAAGCTTGCCACTTGGCATTCCTTCTAGTTTCCTCCATTTAAACATATTTCTATCAATGAGACAACATAAAAATATATGCTAGAGAAGTGTGATATTTTAAAATATATAAGGGTTAAATTAAAGGCTAATCTATAGCTCAACTTCTGCTTTGCATTGACATTCAAGAATGTTCTTAAAAAATTTTATAAAGCCAAATTCTCATTTTAACATTTAGAAAATTCTTGGAGATTCATATGGTCAAGTATTTTGTAGTTTTGATGGTTTGCTTTAGGCGTGCCTTATGTTTATTGGAGGGCACTTGTTGACCTCATAAGTATTCCTAGGTTGACCAGACCAAATATGGTAAAAACATCAAGCAAAGGATGCGACTTCGTGTGAACGAAGTATGAAACATGCACCTAAACAACATTCATTCACTAAATGAACTACACCAGTGTATTTGGGACAAAAATACTTGTTGAAATTGACACTCATATCGCCTTAACCGCCACACAAAGAAAATCGAAAATTTAATTGTGAGCAAGGTGACCCAACTTTAATTTGCACCAATGACGAAAACTTTGTAATAGAATTATAAAGTATAAATTGATATGTTTTTGTTATTATTATTAATATTAATTAATTAATTAATTAAAAGAAAAAAAATCAAAATATTCTCACCCACAACTACAGCTTGTTCTCCTCCATACCCTTCCCATTCTTTGCATGCAACCATATTTGTGTTATTCCTCGCGGGACAAATTTTAAGAAAGATCAATTGTACAATGTAATTAAATAAAAAAATATGTTATAATTTTAATTTAAAAAGGATTGAACATGCAACATAATTTTGCATTTTTAATTAAAATGCATATTATTTTTGTTTTTTTTTTAATTATAATATTTATTTAATTTTTAATATGATATAATATATGTTTATAATTATTTTATTTAATATTTTATATATCTAAATGTGTGTGTGCTTTATATTTATAAATATAATATTTAATACTTTTATAATTATTGACATAATATAATTTATGTTTATAATTATAATATTTAATAATTTTTTGATTTTTAAAATAAAAAATTATAATATTTATAAATATAATATTGGGATGTAAACAAGTTGAGTCGAGCTCTAGCTACCTTTGGCTTGAGCTTGATTTTGAATAATTAATCCAATTCAAGCTCGAGCCTGAGCTTAAATTTAATTTTATAAGTTTGATTTGATTCATAATTCGACTTATTTATGATGAAAGAGAAGATAGTTGTGATTCAAACAATTGTTATAATAAGATGATAAAAAGAATGAGAAATTAGAACATATATAATAAGAAATCACTTCAGATAAGGAAGAGAGATAATTTGGTATTTAAGTATATTTTATATTAACTAATTTTAAACAAACCACTACAAGCTTACAAATTGAGTTAGGGCTAGCTCAAGCATGGCTCGTTAGCTCATGATCTTGACTTATGTGTCATTTATCGAGCCAAACTTGAACCGGCTCATGAGCTTGAGTTAGTTACACCTTTACATTCTTCCTCTTAAAAGTATTCATATTACTTGAATTTAGTTTTATAACTGATATAATTATTGTCATCAACTCGCCTCCCTAGGATGCCTAAAGGGGGGCTTACTATCTCAGTGATTGGGTAGTTATTTCGCTATGAGATCCTTAGTACTTGTTGCAACATTGGCTAAATGTTTATATATTATTTCTTTAAATTAATTCATATCACTTTTTTCTCCTATTTTAGTCATAGTTTGGCATTGGTAAATTATTTCTAATTTGTACTTAATAGGTGCACGTGCCACCTTCATGCATGCTTGATGGCGTTCATTCACAACATTTTTTTTGGAACGGGGAGTCATTATATATCATTCAGAAATCATTGGTTTGGCGGTGGTTGACAGAAACACAGTAGCTGTATCAGTGTCTGATGTAATTCTTTCTTTTGCTGCATTTCCAGTGGAAATTCCTGGGGAGGTAAACAATACTTGCATTTTCTCATTCCAACGTTATTTATAACTGTATTTTTGGTTGAGATATGTGCTCCTTCAGGTTGTTTTTTTGCATCCACTTCACAACTATGCTATTGTAGCTTATGATCCTTCCGGTTTAGGAGCAGGTGCAACCAATGTTCATGCCGCTACATTGCTTCCAGGTAGGTGTATTGAGATGTACTAATGACTAAGTTGCACAATCTATGCATGTATTCTATCTTTTTCCCCATAATTTTATAGGCTAATATTCTATAATGATGCAGTCTACTCTCTCTCACAAAGCCTCTTTATTTGACATTGCTTATTTTTTATGTCCAATTGCTACTTAAGATAACATGTTTAGATTTGCAAAACAGTGCTTCGGTTATTATATGATTTGTGATTTTCAATGAAAAGATTAACTAAAACATAAATGTGCTTAATCTCTTTTAGTAATAAGTTTTGAAGTGTTATATTTAAAGTTTAAATCTCTTTTTTTTTTTTTTTTTTTTTTGAAATGATTGTTAAAAGTTGTGGCCTTACTTTGAGATTACTCAAGCGTCATTTGTTATTGTTGAATGTTTTTTTTGTGCTTTGTAAGTATGCCTGCTGTTGTATCCGTAGGTTATTACTTCGAAGATAAACATACCTTTTTTATGAGTAACTTCTTAACGGAACACTTGCATTAGTTTGTTCCTACCTCCTGATGTGTAATGTCTTATCTTTTGCTTTGGTCAGCCTTTGAATATAAACCATGACTCTAATGCTGAATGTGGATGTGATATTGGACGCAAAATAACATAAACATAAATGACATGAGAAGCTTGAAAGTATACGGCTTAATATGCATGATTACCTATATTTAGAATTATGTCTAAGTGAATGAATGTGGAATAATGTAAGTTATATATGAATGCAAATGAACAATAAAATACTCGAAGTGTTTGATGAACTAGGAAACAAAGCTCTGTTGACTTGGGGCCCTGGTGCCTATCTTGAGGTGCTCGTCTTTTTACTATCCATTACTAGGCACAACACACACACACACGCATATATATATATATATATATATATATATATATATATATATATATATATCAATTGGCCTAGACAAAATTGAACATATGCAATGAAGCTTAAAATAGTATTAAATTTTATGGTAACACTCTTCACGATGAAGTGCCAGAACTTATAGATTGTTAAAGGGCTTTATGCAGTGTTCTCATTACTTTAGTTGTGGGCATTAATGTTTATATGTTCAAGCCTTAATTATCATTCACAATGTATTAAAATGAATCGCATAGCTTGCATTTGACATTGTATCCTTACTGAAAGTAGATGCTAACCATCTGCCCATCATTCATTTTTCAAGTTTATTTAAAATTCAAATAATCTTGTAGGAAGTTTTACACTTCATGATTCTGAATCATAAACAATGCTGGTAGTTGAACCTGTCTAGACTTTTCCCGGCAGAGCCTGCATTGCGTCGTGGAGAATCAGTTCATCTTGTTGGACTAAGTAGAAGTTTACAAATCACATCAAGAAAATCCACTGTAACAAACCCTTGTGCTGCCCTAAATATTGCATCAGCTGACTGTCCAAGGTACCGTGCAATAAATATGGAAGTTATTGAACTTGATACAGGTACTTATTTTTTAGTTGTACAGACTCTGTGTGTGGAATGTCTCCTTTAATAGCAGCACTAATGTTTCTTTGTCTAGATTTTGGCAGCACATTTTCTGGTGTGTTGACTGATGGACAAGGAAGAGTTCAAGCATTATGGTCAAGTTTTTCTGCTCAGGTAAGCAATACTTAATCATAATTTGAATTTTTCACTGTATAATAAAAAAATACTCATATTGTTTCATTGTTATCTCAGCTGAAATATGGTTGTAACTCTTTAGAAGATCATCAATTTGTTAGAGGTATACCCATCTATGCTATAAGCCTAGTACTTGATAAAATACTCTCTGGTGCTGCTGGACCTTCACTACTTATAAATGGCATGAAAAGACCAATGCCTCTTGTTAGAATCTTAGAAGTGGAACTTTATCCGACATTGCTCTCGAAGGCAAGAAGTTTTGGACTGAGTGACATTTGGATAGCGGTAATTTCTTTTTAATGTTGTTTTTAGTTATTGTCTGGAAATTCAAATTAGTTACGATATTTCATGTTTCAAATGTTTAGAATGCCTTTCATTGAGAAAAGAAAATCAGAATGTTTTAACAGTACAATCAGCAGCAATGCCCTTGAGTGCCCAATTTTCATCATATAAATATTGTAGGTTCTGAGAATTAGTAAGGCTTTTCCATGTATTTAAAAAGGATTTTATCATGGATTGTCCCGAATTCAAGGTTCAGTTCATCCAAGACCTTTCTCATGTTTTAATTAGTTAGCAAGAGGTTCCATGGTTTTAAAGGGGCGTTTTTTTATGAAATCAATTTGTGTGAAGATGATAGATAATTATTTATTGCCCATTTTACCATGCGACATTACCACCTTACACAAACTTTTAAAATCATATTCTTAAGAATGCATTTATTACTAAAAAGAAAATGACCGAATTGCTCTCCTTTTTTTTTAAGGGTCAAAATAGTCCCCAACTATATAAAAGTGTCAATTTGATCCCTTAACTCTTTAAATAGGAGCCATGTTAGTCCTTCCGTGGGATTATTTAGGTCTCTATTTAAAAAATCAAGAGACCAAAATTAGACTTTTAAATAGTTGGAGATCATTTTAATCTTTTGTAAAGAATCAGGAGATCATTTTGGTCCTTGTTTCTTACTAAAATATTACTATAATCTATTTTAATCTGTTGATTTTTCAAGCCCACTCATATTACTTGATATTAATGAAATATTTATATCTAAACAGTTTTTTGGGCTCTAGAATTTATGGTATACTATAGGTCATATTGTTAAAGACATTTTCCTTCTAGAATAATTTTACTTGTTGGGTAATGCATTACAGGCTCTTGCTAAAAAGGATCCAATAAGAAAGCAAGTCTTGCGTGTTAAAGGTTGTTGGGCAGGATCAAATGCTGAAAACCATTTAGAGCAAGGGGATATGATTCTAGCTATCAATAAAGTGCCTGTCACATGCTTCCGTGATATTGAAAATGCTTGCCAAGAGCTGGATCGTCTCAATGATAGTGATGGAAAGCTTAAGATAACAATCTTTAGACAGGTAAACCATTGTAACTCGTTATTCTCTGTATAAATAATTCTGTAATTAAAGTCTTTTATCTTACAGGGCCAAGAAATTGAGCTTCTTGTTGGGACAGATGTCCGAGATGGCAATGGATCAACATGCATGGTCAATTGGTGTGGATCCGTCATTCAGGATCCCCATTCAGCGGTTCGCGCCCTTGGCTTTCTTCCCGAAGAAGGGCATGGTGTGTACCTGGCAAGGTATTGTTTTATTTTGTCCATTTTTCATCATCTTCATTATAATTATATTTGTCCCTCAATTTTGTGTTGGATTTATGAATCTTTTTCCATTCTTCTGGTTGGGTACTGGAAGTGCTTGTAGTTCTTGCATGCACGAGCTTTTGTTAAAAATTCTAACCATGTTAATTTATTCTACTTCTTTTCTTCCTATTTCCATCTGCTTTTTCTGTTAGGGATTCATGCAATTTAGTTTAAATCCTTCATTGTATTCATTTTTCATGTAAATATAGAGAGGTTAAAGATAAGGAGCTGATCGGAATTCAAATATATGACAACTTTTTTATTCTATATATGAAAATAAATTAGTCAAGGAAAACATAATCCTGGCATGATTTCATCAAATATTATGTCAAACATGCGAGTTGATATGTCCTAAAATTGATATATACTGTTAAATTTCATCAGTGAAAGGAGTAACTCCATAGTTCAATTTTACTTAAATATATCTTTCATTTTAATTTAATAATTCCATTCAAATCTTTAGCCATATCGTTTTTGAACTTATATCTTTGTTATGGCATAGTAAGTTTTTCGCTTTTCTTAAACTAATATGGACATTGTTTCATCATCTCAATGGCAGAATGCAATATTTAGTTTACGGCTTTTCTTAACCTTATATGGACATTGTTTCATCATCTCAATGGCATGTTGCATATGTTTTGTGTGTGTGTGTGTGTTTAAGAAATTATAGTTCAAATACATAATCTCTGGTACACACTTTTTACATACCACTACCTGACTTTATCCAATTAACATTCTCTGCCTACTACTTAGTATATTATCCCATGAGCTTTGTATATGTATAGATTTTTATGGTTTGGCTGTACTTTTGCTCTAAGTTTGTCCTTGTGTCTACAAGGCACGAGCAACATTTTTTTCACTCATGGATCTTGTATTTGGTATGTAAAATTCTGAAATTGTTTTGAACGTTTTGGTAATAAAAATTTGATTCTCTGATATTATATGCCTAGATTTAACTTATATGCTCTTCACGAGAATGTCAGGATATTTTCTAAAAGATTGTTATGTCACAACCCGACCCGATAAGACCCATTGATAGGCAGGTCATATTGTGTTGAACTATGACAGACAAATCCCAAGATATAATTTTAAAAATGTTTTAAATTTCATCTTCCAATTTAAACTTTTAAAACAAATAATAACATAGTGCATAGTCACTAAAATATCCAGATTACTGAAATAAACTCATTCACAAAATCTCTTCCATTTCATTATCAAATGTCCATACACAATTATAGTACATGGTTATAGACAAAAGCTAAAGAACTGAATAATAAATATAAAACTAATCATGATTGTGTAAAAATCAACAAAAGAAGTACATATAATATAAGCATTATTAACTTCTTTCTTACGTAGAACTCTCCATGCATAGCATTTAACTTGAAACATTATCATTTGCTTTCTCAAAATCAATAAAAATCATATGTAGATCCTCCTTATTCTCTCTATACTTCTCCATCAAACATTATCATTTGCTTTCTCAAAATCAATAAAAACCTACCTGGCGTGAATCCAAATTGATTTTGAGAAACATTAGTGTCACAACGTAACCTATGCTCCATAATTCTCTCCCATAGTTCTAAACTATGGCATATTAACTTAATTCCTCTGTAATTCGCACAATCTTGTGCATCATTTTTATTCTTACAATAAGAATCAACGCACTCATTCTCCACTCATTTGACATCTTTTTAGTTTTCAAAATATTATTAAAAAGTTTAGTAAGACAAGAAATTCCTTCATCTCCTATGCATTTTCACACATCTATTGGAATATTATTAGGTCCAACAACTTTTTCACACTTCATTTTCGTTAAAGTCTCTTTAATTTTGGTTTAACTAATACGCCGATAAAAGCAAAAAAATCTTTATTTTCATTTAGGGTGCTAAGATCACTAAAGTCAATCGCATTCTCATAATCTTCATTGAAAATTTTAGCAAAATATATCATCCACCTTTATTGAATATTCTCTTCTAATAAAAGCACTTTTTGATCTTCATCCTTAATAGTTAATACTTGACTTGAACTGAATCTTTACTACTCTTATCACTTTATTTAGCTAACTTTATATATATATATATACTTACTACTATCTTTCGTCCTCCTTAGTATATAATCTATTTTATAAATGTTGACCTCTAATTGATTGAGCCAACCCTCGTTAAGCCCGACATGCTCCCACGATCTCCACATAACTCCCCATGTTCGCCCCTCTCACGACACAAAACGTCATACCTCTCCCATTCAGACAGACACGAAAACAGAAACCCCCCATGCAGTTGAACTTTTGGTTCTCTGGTTCTTACCTATGATCCTAGCCGCTGAGTCGCATTGACGGAGCCTAACTTGCTTGTGAGAACGGATTATACTATGTGCGAACGAAGCCTAGCTATCCGCCTTGCTTGTGAGAACGGATCTTACGGTCCGCCTTCGGCCATCGACCTGCTCGTACGATTCAGCTTCCACCTCCCGTTTGTCCATCGACATCCGATTACGAAACAAGAGACTTCGCCTCTTACCCTTCTAGACACGACGCCTCCGTCGACGTAAGACACCAATGGACAAGCCGCCCTCCAACCAAGTCCTGCCTCTCTCTATTTCTAAAACCCACACCCTCTCTATGTTTGAAACATGAATGAGGAGGTAATTAATAATATATATGTATGCATATAACAATTATAGATAAAATTAATATATATATATATATATATATATATATATATATATATATATATATATATATATATATATATATATATATATATATATATATATATATATAAATCAAGAAACAAAAATGTCTAAATCACTCAATTAGAGCATCATAAGACTATTTATGGGACCAAATTGCGTCTCAAAGCCCTCGGCCTTTGAATCCTATTCGGTTGGGTGGGTTTGAAGGGCAAGTGTCCTCCCTTACCTCCCCTCAAAAGGAGGGGACGTCGAGAGGATGCCGAAATTTTACTAGAAAACTACAAAATCGGCTTCAAAAGCTTGCCAAAAATTTCAAGGATTATTGGAAGATAATTTGGCAATTTTATAATAAATTTAATTTTTACACTTAATTTCTTAAATTGAGTGAACTTAAAAAAAATCTCACTTAATTGGTTAATCAATTTGATAACTAATTAAATAATTTTATTTAACTACAATAAAATTTAAAATATGTTTCATTGATTAATAAAGTAAAATGGATGAATTAATTTAAATCAAATTCTAATCAAATAATTTTAAAAAAACTAACGGTTAATTCTAAAATACAATTAAACTCTAAATTCATTATTTTTTAAAAGGTATGATTGATTAATTGAAAAAGCAAAACGTTAAATTCAAAACTTAACTTAAATTAAATTAATTAATTTAAAATAAAAAATCATTTAATTGACAAAACTAATTTATTAATTTTAGAAAAAATTTCAATAAAAAATTAGCCAATATTTAATTAATGAAACTATTAATTAATTCTAAACTTTTAAACTAATTAAATCTTTTGAGCAATTTTTTTAATTAATGACTTAATTAAATTAAATATCAATAAAATACATAAATAACAAACTGAGCGATTAAATTTTAATTAAAATTTAACTTTCGATTAATCAAATTAAAGTAATTAAAATGCAAAATAAAATAGAAAACATATCCAACCTAATTACAAGCTAACAATAGCTCTCCAAATTGCTTTCTAACCAGCTTTATGAACAACAACAATCTGAGCAAAATAAAACTCTCAACACATTCTCTGGCTTTTAATAGTAGCCCCTGCAGCTACCTGTGAACTCTCTTAGCTGTTGCAAGTACAATCTACCTTCAAGCAAACAAATATAGCATTAATATAGTGTATTAAATATAACTTATAATGTAAAATTAGTGCTAAACAGAGCAAAGCCGATACTTGTAAAAAGATTTAAGTGCTAATGTAAAGCTGGCCACGAGCACCTGCAAACAAGTAAACGAATGTTAGCACAGAATAAATAAAATTAATACTGGAAAGAGTAAAGCTAATGCTAAAGTAAAAAGTTACAAGCACAAAACAATAAGTACAATACTGAAAGCTAGAGTAGAAAACAACTGCTGACCAGTATGTATCAAAACAACGACTGCAGGCTAGTACTGAAGTAAAGCTGACTAAACAATATGGTGAAACTAGTGTTAAAATAGTGAAGTATGTAAAGCTATGTCCTCGCTAACCTAATCGCTAACCTAAACCCTATAAATCGCTTCTAATAGAAGTAATGAATCCTACTGGTAATTATTTCACTTATGTTCTGTGAAGTGTTTGGTAGCTTAGATTATAGGATTAGGTAGTAAGACTAACTTTCCAGGCTCTAGCTACTTTCAATAAAAGTCATAAGTCTAACTTTTAATGGAAAATATTTAGGTAATAGCATAACCTTAGACCCCTCTAACAGGCATCCTAGTCTATATGGCTAGGTTGTAAGCCCCACTATACGGGCCACTTAGCTTACAAGGCTAGGTCGTAAGACCCGTCGTCAAGTAACTTCTACATCTAGAAGTCATAGCACCTATCTGTCTGAACCAAATTGTTGGGATCTTAGCCTATAGGGCTAAATTGTAAGACCTATTATATAGGCCACCTCTAATAGAGGCTGTAAGACCCGTCATTATGACTACTTTCAAAGGAAATCAATAAGCCCCTACCCAAATCCAATCACATAGGCAATTCCTAAATGGGGCCGTAAGACCTAATTCAAATCTAAACTTTGGGCAACTTCTAAATGGAGCCACTAGTCCCAACCCAAACCAAACAACTTACACATATCCACTTCAGTCCACTCAAGATCCCTGATAGGAGGCAACCCATGACTGCTAATCAGATTCTCTGGACACCACGATAAATAATCGATATTGTTCGTAGACTAAAACCTACGGTATTCTCGGGATGACAAAACCATTGGATCTTGATCGGGTTTACCGTCATCCCCACAACCAGGGTTTAGAACATTTACACATTGTTACACACACATCTTCACTTTTGTCACTAATTAAATATATTTCATCCTTAATCAAGAGTACTCATCTATGCATTAGGAGGAGTAATTAACTATGAGGACTTAGGCTCATAGGAAGTAGAACCTCAGAACTAAATAAACCCTGACATTGCTCTTAGGGGAAATTTGGTTAATTTAAACTTCAATCCACCTCAGGGAAAATGGGACCTTAAGCTTGTGTAAGCAAGGTTTGTGTTTGAGTCCTCCATTTTGTTTTTTCTGAGCGAACAATAAATCATTAAAAGCTAAAATCTTTGCATTGCAAATTGCTTTTTGCTGATGATATTCTTCTTGTTGATAAGACTAGAGAAGGAGTTGAAGGTAAACTTGAATTATGGAGGTAAACCTTAGAGTCTTAAGGCTTTCGTTTGAGCAGATCTAAAACTGAATATATGGAGTGTATATTTAATAATAATAGATCTAGTGGGGGGATTGTGACTTTAGACGATCTAGTCATTAATAAGAGTACACGTTTTAGATATCTTAGGTCTATTTTCTTAAACTTCATTGATCATCCTAACAACTCTTTTATTATAATAACTATTTTCTTTGATCTCACATTTGTCATAACTTAAGGCGAGAGCTTAGAATATCAAGACCGGCATAGTTGATTAGATGATTGTTTAATCATTTCTAGATCTTTCATTATACAAAGAGCTAATATGTCATAATATTTTTTTGATGTGCAGATCATACACAAAATAATTCTAGTTCATACATATCAAATAAATGAAATCAAATACATATTATTATTAAATGTCTATTCTCCCTCACTACTCTTCTTCGATAGACAAATCCCTCTTTGTCACCAATTTAAAGAAGCCTTTCCTAAAATATTAATATTTTATTATGGCTAGAGTTAACAACAAAAGTCAATGGTTGATTACAATTTTATAATAGAAAAAGTTTAAAAATAAAAAATAAAATGGATAAGTGTTATTGTAAGGGATCATTACACCTTTTGTTTATAAAGAATTTACATAGATATACTACTCAGGTAAACTAAAGACAACATAATTTTGCAGAAGATAAAATTTTAGAATGTATTTGTCATATCATATATTTTAATATAACACCCATTATAAGAGCATCATCTAAAATTTGCACCATTAAGACAATCATTTTCTTTTTTGGAGTCTTTTTTCATTTCATGCATACGGGTATATTGTGTCCCCAACTAGTACTATAAAGAAGTGAACTCCTTTATTAATGTGCATATTATATTTCCTTATATTATATATTTTTTTAATTTATCTTATCTTATATTTACTTTTAAGTTTTTATATGCATGATTTAAATTAGATATTTTCACATTTAATATTTTTTAAAATATGAGGGTAGTTATGCAAGTGAAAGAAAGAAATCATTTGATTATTTCTTCAATGTAAAATAGTATTACAAACATTATCAAACATGCATACGAAGGGTCATATCAAGATAAATACATTAAATCATAAAAAGAATTACAGTCTGCAACTGCTACATGATAGAAATATAATCATCAACCTCAACTTTGATAACATGTTTTTTTCCCCTTTTCAATCATTCACTTCACCTCTTTACATGGAAAACCCTAGACTCTTGTTGAGAGACTGCACTCAGTATCCCTCTTGATGAGGTGTTCAGACGACCTCTTCCTCACCTTATACCTGTACTTGTAGAGAATAAAGTAATAAAATCCTAGCTTTCAGTTCTCACCATCATCACGCTCGATTAGGCAATTGGTTTCATTACTCATGTGGGTGTATGGTCGCATTGCATGGTGTCTTATTGTGATCATGCACATACTCTCTCCCACTTTTTTCTTATTTTTTTGTTTTTGTTCTCTTTTCTCTCTCTTTTTCAAAGGCAACATGGATGGCAGCTTTGCTTTTCTCGTTCTCCTTTGTCCATTGGTCTCTCTTAGTCGAAGACAGCGTTGAAAGCATTTTCATTTTCTTTCTTCCACTCTGTCTCTTTCTTTTTGTTCACTCCTCTCTCCCTATCCTTCTCTATTGTTGTGGCTTTCGCTCACTCACCCAATCCCTCCATTCTCTATATTACGCGAAACTGTAGCTCTCTCTCTCTCTCTTTGTGGATGATTCACTTCTCTTGATTCCCTCTTTCATTTTCATTGCTCATGTCATTGTATGAGATAGAACTGTAGCATCTGTTCCCTTTGAACTGGCGTGCCAGTTCATTTGTTAACCGGCTTAACAAGAATGAACATTATTGTATATATTAATATATGTATATGGAGGGAGGGATGCCACAATGAGCTTCTTCAATTATGTGTGGATTGAGTTACATTAATTTGTGTAATGATTTTACCATTTAATAAGCATTAAAAATAGAAGGATGATATAGAAGTATTATTTTAATAAAACTATACGCATATTTCATCAATGAAAATTATCTAGTACATGGAAGATGCCATTAACAACCTATGTATTTGTTTCCATGCTATTTGAAAGAATTTACACTTAGAAATCATATACAACTAATGTTATCACTTATCAAGCCATCCATTGACTTATTATTATTACTTTTATTTTTCTTTTTCATTTGATGATCAAACTGACATGTTGAAATCTGGCTTATTTAATGAGGAAAAAAAGAGTGGTAAGCTTTTATCTTATATTTGAAGGTCATAACATTAACAATTATATGGAAGGAGAATGATGATTATTCTCCTAGGAGAAAAAATTGTTATATATATATATATATATATATATATATATATATATATATATATATATATATGTCTTTGATCTATTTTCACCTTGTTTACCAGATGGTGCCATGGAAGTCCTGTACATAGATATGGTCTTTATGCCCTGCAATGGATAGTTGAAGTAAACGGAAAATTGACGCCAGATTTAGAGACCTTTTTGAATGTGGTTGAGGTATTCTATCTGAATTTTTTTAATATTCTACAAAATTGTTAAATTTTAACATATAACTAATACATAAGTATGTGGAATCAAAGCTAGACTTCTCAATGCCTGTGTCTAAGTTTTGATTGCTTGTTATAATCTTTTGTAAAGCAGGTTTATAAGTCATTTTCTCTCTTTTTCCCCCATTTTTTAACCTTACATTTGTATATGACTGAAAATTGTCACATTGATTCAATGACACATTTTAATAACTTTTCTGGTTTCTAAAATGGATATCCTTGAATTTGTTCTGAAGGCATAAAACTGAAAATACAGAAGATGCGAAACAACTTGAGCATTATGGAAATCAGAAATGGTAGCTGGAAACCACATTCTTTTTTGGTTTTTTACTAAGCACTGTAGTTGTGGTCTGGAACATGAATCCTGAACTTATGCTTAATATGTCATTATGCCATATTAAAAGATAATTTGGTTAGTTTTGTGTTGACTAACAAAAGAAAAAAATTGAACTCATGAAAGCAACCACCTCCGCCGGCCCCACCTCGCCAAATGACGCACCTCTTCGGAGCCATAACTCCCGCTCGACAGTTCAGTAGATAAAAGGGGAGAAAGGAACAAAGAAACGACACTTCCACTCTATCCTTCTCACGTCGCATCTATGTCGCTCAAGCCCTTCACATTTTCCCTCACCACCGTCGCCTCCTTCCGCTTCATCTCGACACCTCCGACTGGCCTGCCTCTGTGTCGCCGAACCGACCCAGACGAATTGACCCCGACACCTTCATACGCTGCCGACTCCGACGCTCGACCGACCCTAGCCGACGCTTCACACGCCCGGATCCTTCGACTCCTTCATTATCATCCGACTTCGTTCCTTCGCAGGGGGCGGAGAAACCGCACGCGTCGCCTCCTCCGCTCCTCGTTGTTGTTCGACTCTGTAACTTCGCAGAAGGAAGAGATTGCTTGAGCTGCTTCCTTGGCTCTTTGTTGCTGTTCGACTTCTGCTTCACGGGAGAAATAAAGATTGCATAAACCGCTCCTTCGGATCCTTAGTGGCTTCCAGACTTTGCTTCTTCGACTCTGCCCCCTTATTGTTATTTGGCTTCCTTGCTTTTGCAGGAGGTATAGAGATTACACAGAGTTATTTCTTCGGCTTCCTCTGTTATTGTTCGACTATGCTCCTTCAACGATAAACTTGATCGTGCCCGAGCAGACTCCATTCAAATTTTATTTTATTTTATAATATATAATATTATATATAAAATATATATACTATGATATACTATATTATAATATATTATTATTATTATTTATATAATATTATATATCTAAAAAAAGGAAAGAAGAAGAAATTAGAAAAATAAGAAACTTGCTAGCAGGTGTCGAAGACCCGCGCCATTGATCTTGGATCTGGGCGAATGGTTGTGAAATTTGAAGCTCCCATGCTATTGATCTTAGATCCGGTCGGGATGGTTTGAATTTGAAAACCCGCACCATCGATCTTAGATCTGGGCTTATGGTTTTAATTTGAAGATCTTACACCGTTGACCTTAGGTCTGGGTAGGAAAAAATTACGGCGGTGCCGTCCCGATTTCTCCCTCGGTAGGGAGGTGTCACGACCCGGCCCGGTTAGCTCGCAAGTGCGAGGCGGGAACAGAGATCGGACATAAAGAAGATAAAAGAAACATTACAAGACAATTAATATAATTCCAAAATGAAACATCAATATGAAGAAAGAGCCACTACAATCTCTTAACATAAAAATTTTCTCTTTTCTTTCATTCAAAAATCACCAATCAAGGGATTTAACATTAAAAGTACAAAAGTATACAATAAGAGGATCTACAAGTATAATCTTTCTCTTGCATTCTAGTTCTAATCCTCCTATACAAAACATCAAAATACAAAAGAACCTGCCGCCCGTCGTCTCCCTACGACGGTAAGTACGCGGAGGTTGCTCAGCCATTACCCCTTCCTAGTTCCTCCTGAAAAGTATCCCCACAACGAGGGTGAGTCTTATACTCAATAGGTGAGAATGGAAATTCAATTAAACATAAAATCAATGAAAGAAAACTTTAACATACATTGGGAAAATATATTTAGCAAAATATTCATCAATCTAAAACAAGTTGTGCTCAAAGGAAAGCATACCTTTACCTCAACTTTCAAATGCATATTCCTTTCATAACCTTTTCCTTTCTTTCTTTTTAAATCCATGCATCAAAGGATAATCTCATTTGCATGTAACATGTGTATGAAACATTCATAATAGCTTATTATGCATATAACTATATCACCCGTCTCAGGAGTATCACTTGTACTGATCAGGTACATATAAATTGGCCATTACCTTTTCCATTGGTTCATAAGAACCATCCTTTTCCATTGGTTCATAAGAACCATCCTTTTCCATGGCTCAAAGAGCCTCCTTTTCCATGTGATACTCCCGCGTCAACATGCACATACATTTAGTATTTATATAATCATGAAGATGCTCAATGTAGAACTATCCATAAGCTATGCAAGTGTATGTTTCCTCAAAGATGCATATGCTTGCTATGCTTGTATGAACATTGCATGTAAGGTAGAGAAAATCATGTAGAGCATGTGTAGGAAAAGAGTATGTAGTCCAATCATAAGTTGAGCATTTCATAAGGGAAACATTTGTAATTGCCTCAAGTATCCATAAACTTACAAAAACAAAGTTGAGACATAAGAGTTCAATTGAGCATAATTGATTTGGCAATATCTATGTAATTCAATGAAATAAAAGTTGTTTAACATTTAAAAGAAAATCCATTCCACCTACCTCAATCCGTGTAATCCTTTCTTTTGCCCAATCAACTCTTTTTCTTTCACTCAGTTTATATCTAAAAGAAATAATCAAAGAAAACATTAGTGACTAAATTCCTACACAATAAACTAAACCTTAACTCTAAAGTAATAAATATGACATTTCTATGTTTTGCTTAAGTTCCGATATAAACCCTTCCCATTTTCATGAAATCTCTCAACCCCTTTCTTCTCATTAAAAAGTTTAGGCCAATACTTTAGATTCTAAACATATAACACTCTTCTTTACCTCCAAAACATTCTTAAAATAAATTAAATTTTCGGAATTAAATAAATCAAAATTTAGAAAATATGTTTTTTTCATGCAAAACTCATACATTTGCTTCTAAAATCCTCCCTACAACCTATGAAAACCATGGAGGTCAAAAATATCATGATTGGGGAAAAACCCTAAATCCATAAACTCAAAAATTTCGTCGTTCATTCAATATTTTTCAATTAGAAGCTTTCTTAGGTTAATAGGAACCTCATTTGTGAAGACATTTCCAAAGAAACAACTTTTGAGCAAAACCCTAATTTTCCAAAACTCATATTTTCAAGAAATCAACTAGCATTAAGGTTTAGAAACATCCTTTAATCATTCTCTAAACTTTTCTCAAAAGAATCTTAAAGAAAACCTAATTTTTTCCCAAAGCCCTAATTCCCTTTCTTTAGAGAAAACTCATGGAAGAAAGGAGAAAACTCATGGAATCCACATACCTTGACCTTCTCTTGGATTTCCCTATGTTTTCCTCCAAGATCGGCCGCCGGAAACCCTCCACCCGAAGCTCCCGTCGCCTTGCCCGTCGCCTCTCCCTTTCCTTTGTCCGCTCGGTTTTGGCAAAACGGGCGAATGGGAGAGAGTGGGGGGAGATTTCGGTTTGCCTAATAGAGAGGAATGGAAAAGGCCTAAAGACCTAAATGCCCTCACTTAAGTAGATTTGGCTTAAGAAAGACTTAGGGGTAGAATTGGCATTTAGAAACTTCCAAATTTTATAATCCTCTAAATACACATAATTAATTATAAGTTCTATACATCAAATTTCTTAGAATTTTGCGCTCTAATTTATAAAATTATTTCCGTCGAAATCCGACAACTTCGAAATTTTCACTTAAACCTCGTCGCGGCGCTTTGAAAAGCGTGCGAGGTCTTAGACGGCATTTTCGGGTTTTACAATTCTCCCTCCCTTATAAAATTTCGTCCTCGAAATTTAATACATGCTCAAGAAATCATACCTTAGTCAAAAAGGTGAGGGTAGCTTTCCCTCATCTCTGATTCCTTCTCCCAAGTAGCATCTTTCTCCGTTCCATGCTTCCACATAACCTTGACATAAGGAATCTCTCTACTACGAAGCTTCTTAACATCATAATCTATGATTTTCTCAGGCTCCTCTACAAAAGTCAGATCTGGTTGGATATCTATAGCTTCAGTACTGATCTTCTGAGTTTCATCTGCAATGTATTTCCTCAAAGAAGATATGTGGAATACATTATGTACTCCACTCAAGTGAGATGGCAAAATCAATCTGTAAGCTACACTGCCAATTCTCTCTGAAATCTCAAAAGGGCCAACATACCTTGGACTTAGTTTCCCAACTTTGCCAAATCTCTTTACACCTTTCATAGGACTAACCTTGAGGAATACAAACTCTCCAACATTGAACTCCACAGATCTATGCTTGGCATCGTAGTACTTCTTCTGTCTATCTTGAACAGCCTTCAATCTATCACGAATCAGTCTTATCTTTTCAGTAGCATCATCTACTAAATCAGCTCCAACTATCTTTCTTTCTCCTGTCTCCGCCCAACATAAAGGAGTTCTACACCTCCTTCCATACAAAGCTTCATAGGGTGCCATACCTATACTTGCTTGGAAGCTATTGTTATAGGCAAATTCAATCAATGGAATGTGTGTCTCCCATTTACCACCAAAGTCCAGTACACATAATCTGAGTAAATCCTCCAATGTCTGAATAGTCCTCTCTGATTGACCATCTGTTTGTGGGTGTGAAAGGCTGTACTGAAAGTGAGTCTGGTGCCCATTGCCTCCTGAACTTTCCTCCACAATCTAGAGGTGAATCTCCCATCTCTATCTGAAACTATTGATCTAGGTACACCATGAAGTCTAACGATCTCATTAACATAAACACTTGCCAACTTCTCAACAGCATCAGATTGCTTGATAGGCAAGAAGTGTGCTGACTTGGTCAATCTATCAATGATCACCCATAGAGCATCATGACCAGTTCTGGACCTAGGCAATCCAACCACAAAATCCATGGCTATGTCTTCCCACTTCCATTCTGGTATAGGCAAAGGCTGCAATAAACCTCCTGGCTTTTGATGTTCCACTTTAACCATCTGGCAAACTGTACACTTAGCCACAAATTCTGCTACACTTCTCTTCATCCCTGGCCACCAAAAGTATTCCTTCAAATCTTGATACATCTTGTTACTTCCTGGGTGAATTGTATAACCTGAATAGTGTGCTTCCTGAAGAATGTCCTTCCTCAAATCTCCAACATCTGGGATACAAATTTTGCCTCTATACCGTAGTAGTTCATCCTCATCAAGTTCAAACTCCTCCACATGACCAACCTTCACCCAATCTAGGACTTTCTCAAATTCTGCATCTTGTGGCAAAGCTTCTCTTATCCTATCCTTCAATGTTGACTGAACAGTCATCTGATTCAAAGCAACAAACTCTGCATCATCAGGTTGAACTACAGAAATCTCTAACTTCTCCAAGTCTCTAATCAATTCAAGCTGTTGTGTAATCATCCAACTGGCACTGGAAGTTTTCCTGCTTAAAGCATCTGCTACAACATTTGCCTTGCCTGGATGATATTGGATATCCAAATCGTAGTCCTTGATAAGCTCCAACCATCTCCTCTGCCTCAAATTCAATTCTTTCTGTGTGAAGATATATTTTAAACTTTGATGATCAGTAAATACTTCACACTTCACCCCATACAAATAATGTCTCCAAATCTTCAGGGCAAAAACCACTGCCGCTAACTCCAAATCATGGGTTGGATAGTTTCTTTCATGGTTCTTCAGTTGCCTTGAAGCATAGGCAATGACCCTTCCATTCTGCATCAATACACAACCCAACCCTTTGTGAGAGGCATCACTATAAAGCTGAAAACCATCCGTCCCTGACGGAATGGTAAGCACTGGAGCAATCACCAAACATTGCTTCAACCTTTGAAAAGCCTCTTCACATTGATCTGTCCATACAAACTTCACTGCCTTTTGAGTCAATCTAGATAAGGGCATAGCTATACGAGAAAACCCCTCAACAAACCTTCTGTAATAACCGGCTAAACCCAGAAAGCTCCTGATCTCCGTCACAGTAGTGGGTCGTGGCCAATCTGCTATAGCTTGCACCTTGTGCTGATCCACAGAGATCTCTCCATTGCTAATCACATGACCCAAAAAGTGTACACTCTTCAACCAAAATTCACATTTGGAGAACTTAGCATACAAGTCATTATCCTTCAAAGTATACAACACTGACCTTAAATGGTTTGCATGCATCCTTTCATCAGGAGAGTAAACAAGTATGTCATCTATAAATACAATCACGAATAGATCTAAAGAATCCTTAAAGATTCTATTCATGAGATCCATAAACACTGCAGGGGCATTTGTTAGGCCAAAAGGCATCACTGTAAACTCAAAATGCCCGTATCTAGTGTTGAATGCTGTCTTTGCTATGTCCTCTTCTCTAACCTTGAGCTGATAGTATCCTGATCTCAAGTCTATCTTGGAAAACACAGAGGCACCCTCCAACTGATCAAACAAATCATCAATTCTTGGAAGAGGATATTTATTCTTTATAGTCAGCTTGTTCAATTCTCTGTAGTCTATGCAAAGCCTTAAACTTCCATCCTTCTTTTTCACAAAGAGCACAGGAGCACCCCAAGGCGAAGTGCTAGGCCTGATAAATCCTTTACTAAGCAATTCCTCCAGTTGATCTTTCAGTTCCTTCAGTTCTTTTATGGCCATCCTATAAGGGGCTTTAGCAACAGGATCTGCTCCACTAACCAGTTCAATGGTAAAATCAATCTCCCTGCTTGGAGGCATTCCAGGTAAATCATCTGCGAACACTTCTGGATACTCTTGCACAACAGGTATCTCCTCTAACCTCCTCTCTTCTTTCTTTTCCTCCTTAACATAAGCTAGAAAGCCTTCATTACCTTTCCTCAATAATTTGTAAGCCACCAACGAAGAGACTATCATGGAAGTTAGGCCTCTTTCTCCTACAAATTTGAATTCTTTCTCCCCTGGCATACAGAATTTAAGTTCTTTCTTACTACAGTCTATGGTCACAAAGTGACTAGACAACCAATCCATCCCTAGGATCATATCAAACTCCGTTAAGGGCAATAACATAAGATCTGCGCCCAATTTCTTTCTATCACACACAATCAACTCCACATGACACCCTTTGTTGGTTTCCAACTGACTCCCATTAGGCATCAAAACAGATAAGGGTCTGAGCTTAAATGAGGAAGATAAACCAACAGACTTAACAAATTCCTCCGAAATGAAAGAATGAGAGGCTCCCGTATCAAACAATACCTTAACAGGCTTGTTACAGACAAGTATCGTTCCTAGATATCATGCATGTAACATAACATAAAGCTTAAAAATTTACTCATAAATCATAAAGGAATCTATTAACATTATATTAAATGCATACCTGTGATAACATCAGGAGAGTCTTTTGCTTCTTGTTGTGATATTCCATAAACTCTTGGTTGAACCGGGGGACGAGCTTGGCCTTGTGATGGGGTAGATCCAGTAGACTCTACAGTTCTTGGCCTGCCAGCTGTCCTCTGAGGAAAAGTGTTTCCTGTTCTGGCCGCTGGGGTAGACTTCTGTCCCAAGGTAGGGCAAAACTTTGCCATGTGCCCTGGCTGATGGCACCAAAAACATGTATTGGTGCCAGAAAGGCACTCTCCCCTATGAGCCCTTCCACATTTATTGCACATAGCAGATGGAGGAGTACTGCTCTCTGAAGTGTTGGGCTTGGGCTTCTTCCAATTTGGCCTTCCAGAATGAAAAGATTGTGCAGGCCTTGATTTATCTTCATACTTCCTCTTCTGGAAGTCTCTCTTCCTCTGAACACTCTGATAATCAAGCTCAACCTTCCGTGCTTTATCAACTAGTTTAGAGTAATCTTCAATCTCAAAAGCAACCAATGGCTGTCTAATGCTATCTCTCAAGCCACAGAGGAAACGGTGGCATTTCTCCTCTGCATTAGGGATCAGATGAGAGGCATACCTAGATAGCATTGTGAATTCAGCCTCATACTCTGCAACAGTCTTATCTCCCTGTACCAATCTATTGAATTTGTCTTGCATTGATCTCCTGGCAGTCATTGGTACAAACCAATCTCTAAATACTTTGACAAATTCCTCCCATGTGATTTGACTGCTAGATCTCCCAGTAAAGGTTTCTTCCAATTGTCTTCTCCACCATCTGTTTGCCTCCCCCTTGAAGGCATAAGTAGCTAAGGCTACCCTCCTATCCTGAGGGCATAGCATCCCCTCCAAAATCTTCTCAACTTCCATTAACCAGTCCTCTGCTTCAATAGCTCCACCTCCCACAAATGATGGTGGCTTCATGTCCTGAAATAACTTTAAATACTTGTCAATTGGAGCACTTCCACTACTTCCAGCTTGAGTCTGCGTATTCCTTATCATCCCCGTCATAGCCGCCATCATTTGGGTAAAAGAGTCCAAAGTAGCATTAATGCTACTACCTTGTGGCTCCACTACTGAAGGTAGGTCTCTCCTAACCTCTCCCGTGTTGCCATCAGTGGCATCTGGTTCAGGTTCCTCAGCCCTGAGACATGAAGCAACAAAGCAATCTAAGCAAATAAATACACAAACACCTTACACTTATTCTAACCTATAAGATCTTCCTATCGGCTCTTTCATGAAAATCAGTATCCTCAAATCCTTGCTCTGATACCACTCTTGTCACGACCCGGCCCGGTTAGCTCGCAAGTGCGAGGCGGGAACAGAGATCGGACATAAAGAAGATAAAAGAAACATTACAAGACAATTAATATAATTCCAAAATGAAACATCAATATGAAGAAAGAGCCACTACAATCTCTTAACATAAAAATTTTCTCTTTTCTTTCATTCAAAAATCACCAATCAAGGGATTTAACATTAAAAGTACAAAAGTATACAATAAGAGGATCTACAAGTATAATCTTTCTCTTGCATTCTAGTTCTAATCCTCCTATACAAAACATCAAAATACAAAAGAACCTGCCGCCCGTCGTCTCCCTACGACGGTAAGTACGCGGAGGTTGCTCAGCCATTACCCCTTCCTAGTTCCTCCTGAAAAGTATCCCCACAACGAGGGTGAGTCTTATACTCAATAGGTGAGAATGGAAATTCAATTAAACATAAAATCAATGAAAGAAAACTTTAACATACATTGGGAAAATATATTTAGCAAAAAATATTCATCAATCTAAAACAAGTTGTGCTCAAAGGAAAGCATACCTTTACCTCAACTTTCAAATGCATATTCCTTTCATAACCTTTTCCTTTCTTTCTTTTTAAATCCATGCATCAAAGGATAATCTCATTTGCATGTAACATGTGTATGAAACATTCATAATAGCTTATTATGCATATAACTATATCACCCGTCTCAGGAGTATCACTTGTACTGATCAGGTACATATAAATTGGCCATTACCTTTTCCATTGGTTCATAAGAACCATCCTTTTCCATTGGTTCATAAGAACCATCCTTTTCCATGGCTCAAAGAGCCTCCTTTTCCATGTGATACTCCCGCGTCAACATGCACATACATTTAGTATTTATATAATCATGAAGATGCTCAATGTAGAACTATCCATAAGCTATGCAAGTGTATGTTTCCTCAAAGATGCATATGCTTGCTATGCTTGTATGAACATTGCATGTAAGGTAGAGAAAATCATGTAGAGCATGTGTAGGAAAAGAGTATGTAGTCCAATCATAAGTTGAGCATTTCATAAGGGAAACATTTGTAATTGCCTCAAGTATCCATAAACTTACAAAAACAAAGTTGAGACATAAGAGTTCAATTGAGCATAATTGATTTGGCAATATCTATGTAATTCAATGAAATAAAAGTTGTTTAACATTTAAAAGAAAATCCATTCCACCTACCTCAATCCGTGTAATCCTTTCTTTTGCCCAATCAACTCTTTTTCTTTCACTCAGTTTATATCTAAAAGAAATAATCAAAGAAAACATTAGTGACTAAATTCCTACACAATAAACTAAACCTTAACTCTAAAGTAATAAATATGACATTTCTATGTTTTGCTTAAGTTCCGATATAAACCCTTCCCATTTTCATGAAATCTCTCAACCCCTTTCTTCTCATTAAAAGTTTAGGCCAATACTTTAGATTCTAAACATATAACACTCTTCTTTACCTCCAAAACATTCTTAAAATAAATTAAATTTTCGGAATTAAATAAATCAAAATTTAGAAAATATGGTTTTTCATGCAAAACTCATACATTTGCTTCTAAAATCCTCCCTACAACCTATGAAAACCATGGAGGTCAAAAATATCATGATTGGGGAAAAACCCTAAATCCATAAACTCAAAAATTTCGTCGTTCATTCAATATATTTTTCAATTAGAAGCTTTCTTAGGTTAATAGGAACCTCATTTGTGAAGACATTTCCAAAGAAACAACTTTTGAGCAAAACCCTAATTTTCCAAAACTCATATTTTCAAGAAATCAACTAGCATTAAGGTTTAGAAACATCCTTTAATCATTCTCTAAACTTTTCTCAAAAGAATCTTAAAGAAAACCTAATTTTTTTCCCAAAGCCCTAATTCCCTTTCTTTAGAGAAAACTCATGGAAGAAAGGAGAAAACTCATGGAATCCACATACCTTGACCTTCTCTTGGATTTCCCTATGTTTTCCTCCAAGATCGGCCGCCGGAAACCCTCCACCCGAAGCTCCCGTCGCCTTGCCCGTCGCCTCTCCCTTTCCTTTGTCCGCTCGGTTTTGGCAAAACGGGCGAATGGGAGAGAGTGGGGAGATTTCGGTTTGCCTAATAGAGAGGAATGGAAAAGGCCTAAAGACCTAAATGCCCTCACTTAAGTAGATTTGGCTTAAGAAAGACTTAGGGGTAGAATTGGCATTTAGAAACTTCCAAATTTTATAATCCTCTAAATACACATAATTAATTATAAGTTCTATACATCAAATTTCTTAGAATTTTGCGCTCTAATTTATAAAATTATTTCCGTCGAAATCCGACAACTTCGAAATTTTCACTTAAACCTCGTCGCGGCGCTTTGAAAAGCGTGCGAGGTCTTAGACGGCATTTTCGGGTTTTACAGGAGGAGATTGTCGAAATTTCGAGAAAAATACATAACATTTTGGAGTAATTATAGAGCAATTAAATTTGAATATTTGATTAATTAATTAAAAAAAATCAAAATATGAGAGCATTTTAAATAAAAAATTTAAGTTTGAGAGTTTTTTTTTTTTTTTTAAAATTCGAAAGTTTTAAAACTGAGATTAATACAATTAACTAGAAATTTTGATTTTTTTTTTGTTAGTTGATTAATTAAATTAATTTTGAAGAAAATGCAGGAAAAGAAATATTATTTGCATTAATTGACATATACAAGTAAACTCAAATCTCAATACAATCCTTAACAAACCCTAAAACTCTCCAAATAAATAACACTCCAACCCCTGATGGGCTCCAACCCCTATAACTGTATCCCTTGTGGCTACGAGCAACTGTAACTATCTGCAAGCTCCCTGAACAGCTGCAAGTATCACTTACCTGCAAACAAAAAAACAAGAATCAGTGCATCATAAATTAATGCTATAAAATAATAAATCTAACTACTACTAGTAAGACAAAAGTACTGAAAAGTAAGAAAAGCTAAGTACGAAAAAGCTAGTAAAGCAACAGTGCTGAAAAAATAGGTAGAGTAGTGGACTACTGTAGCAGTAAAAAGACTACGAGCACAGAACAACTAAAACACTAACGCCAGTGTCAGAACTCCAAAGTGTCAAAATCATAAACTCAAACCAACTCAAATAAGTACAGAAGAAATCTTCAAATATTATACAAGCAACTACTTTCTATTCAAACAATTAAATTTAATTTACGAGCAGCCTTGTTTATAAGAACTTGGTTGTAATACTCATTCCCTGGCAACTTTCAAATGAAAGTCGTAAGTCCGACCTTAGGGGAAATTTTTAGGTAGAAATTGACCTAATCCCTAAACCCTAATTAAAACACCGGCCACTTCTGATAGAAGTCACAAGTCCGACCTCTGAGGGAAATATTTAGGTGATAATACAACTCTAGACCCCTCACCCGGGCATCCTAGCCTATAGGGTTAGGTTTTAAGACCCACTAGCGGGCTACTTCTAAGTTAAGTCATAAGTCCCACATCTTAGAAAAATTGTTAAGTAAAAAGTGATGATCTTAAACCCCAAACAATTAAATTTAAACAAATTGGCATCTTAGTCTTAAAGGATTAAGTTGTAAGAACCGTTTTTCAAGCTACTTCATAAGGGAAGTCATAAGACCTACCCAAACAATTAAAATCTTCGGGCAGTCTTGTCATAGAGCAGTCTTGTTATAGAGTTAGGTTATAAGACTCATCTTTGGACAACTCATAAATAGAGCAGTAAGCTCCATTCCAAAACAAATTCTTGGGCTACTTTCTATGAAAGCTTTAAGTCCCAACCTAAATCTAAATACGTGGGCTCTTCCTAAATAAGCCATAAGATCCGCTCCAAATCAAACTCCTAGGTTACTTCTAAACGAAGTCATAAATCCCAAACTAAATTAATTTTTGGGTATTATAATAGATGTAAAACCCAAAATACCCAATAAAATTAAAACTCATATTTAATCACTTCAGTCTACATGGGATCCCTGAGAAGAGAGCCCATGGCTACTAATCAGATTCTTTGTACACTATGGTCAATAATTGTTAGTGTTGGTAGATTGAAATATACGGTATACCCGGGACGATGGAACCATGGGATCTTGATCGGGTTTACCTTCATTTTTCTCAAAATGGAGACTAAATAACCTAAAAATTTATTTCATCATTAATCGAGAGTTCTCTCTTACATGTTAAGAGCGGTAATTAAATATGAGTGCTTGCGCTCATGGGAAGTAAGGACCCCAGATCTTTAAATCCTGACACTATCCTCAGGGGAAATTTGGTTAATTACAATATTACTTAAGGAAAATGGAATCTTATGGCTGCAAAGCGGGATTCATGCCTTCATGACTTTTTTCTTGAGCCAACATTTTGTTTCATGCCTAAGCCGTTAAACCGTTATAAAAAAACCGACTACCCTCATAACACCAGCCACTATGATGAGTTTTTTAAAGGATATTGCTACACTTGAGAAATTCAATGGGCCCAACGCAATGTTGGAATTGAAATGAAAGGGCTCTTTGATTTCTTATGTGTTTCTTGGATGCAGCGGTTAACAAAGAAATTAAATATAGACAGGATTATTCTTGACATGATGTTGAACATCTCTATAAAATACAGAAGATTAAGGATTTCATAAGGAATTTACGTCGTCAAAGAAAGGATGCTTACAATCATACAATGGTTACTAAGTTGGCTTTATGTAGATCTGGTTTGGACGGTTTTTACTTCTCAATTCATTACATTCAATTCAAGTCTTACGAAAGTGTATGACTAACAGAATTTGAATGTTTACTGTAGTTAAAGTTTAGGATGAACAAAGGAGTATGTCTTTTGACTATAAAGTTTCATGTGCCTCGGAAAATACTCTTCAATTCTAGGTTTGATACTAGGGTAAGGAATTGGTGGTGCGGAAAGTTGTGGATCCACGATATTCTCCCAAAAGTTCAACCTTAAGCACCTGATGTACAGTGTTTTAAAGTTTGAAGGGGGACATCTACACATCTTGCTCATTTGGAATGATGTTTTGGAAATGAGTGCCCATGAAATCTGAAACTGGATCACTTGAAAGCATTTGGCCTTTGAGTAATTGTCAGTTTATGGTTTGACACAAAATGCTATTACACATGTCATGTTTTGGAGTAAAAGGATACTTACTATTAGCAATTAAAGAATTCCTTGCTGGATGTTGATCTCGAGAGCAACTCCGAGGATGAGTCAATTACACATGACGAAAGCAACGAGCAAAAGGCCCGACATCAAATGAAATTTGTCCAAAATGCTTCGACCAAAAGTCAAAATCACCAAAACAGCATTCATTCTTGAAATGGATAGAACTTGGGTGTTCGGGACAATTAAAACAACTAAGATTGATCCCCATATTCATTGGGGTGTTTGCATGCCAAAAATAAAAAATTTGTGAGTGTGAAACAAAGATGAAATCAATGGGTGCGAACAACAAAAATTTGGCAATCAAATTAATGCACGAATAATATTAATAGAATTTATTATTATTTTCATTTTTTAATATTATATATAATTAATTTAAAAAAAGGAATCCAAATCAAATCAATTAAATTAAAAAGTAATTAATAAAATAATAGAAGAATATGAAATTTATCCTTTTAGCTGCTATGAGGCAGCTTTTCAGAAAAGAAAATAAAGACAAAAAAGGGAAAAATAAAACTAAAAAGAAATTTTAAAAATTAAAAAACTGAAGTACCTAAAACCCT
Source organism: Dendrobium officinale (assembly GCA_019514585.1). NCBI lineage: Eukaryota > Viridiplantae > Streptophyta > Magnoliopsida > Asparagales > Orchidaceae > Dendrobium > Dendrobium officinale. The sequence continues at coordinate 12,043,277 of CM033682.1, forward strand.
CGCACATCCTCTCATTCCCACTCACAAAAATTTGCCCCCCACCCTCCCTCGACCACTTGCGACCCCTGCCCCGTCCTTTATCATGAGGCATGCACCTGACGTCTGCCACGATCAAGCCGCAACCTGGTTGCTGATCACATCATCTTCCTCTTCCCTCTTCTGTCTTCTTCTTCTTGTGCATCGCCAAGTTATTACCTCAGCAAAAGAAATGCATTTTGGGTTAGCAACTTTTTGAGTCTTGTCTGATGGTATTGTAGACGAACTATAGTTCATAGGAGGATTTATACTTCCTAGATGAAAATGAGTTAGAATCAGATATAGCATCACGCATGGAGCACATGAAGTTGGATAGCGACTATGAACCTCCATCTGAATCATCTAAAGCAAGAAATGTTGACTCTGAAGAAATTGTTTCATCAGATGAAAATGAGTCAAATGAAGTGGTCTAAATACAGTTGAAGAGTGGTAAGGTTTCCACCTCCATCAAAAAAAGGATCATCAAGCAAAAGATAAAGAGAATGATATAGTTATCAATGAATAAATCATCACCAAGGATGCCAAGAGGAAATCCACTACTTCAAATAAAGGGGATAGATTATAACATCTCATCTCATCTAAGAAAGATCCTAACACAACTCAGCATATATGAAGCTCTCTTAATGTCCTAAGATCTCTATTAGATTTTGATCCGGGGTCTCAAAGGCTAGGAAAGATATAAAGCATATTTCGTTGAGATGTTTGATTGAATTTCTACAAACACAATGAATTAGTCATCGAGATCTCTAGAGAAGACCTCATGCTTGGAATGGCAGAGCATAATCACCCTCTTTATTTCATGGAAAAGGGTGAGGGCATCATGATAAGTCAGATCCTGATTGACCTAGATTGGAGGGGTTAGGTTTGACAATCTAAAAATCAGCTCCTTAATTACTGTGCCTTTAATCAATCTCGTAATACACCTTCTGCCAGCTTGCAACCATAAAATGATAAAATCTTCCATCGACGGGCATCCTGATGCACACATTCCCTAATGACATGCTACAGCTAGCTCTTTCTTTCTATCCTGGAGCCACTACTTTCCTAATGTGTGGAATAAATTTAAAACTTTGCATGCATTACATACCTTATTATAATTAATTGGGTCTATTTTATTCCCTTTTTTTCCTTTCTCCCTTGGGGTTTTTTATGGCTTTATCTCTACACTAGTTTATTTATAAATCAAGACCCATCAATTTGGCTAGGTTCTTTCCTATAAGTATCATACATATTCTATCACTTGGAATAAGAAAATTATATAGTATTCTTCTCATATTTTTCAGTAATTTTTTCATGAAAAATGTTGTATGTCCTTTCAGAATTTATCTTTTCAATTTGATGTCAATTTGACCCCCTTTATATCAATGGCTCATCATGGAGCCCCATCCATGAATTCCATCATGTTACGTGTCTTCAAAATCTTGATATTTAGATCTGATGTAACTGAAAGCATTAGGTAAAACAAGCGCAGTAAGTGAATGATTACAGCAAGGTCAAACGCCCTAGTATAATCTTTAAACGTGCTATAAAATTATATATGGCAAATACACCAAATTGAATGCCATTAAGGTTTCGTTTGGGACGTCTTTCTTAGTGCTTCTTAAAACAACTTTTTTTATAAAATTTTTAATTTTTGTACTAGAAAGCTACTTCAAAAAGCAGTAAAAAGCCATCATCCCAAAAGAAGCATAAATATTCCACTAGGACAAAAGAGCATGTGGTTTCTGAAGATTAGTGTATGTCTAATTTAGGTTTATTTCATATGGTATAAACCAGGAGGTTTAAAGCTGTCAGAAGATGAAGCAGGTTTAACGCTCTAGGGTTTTAGTGAATAGAAGAAAGTAGCTTCTTTTGACCTTAGGCTTCGTTTAGGACGACTTTCTTACTACTTTCTAAAGCAGCTTTTTAGTACAACAAATTTTTAAACTAAAAAACTACTTCAGAAATAGGAAGAAAGCTATCCCAAACGAAATCTTAGTCTTCACTTGGCTCTTCTATTTCATGAAGCTCTCTAAATCTCAGATAACATTTTGGTGATGTATTTTTCTCCAGGGACTGGAGCATGGGGAGTTTGTGCGTGTGAAGACGGTTCACTTGAATGGGAAGCCTCGAGTGCTCACTCTAAAGCAAGATCTTCACTATTGGCCTACTTGGGAGCTTAAATTTGATCCAGATACTGCAACTTGGCGTAGGAGAATGATCAAATCATTGAATTCCACAACCTGAGAGTCTCAACAAATGGTATTAATGCACTTCTACTGGAGCTTTTGGTTACAGATTGCATTGCTAGAAGGTTAAAAAAGTATTAAACACTGTACAAGATTTGATTGCGTATATTTATTTGTATACACTTATAGTTGTTTCAGGACTTGCATAAAATTTTAGTGTAGAAATGACTGGTTATGTAACTACTGTCTGTGTTAAGCACTCGAGTCTGTACCTATATAGAAAGTATTACCAAAATCCATATCAGGTTTCTTAAAATCTGTTATGTATAATTCATCTATAATTTTATTTTCTTTTTTGTTTCTCTAATTGCTTTGAGAATTTGATTCTTTGAGAGGAACTTTTATTTGATCTGGTGAACGTAACTAGAGCTACGTTCGGCCGACACTGAGATCGCAGGCACAAAACAAGAAATACCGAGCAATACCAACAATAACGAGAAATATCATTATGTGAAGACCAAATACCGAGCAATACCGAGTAATTCCAAAAAACATCGAGTTTTTTTTTTTAGAAAAACTCGGTATTTTTTGGAATTACTCGATATTACTCAGTATTGATCTTCACAAAGCAGTATTCCTCGTTATTAACAAACAATACCTAACAATATCAATCAAATATCTAACAAAAACCGAGTAACAATTTTCCGACCGAAGATAGAGCTACATCCAATCAGAGGACATAATAAAAGTTCCTTTGAAAAGGCCTATTGTTGGTAAATATTAATTTTATTAATATTAAAGAATCATGGTTTATTAAAAAAAAATATAAAATAAAAAATAAAAACCAAAAACAGAAGCCTGGTTTATTAATTTTTAATCTAGATAAATTATAATTTTGTTAAAGAAATTGTGTGTGATAAATGATTGTCATTGGTAAAGCATTTTAATAAAAAATTAATTTTAAAGAATTTTATATTGTCAAACTATACTCATTCTTTTTATCAGAAACGCAAATAATTAAATCATTATAAAAATTAATGGGGCTCAAGCAGTGAACAATACTTACATAATAAATCAAAATTTAAAAATCTAGCAATGATTGTACATAATTTCAGCTGAAAATTTTAAAATACTATGAAAACTTTATCTATTAATTTTATACATTTTCAAGAACAAATCCTAATAAAGATAAAGACCAGTTCATTGATCAAATTTTCTTACATCCATCAACAAATCTTAAACTTCATTTGGGACTCTTTTTTAAATTAATTTTTTACTATAAAAATTTCAAATTCAAAAATTTTTTTTATTAAAAAACAGTTTTAAAAAGTAAGAAGAAAGCTGTCTCAAAAAAAAGCTTAATCTATAATACATATTTGATCCTAGAAGTAGAAGAAGCCTAAATTTGACAATAATATAACACATTGGTGTTTGCCTCCCATAACGAAGTAAAAGAGGATTTTACAGATGAAATTTGTTCTATTGACAAATCGAATCATAAGAGGAACACCCTCAGATGATGGAAGTGAATTAAAATGGCAAAATGAAGCAAAATTAGGTTTCGTTTGGGGCGGCTTTCTTACTGCTTCTTAAAGCAGCTCTTTAGTATAAAAATCTAAATTTTTATACTAAAGAGCTGCTTTAAAAAGCAGTAAGAAAACCGTCCCAAACAAAAACTTAGACTTTCCCCATCTGATTAATTACAAACCGAAGGAGCTGCGCATCCTTTAAGGTATCTTCCCTCCACGCCTGCACAATCTCAGTTTAGTTCAAAGAATCAAATTTCTAGAAAGTTCTGATAAAACAATCAGATATCACCAAATAAAAAACAAGGAAAAAGCTCATCATACAAATTCTAAATATTCAATAAAATACAACTAGAAGGGGATAAAGGCCATAAGCATTGTATAACAAAAAAGGTTTTCATTAGAGATCTTTTGTTGTGTGCTATGAGCTTCCCCCTGCAATATTTATTAAGCTCTTTCAATTTGTATCCCTTCATTTTTTCCAGCTTCATTCATCTCTCTTTTATTATTTGGTGGGTATCCCTCATTGAACAAACTTATTTTTTACTGAAATTTTTTTTCTTGCTTATTTATGTCTTATTGATGTTTGATTTTATTAACATCAAAAAGAAAATTTCTTGTGTACAATCTTAACTTTGTAGATGAAATTTAAAATTGTAATCAAAGCTCATTTGGCCCTCAAAGATATGTCAAAATTTTGATATTTCTATTATTCTCAATAAAAATTTTTATTTCAAATCATCATATTATATTGGTCCTATTTGATCAGATTTATGTGACTTTCAATCTGCTTCTTCCTCTTTTAAGTCCTTTGTAATTTTTCAGAATACTATTACTACAAATTTTTTTTGTAAGACACTTAAGAACTCCAAAGTTTTAATCACTATCAAACCTAGTAAGTCCGAATAAGAGTTAATAATTTTCTAAATTCAAGCTAAATCAACCCAAACCTAAACCACAAAACACCACCACCCCCTTACCTCCCCATTGACTTTTTAACTTATATTCAAGGTGGTCAAATCACGATCAACCATTTCTCAAACCTCATCAAATGATGACCCTATTTCCAAAATAAATTTTCATATCCATGAGTCAATTACTCATTACACCAAACCCCAAACAAATGCATCCCTGATGATCTCTTCTGCTAAAAGCACAATTTGGCACTCCCATTAAAAGCTCAATGGCCCCAAAATAATATATTGTATTTCTGATGTATAACGGGTAGCAGGCTTTGCTAAGGAGAGGATCTCCTCTCCAAAAAAAATCTAACAGCAAGACTAGGTAAGGCCTTGGGAAATTTCAGGCTTGATGGAGAAGAGAAAAGCTGAATAAAAATTCTGCCTACAGGAATTCTGGACAGTAAACTTCTTTCTCTTAAAATCTGAAAACCGTTTCAGATTTCAAATAAAAATCTAAAATTTGCTGGAATCTCAAAACAACCAAGGATTCGTGGAGTTCCCTTTGATGGAATCTCAAAACAGCCAAGGATTCGTGGAGTTTCCTTTGCTGGATATTCCCAAGAGAAAAGAAAGGAAATCTGGATAGATTTTGGCCAGATCCAGTGAAGGGGGAACACAACAGGATGTGGGGAGGAATTGGGGAATTATTGCCTTATTCCAACTCTCAGCCTAGGGAAGCAATTAATGGTTGGAGCTTTGATGTCCCGGCTGGTAGGAAGGAGGAAAGGAGTAATTTAATGCATTGGGGAATTAATTCCTAATTCATTATGCAGGGGCCGGCGGCATGCATGAAATAGGAAATTTAATGGATTTTAAATTCCCCAAAATCAGTGAATTGATTTGGGGGATTAAAATAGGAATTAAAACTGAGATGGGAGTAATGAGGTGATTTGATGCTCTTAGATTTGAATATAAAATTCAATTGAATATAGAATTCAAATGAATTTAAATTAAGAAGGAATTCATGGCATTTAATTCATAATGCAAATTTGAATTTTGAATTTGAAATTCAAATAGCATGCAATCAAATCTCTTAATGAAGCATTAAAGTAGAGGGGACCACCAAGGGGGCCGGCGGCATGGTGACGAAGGAATTTGGATTTGGTGCCATGTGTACAAACTTGCTTAAAATGATTTTAAACTTAGGAAATTATTTAATTAACTCCATTTGAATTTGAACTTAAATCTTGTTAACTTAAGAAACTTTCCTAAAATAGATTCACTAATTTAGGAAAGATTTCAAAATTCAAAATGTTTTGAATTTGAATCCCAATTTAGCCATGAATTTTATCAAACCAATTAGGCAAGGGGAAGCAAAAGGGGATGGAGGCTCGGCGGCAATGAAATTGCTCCGGCGGCAAGGGGCTTGGGTATGGGGGCTTAGCCGTGAGGTGGATAGGGGAGGAGGAGGAAGATGACGAATAGGAGCAATAAGAAGGGGCAAAACAAAAACAAAGATCGAAACAAACGATAGAAGATAAAAACGAAAGATACAGGATAAAAACCGCGAGCCTTTGGACTCTTCCAAAGACTGATGAGTGATTCTTTGCCCTTCTCCAAGGGACTTCAAATCACGAGCCCGGACCCATCCTGCGGCTGGCAACAACTCTGATTCCTCTCCATAGAAATCTCATTATCATCCTCTCACAAGAGCACAAGTGTGGAACACAAATTTCTTTTCTTTTTCATATCAATCTTCATCCCCATTACAATAGCTAAATGCCCTATATATAGGCCACAACATGAGAAATTCAAAAATTACAAAATTGCCCCTTGGGCCATAACACTCACATAAAATATCCTAGGGGTAAAACATGAAATATATTAATTAAGAACTAAAATTCATAAAAATAAATCATAATTGAAGGTTTAAATTATAGCCGTCGATTTACGACGCCTCCTGTGATAGATGCACCAAATCTTCGTACCGATGTCCGCATCAATTTCCCATTACATTTGATCTTTTACTATAATCCCATAAACTCCACAAACTTAAACCTTCATAAATTCCCATTAGGTTCATACTTTTCATCTCTCTTTTCATTTTTTGTACATCTTTCTTTATGGACTATCACTCTTATATTTCATGCCCTTCAAGGAAAGCTTGTCATTTTTCTAAATCTTATAATCACTTTAACAAAAAGATTGGTTATCATCCTTCGAGAATATTTTTATGATAGATATTTTTATTAAAATTCCCCATTTTGTCGAAAATATTTGCCAAACCATTCATATGACCATAATTTTTACCTCATGATTCATATTCTACCAAAAAGATCATACTCGTTGCTCATGGAACAATTCACATGATTTTTATTATGATCATCGTGACCATTATCACCCTTCAAGCTTAACATGTAATCCTCCATCAACCCCACTGCATCCAAAAGACCACATATACAAGGACATGGCTTCCACGAAAATTAGCGGTCACAATTCTATTGCACAAGAAAATTTTGTGCATCAAACATGAACGCAAGATTCAAAAATGGAATCAGAATTTTTAAATCAATCGATCAAAAGCTTCCAACTACATTCCTTGGGTGTGGCCGTTTCTAATTATCCAATTTCCTATTTTGTTGCCAAGGCTGTTGCATCAGCCTATGAACGCACATTGGCATGAACTCTAGTATTCTAGAATATTTTCTAAGAAATTTGAATGAAGGCTATCATTAGAAGGAATGTCTTCAAGGCATATTTTCTATAGATACTAAGATTATTCATGTTTTCTATTATAATATCTTAAGAGTTTTCATTAAGTTTATCTGATTATTGTTGAATATTTTTCTCCAAGTCACTTGTAGGCACATAGCAAGAATGGGAATCTTGAAAGAGGCCTCAATTCCCCGTAGTCAAATGAACTGTGATGGAATCATGTTAGGCCTGAGTTAACAAATATTTCCCTGTCTCTCTTTGCGCATGTATGTATATATGAAGTTTCAAGACCGAAAGGCCACCAAAATCATTTGAGAATTCCTATAACTTCTCATTGATGCATTAATACCTAAATCAAAACCCATAACTCAGCTTGTGTTGTAATCATCTTCCTCCCATGTCACAACTCCAGTTGCACCATAATCATATCCCTCGCGTGTTGTATCACAATGGTGCTTTATGTTGCGGATATGTTTTCATGGATTATGATTTTGATGATAGCAAACACTCTTATTTCTCTATGACTGCCTTATCTACTGACATTTCAGGTCCACAAAATCAGACTGCAATTTGGAACCAGCTCAAAATTGGGTAGACTAGGTCTGAGTAAGTTTGTACCACTTTTTACTTTCTTGAGTCTATTGTATTTGGTGTAGCTCCTGATGCTATGTAACTTTGCACACACACACCTTGGAAGTTTTTGTCTGTTCTCTAGAGTTTATTGTTTTTGGTAACATCGTCCGGGACGATATTTATATCGACCTGGACGATCGGTTCAAAAACAGAAACCCTAATTAGGGCATCATCCTCATTAAGGCAGCCATCATTAAGCCGATCGGCCTGGACGATCCTTGTATTGGCCAGGACGATAGGCTCAAATCAGAAAGAATCAGCCGCCATGATCAATTTAGGTATTCTTTATTTCAGGACATCGGCCAGAACGATCTATACATCGGCCTGGACGATGTTGCACAATTATGCCTAAATTAATATGGTAATTATGGAAAGCATTTAAGGCTGATTGATACGATCACATCGACTGGGCCGATCGCAAGATCGTCCAGGACGATGGCCTGGACGATTAATATCGGCCAGACTCTATTTCGGGCAATGTTCAGGACGATTGTACTCGGATTTGAACTAATCGTCCAGGACGATGTAACTAATTTTATTCTGATCGTCCCAAATCATCCCGGATGATTGAGCTTATTTTGTACTGATCGGCCAGGACGATATTCCTATCGGCCTGGACGATAAAATTGGCAAGTTGCATTAATGAGCTCGTTTTGAGATCTTTTATTTAAGCTTTTGACAAGGCACTTTTGTAAGTGTCTTTCGCAGCCATTGTAGCTTCGTTCTTTTGGGGAAAACTTGAATAGAGAGCTTGAAAGGGAGTGAGAAACGGGTGAAGTTTGAGAGAGGGAGAAGATCCTGTGAGGGGGGCCTCAAGGGAGTGTGGAAGGGGATTGTACACGGTTGCTCCGGTAGGCTTGCACCTTAATACCGTCGGATTTAAGGCTTGTCTTGAGGGAATTTCACAGAAGAAGAAGATTTCTTTGGTATCAAAGGACCTGGCGACTCCGCCGCACCGGGGAAGGTGGAAGTGATTTTGTAAGGGCTTCTCCGCCTAGCTGTGGGGGCTAAAGGAGAGACACTTAGTTTAGTGCAATGCTTGGAGGGTGCCTCCAAGGAGTGGAAGTAGGTCAAGGTTTGACCAAACCACTATAAATCAGGTGTGTTCTTTCCTTTATTATTTCCGCATTTAATTTTCGCATTGTGTTTTCTCTGTGGTGAATTTTGGTTTTGGTTTTAAGATTGTGTTTGTTTTAAAATAACAATTCACCTCTATCTTAATTAGCCTTGGGCCAGTTCATAAGGGGTCTAACATCTTTAACGAACTTTCACTTTAATAATAGTCATTCGTACATCAAAACATATGAATAAACTCGCTTGAGCCACAATCATCTCAAACAAGACTTGTCCCACAACTTTGTTTCCTCTGTAGCCATCTCTGATAAAACATGTACACTACCATACTTGTGCCGCAATGATCAATAGCATAAATTACACTATCACTACCACTAGGTATGCCACAAATCCATCCACAGCATACTTCAATAATATCATAACCACTATGTAATTTTGTACATTCATAAATGACTTTCACATTCCATTAACTGTCAAAATATTCATTTTTTGCAAAACTCGCTACTATCGCATAAAGGCAAAAGATCTTTGCATTGATATTCAATAAATAGTAAAAGTTATTCAACTAGGTTGTATGATATTGTGGGCTCCGAAAATTCGGCCCCGGCCTCCGCTCGCTCTTTCTTATTCGGCGAGGGAGTTTTAACGAGCTAAGTTCCGGGGTAAATTTTGGAAGGCAGATGGGTTTGTAGATAAGACACTACCCAGAGATTTCGCCCTCGTTTTGTGAGGACTTTATGATCTGAGTTCTGGTTTCCTATAGGCGCAAGCCCCTATAGTTAATTACCCCTCCCGATCACGAGAGAGAACTTTCGATTAAGGCTAGTCGTCAATCAGATACGTAGAATATACGTGTTATCTGGCATATAATAGCAGTATAGGTATGGAATGGTTGGAGATTTGGAAAATTTGGGGGATTGATATTTGGGAATTTGAAGGTTTTGAAGATTTGGAAAAATTGATATTTAAAACAGAAATTGCACCATCTTGAACTTAAAGCGGATGGTTGGGGAATGGATGATGAGCCCGATCAAGATCCCATGGTTCCGTCGTCCCGGGCCATCGTGGTCCCTGGTCTACTTAGTCAGAGGAGGTAGTCGACCCAACCTGACAGAAGGATCCTTGTCAGCAGCCATGGGTTGCTTCGTCCAAGGGAACCTTGTAGACCGGGGTTGGATGTTTGTCTAAGAGGACAAATTTGAATCCACCTTAGCTTACGGAGGGCTTTGTGCCCCTATCGATCATATCCTATTGATTCATATCTCAAGGATTTGATGCCAATAAGGAGCGTATCGGCGCTGGCCATAACCGGTATCTGTGGTGCCATTTGGCGGCAAAACCACTCGGTTCAGAGGGCCCCCGGGTCATAACTGTTTACCTGCAGTGCCATTTGGCGGCGAAACTGCCGGTTAGAGGACACGTACCACGTCCTTATTGGCAAGAGATTGTTTGAGAATGGATCATAGTGATATTTTTCGACTAGGCATTTGGCTCTTTTGTGAGCTAGAGTTAATTTGAATTTGTCCACCTTGACAAACTGTTGCGGAGGGTGGATGATTTTTGCTTTAAGCGTTGAGATGGATTGATTTCATTTTAAAATATTTTTGGATTTTGGAATTTTGAGATGTTTTGGATTTTTGGATTTTGATATTTTTTTGTGGAGTTTTTGAATTTTGATAGGCATTTGGATATTTGGGAGACATTTGAAAATGTTTGTGAACCCCCTCCGGTTGAGATAAAAACATTCAACACGGCCATCATCGGGGGTGTTTGGGGGTTTTTTTTCTTTTTATGGATTGAACCTTGTCAACTCTGTCGGGCTGTCGACAGAGGATCGGGTTTTTATTGGCTTCGTGCCCTTATTAGTGAATTCTCATCGTTTATAGGCATTAAAGGCCTAATATGAATATATTAAGATAAATATACCGGTCGCCGCAACCGTATATTTGTTCAATTGTTTGAACCCTGTCGACTCCTATTGATCAGTATAGAAGGATCGGGTTCGAACATCAATTCACTTGTTGACCCGCGCGTAGCATCCCTGGATGTCACGTGTGTGTACCAATAATACGCTCGCCGGGGCCCATGCGGGTATTTGATTATATTTTTCCCCTTAGTGTACCTATGTGTATACAAACTACGGTGCACGTGCGAGGGTATTCTTGGAATAGACGCATTCTGTCTGCTTGTACGAATGTTGCAGATCCGGTGACGTGGCGTAGCATCTACTCGATAGGATTGTTAACTGCTTTGTACAGGTAGACTGTCGTGCACTATTTGTTGATTTTCGTAGTCGGATCATAGTGCACTAACGAGTCTCCTGCCTTCGCCAGTAGATGTTGCTATTTATTATGGTTCACTTTCATTCTTCTTGTAGATGACATGTTACGAGTATGACGGGTTTCCTATGACTGCTCGTAGGTATCTGAATTTACTGCATATCATTTGCTCTTCCTTGCAGCGAATTGGACAGTCGTATTTGCTGGCCATTGAACGGTGATTGATTTTTGGGGTGTCGTAGCATCCACGACTGTTGCAAGCAGATGTATTCATTCTTAGACTGAAGTTGACTACAGGATACTGCATTTACTGTAGTCTTTCTGTATCTGCCCATGGGGTGTATATTATACATACATTTGATTCGTAGAGAAATTGTATGTACTGCAGATCTTTTTTATCCTTGCTTGCATGTAAATCAGTGAGTCGATATATCCACAATTCATCTACTATGGTTGATTGCCAGTAGATTAGTGCATTTGTAGGAAACTTTATGCCATTGATTGTAGGTATATTGCTACCTCCTTTATTTGGTAATTGCATACTGATTAATTAGCTCGAATGATCTTGAGATAATTTTATTTTATCCTTCCTTGCTTATATACATCTTGAGAGCTTGTTCTTCATTCATCACTAATCCCCATGTATATCGCAATCATTTTGAATCACTGGATTTCATAGTTGGGATGAATACGATGAATCCATTGCTGTCGTGTATATGCTAATTTTGTTATCCTTTAGAGGCACCCTTTATATCATTAAATCAGGTTGTATCATTTATAAATCTCGTCTTGCTTGTGAGCGGTTTATGTTTGCAACTTCGTTGTCCACCCCTAAGTCTTTATTTGCTTGCAAGCAAGTCGTATACAAGAATTTGATTGTCACTACTCGTTTGATTGTTGCATGTGAATGAGCCATGTTGAATGTTGCGAGTCTTCTACTGTAACACGGAGATGACTTAAAATCTTGTATGATGAATTTGCTTGATTGGCACTTGCATCTCAATTGAAATGACAATGTGATGTTATGGATTGTAAGCATGTCATTGTATCTTGCCCTTTGGTTATTGTATGATGATGATTACTTGCAAACTCCTTTTGAAGCTTTGGTCTTTACAATTATCATATTCATTCACTTGTGTTTATTTGAGTACATCATGAATTGATTTGTTATGAGTCCTTGTTTGCTTGGAAATAGACTCCACTCGCACATTTTTTTTTATCCTTGGAAGTGGTTTTCCATACGCATGATAAACTTTATATCACGTCTTTACCCCACTTGAGATGATCATGATCTTGCATTCTAATTGAAATGGTAATTCCATTATTATTATTTAAGATAAATTCTTCATATTCATTTGAGCTCTTTTGTATTTGTTTACGCTCAAATTTAGTCTCAAGTACAAAATCCTTGGGTTCAAATTCTTTTGCATCAAGTCTCCAAGCCCTTGCTTGAATTCAAATGTCCAAATCCTTATTCATCTTGTTTGATATTCAAATGCAAGTCCATGTCCCCTGTAATTGTTCATTTGAGTTCAAGCTCCCATTTTTATTTCTGGTTTGCATTGAGAGCTCGTTTTGTTTGTTTGCATGAGATTTGAATTATTCAAATTAGAATTTACATTCAAGTTGAAATGAGAACTCCTTAGAGAATTGGTTGTTGCTCACATCATCCACTGTTATAGTCCATTTGATTTCAAAGTTTTATGTAATTTCTCTTAAATTTGGTTCATTGTCATTCTCTTATGCTCAAACTTATTTGATTCCAATGTTCATTATTGAATCATTCATTTTGAATTCATTTCAATTAGATTCAAATATCATTTGCTTAGTGTTTCAACATAAGTCCAAGTTCTTGTCCTTTGCACCAAGTTCATTTGAGTTCAATCAAGTCCACTTGCAAGTTCATTTGAGTGTCAAAATGAGTTCCATGTTGTCCAAAAGATTACAAGTTCAAGCTCTCCAAAATTTGTCCAAGTCTTCAGTTTCAGTGGAAATTTCGGCAGCCTCCCGGCGTCTCCCCCGTTTAGGGGAAAAAACCAAGAGGCAACCTTCCCCTCGACGCTACGTGAGCGCTTCAGGTAGGTGTCAAAATGACACGCGGTCGCATTTGTATTTTTTTATCCCCGCCCGCTACGTGAGCGTTTAAGGGTTTTTGTTTGTTTATTATAAGAAGAAAACTTGTTAGAAATAAACACAGATTTCCCCCCTCTGCACCACGTGGGCGTTCGGAGGTACTTATATAAAAAAAAGGTAAAATAAAAATACATTTTTTATCCCCTTCGCCGCAAGCGCCGCACCGGTTTCCCGCCCTACAACGCTACTTGAGCGCCTCGGGGGTTTGCCGGCTCGTTGCTAGCATTGAAGAGGGATCCTTATCTCGTCGCAAGCATCGCACCGGTTTCCCACCCTAAACGCTACGTGAGCGCCTCGGGGGTTTGCCGGCCCGTCGCAAACATCGAGAAAAGAACCATTTTTTTTCTTCTTTGAAAGCCCCTTTTTTTTTTTTGAAACTCTTTTTTTTTGGAAATAATCTCTCTCTCTCTCTTTTTTTGCTTTCTTGCATTCTCTTTTTTTTTTTTTTTTTTTGAACCTTCACCTCTCTCTGTTTTTTATCTTCCTCTCACCAACACACACACATACAAACATGTACATATCACAATATCAATATGCAACTAATAAAATCAATTGGAGAGAAATGGTTATGTTAATTAATACTAACAACTAATACTAACATCAATGGGAACAAGAGTAATAAACCCATGAAAAAGCTCACTGTTTTGGAGTGGATATGAGGTCTTTTGTGGGGTGCTAAGTGGACTGTAGGAAAATAGGCTTTGACGGGCTTTAGAATGGTTAAATGGGCTGATTACAGTTGCGTTTGCTAAAGGGTGGAGTTACTGCTTGATAGATGAGCAAGTGGGTGAAGGCTTGTTGTGTAGTGGCTCGGTTATGAAGGATTTGCCCTTAACAGAGAAAGTAAAAGGGCTGTGAAGTGCTTTTGGTAGATACGAGCAACTTTTCTCTTTTTCCTTTTGGAAGTGGAGGGAAAGAGTACAAATACTCTGTTTAAAGCTGCAGCAATAAAGTTTTCCTTGTTTGGTAATGAAGGCTGCTAAGCTTTAGAGGAGAAAGGCTTTAAAACACCCTAGTGCTTGTGCCAGCTCTCAATGAAAGAGGAAGGCAATGTGCATGGACTTTAAGTGGAGTGAAGGCTATTAAAGTTAAGTGGAGTTGGTGGACTTGAGATCAAGAGCAGGAAGTGGAATCTGGCCGTGAGAGGTAGAAGAGGAAGTTGGCTAAGTGTAAGGGTGAAGGAAAGCTGTTGTATGAGAACCAGGGAGACAAGAGGAGCTTCTTTTCTTACATGAAATAAAGGAGCTTCACGTTATAGCGATCTGGGCTGGGCTTGGTGAGGTGCGATCACAGCTCTCTAGTCTAGAAGCATGAGATGGGTGGAGGGAATTGGAGATAAAGGACGGGTACCGAGCTTGAAGAAGCTTTGCCCTATGGAGTAGGATCGGATGGATACAGGGCTTGCGAATGGCTTTAGCTTGGGCAGGTGTCCTTGAGTGCAGGCGATGTGTATGAGGGAAATTAACGGACAGAGGAGGAAGTAGAGAGGAGTTGCAGTAGTTGTGTTGAAGGTGTGTATGTTACCGTATGGGAAGAGATTTATTTTTTTTTTTTTACCTGAGCTCAGTGGTTCCGGCTTCTTCAGCAAGAATCGAAGAGGGAGACGGGACAAACTTAGGTGGAAGGCTGAGGTTATGAGAAGGGAAGGAGACTTATGCGGCTATGCTTACTAAAAGGTAGAAAGAAGACGGACAGGAGGCTTTTTTGTGTATCTGTTTCGGGGTCGACAGAGATAAAATTTTGTATCTGCTTCATTTCATTTTTAACACAAAACATTGCTAAGGCCAGCTGTTGTCTGAACCTCAGATTGACGGAAACTACAGGAATTCAACCGAACGAGGTAATCGGCATTTAATGGGCATCTGACCTTTCTCTGTTTTGACACCTGCTCCTTGTTAAACTTTTACAAATTAATAGTTATACTAATGATATATCATTCCAGCATTAATTTAAAATGACAGGAGTGCACCAATAAGTCAAAAATCATCTTGATTTGGGTGTTGTTCTTGATCTGCGTGCCGATTGCCTCGTTTAATGTGTCGATTTCGCCGAATCTCGAAATTAGATCAATTAATAGTGGATTTAGGGTATTGCTGATGTTTCGGTCGCAACGACGCAGTCTGTTTTTGAGATCGGACGTCATTTGGGCAATGTTGAGGCTAATTTTTACATGGGGCCGCCCTCGATTTTGCGTGCGCATCTTCAAAAGAACAATTTGATAGTGCATTTAGGGTATTGCCGACGTTTCGGTCGCAACGACGCAGTCTGTTTTGAGATCGGACGTCATTTGGGCAATGTTGAGGCTAATTTTTACATGGGGCCGCCTCGATTTGCGTGCACAACCTCAACTAAATAAATTAGCAGTTCATTTAGGGTATTGTCGGTGCTCCGAACACAACGACGCAATCCGTTTTATGATCCGGCGTCATTTGAGCACACAGAGGGTAATTTTTATATGGGGACCGCCTCGATTTGCGTGCACAACCTCAATTAAACAAATTGATAGTGCATTTAGGGTATTGCCGACGCTCCAGTCGCAATGACGCTATCCGTTTCGTGATTGGACGTCGTTTGAGTAACATCGAGGCTAATTCTTGCACTGGACCGCCTCGATTTGCGTGCACAACCTCAATTAAATAAATTGATAGTGCATTTAGGGTGATTTCGGTGTTCCGAACGCAACGACGCAGCCTGTTTGTCAATCCGACATCATTTTAGCAGCTTTGCGCTTTAATTTCAGGTGTCGGTCATCCCTTTTGACAGATCTTGTTCGATTCGATTGCGAAGGGGCCTCGACCTAACAGAATTCGATGACTTGATCGCAATGCCAACATCCGTTTGGCAATCAGAGGTCGTTTGATCCTTCAAATGACACGTGGCGCCAATGCGCGTATCGCTTTATTCACCGGTTTGATCCTTTCGCACGTGGTTTGAGATATAGGGGTCAACAAATGCCCCCCAACAAATGTGATTCGCGCACAGAGCGAATCACGTTTGTTGTATGTTGATTGACTCTGTGGATCTCCAAATATTCACTCTGGATATCACACAGTGGTTCCCTTTAGCGAATCTCCAAGATTTTGATTGGATGTCACGCTGATTGTTTTTTATTTAGTGGATCTCCAAAGTTTTACTTGGATGTCACACTAAAGTTTTTCATTTTAATGGATTTCCAAAAATTTTCTTGGATGTCACACTAAAAACGCTTAGTGGATTTCCAAAAAATTTGTTTGAATGTCACACTAGGATGTTCATTTAGTGGATCTCCAAGAATTTATTTGGATGTCACACTAATTTTCTTTCTCCACTTCTCTTTTAGACATGTCCACTGAAGGTCGATATCTTGTCTTTGTAGATTAATGCTAGTAGATATTATTTGCTCAAGATTCTTCTATCATCTGGTTGTATTTTGATGAAATTTTAAATATTTATTTGGGGATCTCGGCATGCAGAGCGATGTCGACCCAAATAAATATTTAAAATGCCCCCAGCCTTTAAGGACATTTGTAGATGTCATCCAGGGTGCTCCTGTGGCCTTGGCCTGAGTCCTGAGATTTTGATCCTTCTGTGATATGCTTTGTGCTGTGGACTTGGTGAAGGGTTGTCTGATTTGTCTTTGGTGACTTGTAAAAAAAAAATTTGTATACCTTCTGCCCTTTGCTTCTAGCTTTGGCCGGCTTGATGAAGGGGTAGATGCCGGTGACCTAAACCCTTAGGTTTTGTACTAGGTCAGTGGCGAAGAGTCATCAGTCCCGAGCCTTATGCATAACGGACTTGTTGATGACGGAATCCACTTAGTTCAGCCTTGAGCTTTGTGTGAACTTTGGGATAGTTTTCTTCGGTCCTGTGCTTTATGCTTTGACGGACTTGTTGAAGAGAAATTCCTTCGATCCTTGCTTTGTGCTTTACGGATTTGTTGAAGGATTTGCAGGTTCTAGATTCAATTGATAGTACCGAACGTAGGTAGTATCTTGATCCTTAATCACTTGAGAAAACTTTAATCTGAGTTACTTGAGTTTGTCAGATCGGAAGAGCTGGGATTTGGCAGCTCTTCGTCCTCTGGTTGCTGAGATGGGGGTTCCTCTACTGCGGCCTTTCTTATGGCTTGTTGAGTAGACGGAGCTGCCAGCGATCCGGCCATATTTGGGCTTGTTGGATCCGACCTCTTACACTCATTCAGGCTTCAGACTTGAGCTATGGGAATTGCGCTCCCCAATGCTGATTTTGCTGAAGTTGATAGATTTAGAGTCATCCTTCGTGGTTGTAGATTTTGGAGCCTACGAACATTCGGTAGTTGCTCGAGACTCATCCTTCCACTGAAACTTTAATTCTCCAGTCACTTAGGAGAATTTTTTTAGACTACGATCACTTGAACTTGTCGAGTCAAATTTGCCTTCGTACTTCCTACAGTCCTTACTGACGGGTTGACGAAGTGGGGGTTCCGCTACTACGGCCTTTCTTATGGCTTGTTGAGTAGACGGAGCTGCCAGCGATCCGACCATATTTGGGCGTGTTGGATCCGACCTTTTACACCCAATCGAACCTTAAGCTTCAGGCTGTCGAAAGACTTCAAGCTTCTTCGGCTCAATTTTGTAGAGTGTGTAGCCACAAAAGTCTCTTTCTTGACTTTTGAGTCTTTGTTTGTTGGAGAAGGTGTTGTCTCTATCTTTTGAAAGATCACCTACATAGACTTTGAAAAAGAAATCTTTGTATTTTTTAGCACAAATTAATATTTGGATTGATAATTTTAAATATTTATTCGGGGATCTCGGCATGCAGCGCGATGTCGTCGACCCGAATAAATATTTAAAATGCCCCCTGTCTCGCAGGGACATTTCAAAGTAGAATAAATTTGAAATATTTTCAAAATTTTAAATATTCATTTGGGGATCTCGGCATACAACGCGATGTCGACCCAAATGAATATTTAAAATGCCCCCAGTATTTAGGAATATTTGTAGATGTCATCCAGAATGCTTCTTTTTGTTGCTTTAGCTTGTCTCCTGAAATTTTGATTCCTTCTGCCTAGTGCTCTGGGTAGCGAACTTGATGAAAGGTTATCTGATTTGTCTGTACTGACTTGTCAGAAAATTTGCATGCTTTCTGCCCTCTGCTTCTAACTTTGACGGGCTTGATGATAGATGCCGGTGACCTAAACCCTTATATTTACATAAGGTCGGTGGCAAGATGGCATCCATTGTGGTCGCAGATTTGAATTCTACCAGTATTTGTAATTGCTTGCGACTCATTCTTTCCACTGGAACTTTGATTCTCCGGTCAATTAAGAGTCTTCTAGACTACGACTACTAGAACTCGTCGAGTCAAATTGGCCTTCGTTCTTCTTTACAGTCCCTACTGACGGGTTGACGAAGTGGGGGTTCCGCTACTACGGCCTTTCTTATGGCTTGTTGAGTAGACGGAGCTGCCAGTGATCCGGTCATATTTGGGCGTGTTGGATCCGACCTTTTACACCCATTCGAACCTTAAGCTTCAGGCTGTTAGAAGACTTTGAGCTACTCTAGCTCGATTTGTTGAAGTGCATAATCATAAAAGTCTCTTTCTTGACTTTTGAAATATTGGTACACTCGAAGGAATGAAGTCACGAACTTTTAGAAAAATCACCCACATACACTTTGAAAAAGATTTTATTATATTCTTTAGCATGAAAATAATTTTAAATATTTATTCGAGGATCTCGGCATACGGCGCGATGTCGACCCGAATAAATATTTAAATGCCCCCTGTCTCATAGGGAAATTTTGGATAGACTTTGTATTTTGAAATTTTAAATATTTATTCGGGGATCTCGGCATACGTCGCGATGTCGACCCGAATAAATATTTAAAATGCCCCCAGTCTGATGGGGGATTTTGAAATGCATTCTTGCTATACAATAGAATTTCAAAAAGTAAATGTAAGTATGCATTGATAACTATGCACATAAAACCTCGATCATTATAAAGTATATTAGCCATGAAATTTTCATGCATTATACTTCTTTGAATGTCGGTCATTGATATGTAGCATAGGCCTCTGATCGTTCAGATCGATCAACTGATATGCTCCTCCTTGGTACACCTTCTCGAAGATGAATGGGCCTTCCTAATTGGATACGAATTTGCCACTGATTTTTTTTTCGATGTGGAATAATTGGTCTTCTCTGCACCATGACCAATTTCCCCCTCTTGAAATGATCGAAGATGCACCATTCGATCAATGGACATTATCATTCTCGATCGATAGATTTTTAAGTTTTATTGAGCTTGCAGTATAATTTTGTCGAGTGCATCGAGCACTTCCATTCTCAGGCGAGCATATTGCTCTTGAGTGAGATTGTTCTGGATTGCTACCTAGAGTGACGGTAGTTCAACTTCCAGTGGCAATACTGCTTCAACTCCAAACACCAGTGAATAAGGAGTGGCTCTGGTTGGCATCTTGTACGTTGTATGATATGCTTATAGTGCTTATGTCATCTTCGTATGTCACTCTCTTTTATTCTTGGTGAGGATCTTCCTCAATTTGAGAGGATATATTTGAAAAGTGATGGGATTTCTTGAAGGATTTTTCAAGGTGTCGACCATCGAGGACATTATCTTTAGGGATCCTCTTTGGGACCCACTTTTGATAAATTTCTTTAATGGTGGATCTCTAGGAGTACATACTAGATGTCACATCATTCTTTGAGAAAAAAAAAATTTTCTGAGGATGTGGGACTATTTATTTTTCCCTTATGTCCGGACTTTTCGGTAGTGGATTCTTGGATATGCATCCAAGTGTCACACCCTGATGCATCCAAGTGTCATACCCTGATGCTCACCGTACATATCTTGATTCTTTACTTGTTTTACCATCATAATAGATGGTTGCTTTCAGCTCTATCGGGACCTTTCAGTGATAGATCTTTGGACATAAGGACCAAATGTCACATCCTGATGTTCACCGTACATATCGTGATTCTTTACTTGTTTTACCATCATAATAAATGGTTGTTTTTAGCTTTATCGGGACCTTTCAGTGATGGATCTTTGGACATAAGGACCAAATGTCACATCCTGATGTTCACCGTACATATCGTGATTCTTTACTTGTTTTACCATCATAATAAATGGTTGTTTTTTAGCTTTATCGGGACCTTTCAGTGATGGATCTTTGGACATAAGGACCAAATGTTACATCCTGATGTTCACCGTATAGAGCTCAATATCATCATTATTTTTTTTGCTGCTACTATAGCATTTAGACAACTAGTCAAAGATGGAAAGAAAAACCAATCCCCAGCGGAGTCGCCAGAAATCTGTGGGCTCCGAAAATTCGGCCCCGGCCTCCGCTCGCTCTTTCTTATTCGGCGAGGGAGTTTTAACGAGCTAAGTTCCGGGGTAAATTTTGGAAGGCAGATGGGTTTGTAGATAAGACACTACCCAGAGATTTCGCCCTCGTTTTGTGAGGACTTTATGATCTGAGTTCTGGTTTCCTATAGGCGCAAGCCCCTATAGTTAATTACCCCTCCCGATCACGAGAGAGAACTTTCGATTAAGGCTAGTCGTCAATCAGATACGTAGAATATACGTGTTATCTGGCATATAATAGCAGTATAGGTATGGAATGGTTGGAGATTTGGAAATTTGGGGGATTGATATTTGGGAATTTGAAGGTTTTGAAGATTTGGAAAATTGATATTTAAAACAGAAATTGCACCATCTTGAACTTAAAGCGGATGGTTGGGGAATGGATGATGAGCCCGATCAAGATCCCATGGTTCCGTCGTCCCGGGCCATCGTGGTCCCTGGTCTACTTAGTCAGAGGAGGTAGTCGACCCAACCTGACAGAAGGATCCTTGTCAGCAGCCATGGGTTGCTTCGTCCAAGGGAACCTTGTAGACCGGGTTTGGATGTTTGTCTAAGAGGACAAATTTGAATCCACCTTAGCTTACGGAGGGCTTTGTGCCCTATCGATCATATCCTATTGATTCATATCTCAAGGATTTGATGCCAATAAGGAGCGTATCGGCGCTGGCCATAACCGGTATCTGTGGTGCCATTTGGCGGCAAAACCACTCGGTTCAGAGGGCCCCGGGTCATAACTGTTTTTACCTGCAGTGCCATTTGGCGGCGAAACTGCCGGTTAGAGGACACGTACCACGTCCTTATTGGCAAGAGATTGTTTGAGAATGGATCATAGTGATATTTTCGACTAGGCATTTGGCTCTTTTGTGAGCTAGAGTTAATTTGAATTTGTCCACCTTGACAAACTGTTGCGGAGGGTGGATGATTTTTGCTTTAAGCGTTGAGATGGATTGATTTTCATTTTAAAATATTTTTGGATTTTGGAATTTTGAGATGTTTTGGATTTTTGGATTTTGATATTTTTGTGGAGTTTTGAATTTTGATAGGCATTTGGATATTTGGGAGACATTTGAAAATGTTTGTGAACCCCTCCGGTTGAGATAAACATTCAACACGGCCATCATCGGGGTGTTTGGGGGTTATTTCTTTTTATGGATTGAACCTTGTCAACTCTGTCGGGCTGTCGACAGAGGATCGGGTTTTATTGGCTTCGTGCCCTTATTAGTGAATTCTCATCGTTATAGGCATTAAAGGCCTAATATGAATATATTAAGATAAATATACCGGTCGCCGCAACCGTATATTTGTTCAATTGTTTGAACCCTGTCGACTCCTATTGATCAGTATAGAAGGATCGGGTTCGAACATCAATTCACTTGTTGACCCGCGTAGCATCCCTGGATGTCACGTGTGTACCAATAATACGCTCGCCGGGGCCCATGCGGGTATTTGATTATATTTTTCCCCTTAGTGTACCTATGTGTATACAAACTACGGTGCACGTGCGAGGGTATTCTTGGAATAGACGCATTCTGTCTGCTTGTACGAATGTTGCAGATCCGGTGACGTGGCGTAGCATCTACTCGATAGGATTGTTAACTGCTTTGTACAGGTAGACTGTCGTGCACTATTTGTTGATTTTCGTAGTCGGATCATAGTGCACTAACGAGTCTCCTGCCTTCGCCAGTAGATGTTGCTATTTATTATGGTTCACTTTCATTCTTCTTGTAGATGACATGTTACGAGTATGACGGGTTTCCTATGACTGCTCGTAGGTATCTGAATTTACTGCATATCATTTGCTCTTCCTTGCAGCGAATTGGACAGTCGTATTTGCTGGCCATTGAACGGTGATTGATTTTTTGGGGTGTCGTAGCATCCACGACTGTTGCAAGCAGATGTATTCATTCTTAGACTGAAGTTGACTACAGGATACTGCATTTACTGTAGTCTTTCTGTATCTGCCCATGGGTGTATATTATACATACATTTGATTCGTAGAGAAATTGTATGTACTGCAGATCTTTTATCCTTGCTTGCATGTAAATCAGTGAGTCGATATATCCACAATTCATCTACTATGGTTGATTGCCAGTAGATTAGTGCATTTGTAGGAAACTTTATGCCATTGATTGTAGGTATATTGCTACCTCCTTTATTTGGTAATTGCATACTGATTAATTAGCTCGAATGATCTTGAGATAATTTTATTTTATCCTTCCTTGCTTATATACATCTTGAGAGCTTGTTCTTCATTCATCACTAATCCCCATGTATATCGCAATCATTTTGAATCACTGGATTTCATAGTTGGGATGAATACGATGAATCCATTGCTGTCGTGTATATGCTAATTTTGTTATCCTTTAGAGGCACCCTTTATATCATTAAATCAGGTTGTATCATTTATAAATCTCGTCTTGCTTGTGAGCGGGGTTTATGTTTGCAACTTCGTTGTCCACCCCTAAGTCTTTATTTGCTTGCAAGCAAGTCGTATACAAGAATTTGATTGTCACTACTCGTTTGATTGTTGCATGTGAATGAGCCATGTTGAATGTTGCGAGTCTTCTACTGTAACACGGAGATGACTTAAAATCTTGTATGATGAATTTGCTTGATTGGCACTTGCATCTCAATTGAAATGACAATGTGATGTTATGGATTGTAAGCATGTCATTGTATCTTGCCCTTTGGTTATTGTATGAATGATTACTTGCAAACTCCTTTTGAAGCTTTGGTCTTTACAATTATCATATTCATTCACTTGTGTTTATTTGAGTACATCATGAATTGATTTGTTATGAGTCCTTGTTTGCTTGGAAATAGACTCCACTCGCACATTTTTTTTTATCCTTGGAAGTGGTTTTCCATACGCATGATAAACTTTATATCACGTCTTTACCCCACTTGAGATGATCATGATCTTGCATTCTAATTGAAATGGTAATTCCATTATTATTATTTAAGATAAATTCTTCATATTCATTTGAGCTCTTTTGTATTTGTTTACGCTCAAATTTAGTCTCAAGTACAAAATCCTTGGGTTCAAATTCTTTTGCATCAAGTCTCCAAGCCCTTGCTTGAATTCAAATGTCCAAATCCTTATTCATCTTGTTTGATATTCAAATGCAAGTCCATGTCCCCTGTAATTGTTCATTTGAGTTCAAGCTCCCATTTTTATTTCTGGTTTGCATTGAGAGCTCGTTTTGTTTGTTTGCATGAGATTTGAATTATTCAAATTAGAATTTACATTCAAGTTGAAATGAGAACTCTTAGAGAATTGGTTGTTGCTCACATCATCCACTGTTATAGTCCATTTGATTTCAAAAGTTTTATGTAATTTCTCTTAAATTTGGTTCATTGTCATTCTCTTATGCTCAAACTTATTTGATTCCAATGTTCATTATTGAATCATTCATTTTGAATTCATTTCAATTAGATTCAAATATCATTTGCTTAGTGTTTCAACATAAGTCCAAGTTCTTGTCCTTTGCACCAAGTTCATTTGAGTTCAATCAAGTCCACTTGCAAGTTCATTTGAGTGTCAAAATGAGTTCCATGTTGTCCAAAAGATTACAAGTTCAAGCTCTCCAAAATTTGTCCAAGTCTTCAGTTTCAGTGGAAATTTCGGCAGCCTCCCGGCGTCTCCCCGTTTAGGGGAAAAAACCAAGAGGCAACCTTCCCCTCGACGCTACGTGAGCGCTTCAGGTAGGTGTCAAAATGACACCGCGGTCGCATTTGTATTTTTTTTTATCCCCGCCCGCTACGTGAGCGTTTTAAGGGTTTTTGTTTGTTTATTATAAGAAGAAAACTTGTTAGAAATAAACACAGATTTCCCCCCTCTGCACCACGTGGGCGTTCGGAGGTACTTATATAAAAAAAAAGGTAAAATAAAAAATACATTTTTTATCCCCTTCGCCGCAAGCGCCGCACCGGTTTCCCGCCCTACAACGCTACTTGAGCGCCTCGGGGGTTTGCCGGCTCGTTGCTAGCATTGAAGAGGGATCCTTATCTCGTCGCAAGCATCGCACCGGTTTCCCACCCTAAACGCTACGTGAGCGCCTCGGGGGTTTGCCGGCCCGTCGCAAACATCGAGAAAAGAACCATTTTTTTTCTTCTTTGAAAGCCCCTTTTTTTTTTTGAAACTCTTTTTTTTGGAAATAATCTCTCTCTCTCTTTTTTTGCTTTCTTGCATTCTCTTTTTTTTTTTTTTTTTGAACCTTCACCTCTCTCTGTTTTTTATCTTCCTCTCACCAACACACACACATACAAACATGTACATATCACAATATCAATATGCAACTAATAAAATCAATTGGAGAGAAATGGTTATGTTAATTAATACTAACAACTAATACTAACATCAATGGGAACAAGAGTAATAAACCCATGAAAAAGCTCACTGTTTTGGAGTGGATATGAGGTCTTTTGTGGGGTGCTAAGTGGACTGTAGGAAAATAGGCTTTGACGGGCTTTAGAATGGTTAAATGGGCTGATTACAGTTGCGTTTGCTAAAGGGTGGAGTTACTGCTTGATAGATGAGCAAGTGGGTGAAGGCTTGTTGTAGTGGCTCGGTTATGAAGGATTTGCCCTTAACAGAGAAAGTAAAAGGGCTGTGAAGTGCTTTTGGTAGATACGAGCAACTTTTCTCTTTTTCCTTTTGGAAGTGGAGGGAAAGAGTACAAATACTCTGTTTAAAGCTGCAGCAATAAAGTTTTCCTTGTTTGGTAATGAAGGCTGCTAAGCTTTAGAGGAGAAAGGCTTTAAAACACCCTAGTGCTTGTGCCAGCTCTCAATGAAAGAGGAAGGCAATGTGCATGGACTTTAAGTGGAGTGAAGGCTATTAAAGTTAAGTGGAGTTGGTGGACTTGAGATCAAGAGCAGGAAGTGGAATCTGGCCGTGAGAGGTAGAAGAGGAAGTTGGCTAAGTGTAAGGGTGAAGGAAAGCTGTTGTATGAGAACCAGGGAGACAAGAGGAGCTTCTTTTCTTACATGAAATAAAGGAGCTTCACGTTATATAGCGATCTGGGCTGGGCTTGGTGAGGTGCGATCACAGCTCTCCTAGTCTAGAAGCATGAGATGGGTGGAGGGAATTGGAGATAAAGGACGGGTACCGAGCTTGAAGAAGCTTTGCCCTATGGAGTAGGATCGGATGGATACAGGGCTTGCGAATGGCTTTAGCTTGGGCAGGTGTCCTTGAGTGCAGGCGATGTGTATGAGGAAATTAACGGACAGAGGAGGAAGTAGAGAGGAGTTGCAGTAGTTGTGTTGAAGGTGTATGTTACCGTATGGGAAGAGATTTATTTTTTTTTTTTTACCTGAGCTCAGTGGTTCCGGCTTCTTCAGCAAGAATCGAAGAGGGAGACGGGACAAACTTAGGTGGAAGGCTGAGGTTATGAGAAGGGAAGGAGACTTATGCGGCTATGCTTACTAAAAGGTAGAAAGAAGACGGACAGGAGGCTTTTTTGTGTATCTGTTTCGGGGTCGACAGAGATAAAATTTTGTATCTGCTTCATTTCATTTTTAACACAAAACATTGCTAAGGCCAGCTGTTGTCTGAACCTCAGATTGACGGAAACTACAGGAATTTCAACCGAACGAGGTAATCGGCATTTAATGGGCATCTGACCTTTCTCTGTTTTGACACCTGCTCCTTGTTAAACTTTTACAAATTAATAGTTATACTAATGATATATCATTCCAGCATTAATTTAAAATGACAGGAGTGCACCAATAAGTCAAAAATCATCTTGATTTGGGTGTTGTTCTTGATCTGCGTGCCGATTGCCTCGTTTAATGTGTCGATTTCGCCGAATCTCGAAATTAGATCAATTAATAGTGGATTTAGGGTATTGCTGATGTTTCGGTCGCAACGACGCAGTCTGTTTTGAGATCGGACGTCATTTGGGCAATGTTGAGGCTAATTTTTACATGGGGCCGCCTCGATTTGCGTGCGCATCTTCAAAAGAACAATTTGATAGTGCATTTAGGGTATTGCCGACGTTTCGGTCGCAACGACGCAGTCTGTTTTGAGATCGGACGTCATTTGGGCAATGTTGAGGCTAATTTTTACATGGGGCCGCCTCGATTTGCGTGCACAACCTCAACTAAATAAAATTAGCAGTTCATTTAGGGTATTGTCGGTGCTCCGAACACAACGACGCAATCCGTTTTATGATCCGGCGTCATTTGAGCACACAGAGGGTAATTTTTATATGGGGACCGCCTCGATTTGCGTGCACAACCTCAATTAAACAAATTGATAGTGCATTTAGGGTATTGCCGACGCTCCAGTCGCAATGACGCTATCCGTTTCGTGATTGGACGTCGTTTGAGTAACATCGAGGCTAATTCTTGCACTGGACCGCCTCGATTTGCGTGTGCACAACCTCAATTAAATAAATTGATAGTGCATTTAGGGTGATTTCGGTGTTCCGAACGCAACGACGCAGCCTGTTTGTCAATCCGACATCATTTTAGCAGCTTTGCGCTTTAATTTCAGGTGTCGGTCATCCCTTTTGACAGATCTTGTTCGATTCGATTGCGAAGGGGCCTCGACCTAACAGAATTCGATGACTTGATCGCAATGCCAACATCCGTTTGGCAATCAGAGGTCGTTTGATCCTTCAAATGACACGTGGCGCCAATGCGCGTATCGCTTTATTCACCGGTTTGATCCTTTCGCACGTGGTTTGAGATATAGGGGTCAACAAATGCCCCCCAACAAATGTGATTCGCGCACAGAGCGAATCACGTTTGTTGTATGTTGATTGACTCTGTGGATCTCCAAATATTCACTCTGGATATCACACAGTGGTTCCCTTTAGCGAATCTCCAAGATTTTGATTGGATGTCACGCTGATTGTTTTTTATTTAGTGGATCTCCAAAGTTTACTTGGATGTCACACTAAAGTTTTCATTTAATGGATTTCCAAAAATTTTCTTGGATGTCACACTAAAACGCTTAGTGGATTTCCAAAAAATTTGTTTGAATGTCACACTAGGATGTTCATTTAGTGGATCTCCAAGAATTTATTTGGATGTCACACTAATTTTCTTTCTCCACTTCTCTTTTAGACATGTCCACTGAAGGTCGATATCTTGTCTTTGTAGATTAATGCTAGTAGATATTATTTGCTCAAGATTCTTCTATCATCTGGTTGTATTTTGATGAAATTTTAAATATTTATTTGGGGATCTCGGCATGCAGAGCGATGTCGACCCAAATAAATATTTAAAATGCCCCCAGCCTTTAAGGACATTTGTAGATGTCATCCAGGGTGCTCCTGTGGCCTTGGCCTGAGTCCTGAGATTTTGATCCTTCTGTGATATGCTTTGTGCTGTGGACTTGGTGAAGGGTTGTCTGATTTGTCTTTGGTGACTTGTAAAAAAAAAATTTGTATACCTTCTGCCCTTTGCTTCTAGCTTTGGCCGGCTTGATGAAGGGGTAGATGCCGGTGACCTAAACCCTTAGGTTTGTACTAGGTCAGTGGCGAAGAGTCATCAGTCCCGAGCCTTATGCATAACGGACTTGTTGATGACGGAATCCACTTAGTTCAGCCTTGAGCTTTGTGTGAACTTTGGGATAGTTTTCTTCGGTCCTGTGCTTTATGCTTTGACGGACTTGTTGAAGAGAAATTCCTTCGATCCTTGCTTTGTGCTTTACGGATTTGTTGAAGGATTTGCAGGTTCTAGATTCAATTGATAGTACCGAACGTAGGTAGTATCTTGATCCTTAATCACTTGAGAAAACTTTAATCTGAGTTACTTGAGTTTGTCAGATCGGAAGAGCTGGGATTTGGCAGCTCTTCGTCCTCTGGTTGCTGAGATGGGGGTTCCTCTACTGCGGCCTTTCTTATGGCTTGTTGAGTAGACGGAGCTGCCAGCGATCCGGCCATATTTGGGCTTGTTGGATCCGACCTCTTACACTCATTCAGGCTTCAGACTTGAGCTATGGGAATTGCGCTCCCCAATGCTGATTTTGCTGAAGTTGATAGATTTAGAGTCATCCTTCGTGGTTGTAGATTTTGGAGCCTACGAACATTCGGTAGTTGCTCGAGACTCATCCTTCCACTGAAACTTTAATTCTCCAGTCACTTAGGAGAATTTTTTTAGACTACGATCACTTGAACTTGTCGAGTCAAATTTGCCTTCGTACTTCCTACAGTCCTTACTGACGGGTTGACGAAGTGGGGGTTCCGCTACTACGGCCTTTCTTATGGCTTGTTGAGTAGACGGAGCTGCCAGCGATCCGACCATATTTGGGCGTGTTGGATCCGACCTTTTACACCCAATCGAACCTTAAGCTTCAGGCTGTCGAAAGACTTCAAGCTTCTTCGGCTCAATTTTGTAGAGTGTGTAGCCACAAAAGTCTCTTTCTTGACTTTTGAGTCTTTGTTTGTTGGAGAAGGTGTTGTCTCTATCTTTTGAAAGATCACCTACATAGACTTTGAAAAAGAAATCTTTGTATTTTTTAGCACAAATTAATATTTGGATTGATAATTTTAAATATTTATTCGGGGATCTCGGCATGCAGCGCGATGTCGTCGACCCGAATAAATATTTAAAATGCCCCCTGTCTCGCGCAGGGACATTTCAAAGTAGAATAAATTTGAAATATTTTCAAAATTTTAAATATTCATTTGGGGATCTCGGCATACAACGCGATGTCGACCCAAATGAATATTTAAAATGCCCCCAGTATTTAGGAATATTTGTAGATGTCATCCAGAATGCTTTCTTTTTGTTGCTTTAGCTTGTCTCCTGAAATTTTGATTCCTTCTGCCTAGTGCTCTGGGTAGCGAACTTGATGAAAGGTTATCTGATTTGTCTGTACTGACTTGTCAGAAAATTTGCATGCTTTCTGCCCTCTGCTTCTAACTTTGACGGGCTTGATGATAGATGCCGGTGACCTAAACCCTTATATTTACATAAGGTCGGTGGCAAGATGGCATCCATTGTGGTCGCAGATTTGAATTCTACCAGTATTTGTAATTGCTTGCGACTCATTCTTTCCACTGGAACTTTGATTCTCCGGTCAATTAAGAGTCTTCTAGACTACGACTACTAGAACTCGTCGAGTCAAATTGGCCTTCGTTCTTCTTACAGTCCCTACTGACGGGTTGACGAAGTGGGGGTTCCGCTACTACGGCCTTTCTTATGGCTTGTTGAGTAGACGGAGCTGCCAGTGATCCGGTCATATTTGGGCGTGTTGGATCCGACCTTTTACACCCATTCGAACCTTAAGCTTCAGGCTGTTAGAAGACTTTGAGCTACTCTAGCTCGATTTGTTGAAGTGCATAATCATAAAAGTCTCTTTCTTGACTTTTGAAATATTGGTACACTCGAAGGAATGAAGTCACGAACTTTTAGAAAAATCACCCACATACACTTTGAAAAAGATTTTATTATATTCTTTAGCATGAAAATAATTTTAAATATTTATTCGAGGATCTCGGCATACGGCGCGATGTCGACCCGAATAAATATTTAAATGCCCCCTGTCTCATAGGGAAATTTTGGATAGACTTTGTATTTTGAAATTTTAAATATTTATTCGGGGATCTCGGCATACGTCGCGATGTCGACCCGAATAAATATTTTAAAATGCCCCCAGTCTGATGGGGGATTTTGAAATGCATTCTTGCTATACAATAGAATTTCAAAAAGTAAATGTAAGTATGCATTGATAACTATGCACATAAAACCTCGATCATTATAAAGTATATTAGCCATGAAATTTTCATGCATTATACTTCTTTGAATGTCGGTCATTGATATGTAGCATAGGCCTCTGATCGTTCAGATCGATCAACTGATATGCTCCTCCTTGGTACACCTTCTCGAAGATGAATGGGCCTTCCTAATTGGATACGAATTTGCCACTGATTTTTTTTTCGATGTGGAATAATTGGTCTTCTCTGCACCATGACCAATTTTCCCTCTTGAAATGATCGAAGATGCACCATTCGATCAATGGACATTATCATTCTCGATCGATAGATTTTTAAGTTTTATTGAGCTTGCAGTATAATTTTGTCGAGTGCATCGAGCACTTCCATTCTCAGGCGAGCATATTGCTCTTGAGTGAGATTGTTCTGGATTGCTACCTAGAGTGACGGTAGTTCAACTTCCAGTGGCAATACTGCTTCAACTCCAAACACCAGTGAATAAGGAGTGGCTCTGGTTGGCATCTTGTACGTTGTATGATATGCTTATAGTGCTTATGTCATCTTCGTATGTCACTCTCTTTTATTCTTGGTGAGGATCTTCCTCAATTTGAGAGGATATATTTGAAAAGTGATGGGATTTCTTGAAGGATTTTTCAAGGTGTCGACCATCGAGGACATTATCTTTAGGGATCCTCTTTGGGACCCACTTTTGATAAATTTCTTTAATGGTGGATCTCTAGGAGTACATACTAGATGTCACATCATTCTTTGAGAAAAAAAAAAATTTTCTTTCTGAGGATGTGGGACTATTTATTTTTCCCTTATGTCCGGACTTTTCGGTAGTGGATTCTTGGATATGCATCCAAGTGTCACACCCTGATGCATCCAAGTGTCATACCCTGATGCTCACCGTACATATCTTGATTCTTTACTTGTTTTACCATCATAATAGATGGTTGCTTTCAGCTCTATCGGGACCTTTCAGTGATAGATCTTTGGACATAAGGACCAAATGTCACATCCTGATGTTCACCGTACATATCGTGATTCTTTACTTGTTTTACCATCATAATAAATGGTTGTTTTTAGCTTTATCGGGACCTTTCAGTGATGGATCTTTGGACATAAGGACCAAATGTCACATCCTGATGTTCACCGTACATATCGTGATTCTTTACTTGTTTTACCATCATAATAAATGGTTGTTTTTAGCTTTATCGGGACCTTTCAGTGATGGATCTTTGGACATAAGGACCAAATGTTACATCCTGATGTTCACCGTATAGAGCTCAATATCATCATTATTTTTTTTGCTGCTACTATAGCATTTAGACAACTAGTCAAAGATGGAAAGAAAAACCAATCCCCAGCGGAGTCGCCAGAAATCTGTGGGCTCCGAAAATTCGGCCCCGGCCTCCGCTCGCTCTTTCTTATTCGGCGAGGGAGTTTTAACGAGCTAAGTTCCGGGGTAAATTTTGGAAGGCAGATGGGTTTGTAGATAAGACACTACCCAGAGATTTCGCCCTCGTTTTGTGAGGACTTTATGATCTGAGTTCTGGTTTCCTATAGGCGCAAGCCCCTATAGTTAATTACCCCTCCCGATCACGAGAGAGAACTTTCGATTAAGGCTAGTCGTCAATCAGATACGTAGAATATACGTGTTATCTGGCATATAATAGCAGTATAGGTATGGAATGGTTGGAGATTTGGAAATTTGGGGGATTGATATTTGGGAATTTGAAGGTTTTGAAGATTTGGAAAATTGATATTTAAAACAGAAATTGCACCATCTTGAACTTAAAGCGGATGGTTGGGGAATGGATGATGAGCCCGATCAAGATCCCATGGTTCCGTCGTCCCGGGCCATCGTGGTCCCTGGTCTACTTAGTCAGAGGAGGTAGTCGACCCAACCTGACAGAAGGATCCTTGTCAGCAGCCATGGGTTGCTTCGTCCAAGGGAACCTTGTAGACCGGGGTTGGATGTTTGTCTAAGAGGACAAATTTGAATCCACCTTAGCTTACGGAGGGCTTTGTGCCCTATCGATCATATCCTATTGATTCATATCTCAAGGATTTGATGCCAATAAGGAGCGTATCGGCGCTGGCCATAACCGGTATCTGTGGTGCCATTTGGCGGCAAAACCACTCGGTTCAGAGGGCCCCGGGTCATAACTGTTTACCTGCAGTGCCATTTGGCGGCGAAACTGCCGGTTAGAGGACACGTACCACGTCCTTATTGGCAAGAGATTGTTTGAGAATGGATCATAGTGATATTTTCGACTAGGCATTTGGCTCTTTTGTGAGCTAGAGTTAATTTGAATTTGTCCACCTTGACAAACTGTTGCGGAGGGTGGATGATTTTTGCTTTAAGCGTTGAGATGGATTGATTTCATTTTAAAATATTTTTGGATTTTGGAATTTTGAGATGTTTTGGATTTTTGGATTTTGATATTTTTGTGGAGTTTTGAATTTTGATAGGCATTTGGATATTTGGGAGACATTTGAAAATGTTTGTGAACCCCTCCGGTTGAGATAAACATTCAACACGGCCATCATCGGGGTGTTTGGGGGTTATTTCTTTTTATGGATTGAACCTTGTCAACTCTGTCGGGCTGTCGACAGAGGATCGGGTTTTATTGGCTTCGTGCCCTTATTAGTGAATTCTCATCGTTATAGGCATTAAAGGCCTAATATGAATATATTAAGATAAATATACCGGTCGCCGCAACCGTATATTTGTTCAATTGTTTGAACCC
Source organism: Dendrobium officinale (assembly GCA_019514585.1). NCBI lineage: Eukaryota > Viridiplantae > Streptophyta > Magnoliopsida > Asparagales > Orchidaceae > Dendrobium > Dendrobium officinale. Next base: position 12,076,513 of record CM033682.1, read on the forward strand.
TGTCGACTCCTATTGATCAGTATAGAAGGATCGGGTTCGAACATCAATTCACTTGTTGACCCGCGTAGCATCCCTGGATGTCACGTGTGTACCAATAATACGCTCGCCGGGGCCCATGCGGGTATTTGATTATATTTTTCCCCTTAGTGTACCTATGTGTATACAAACTACGGTGCACGTGCGAGGGTATTCTTGGAATAGACGCATTCTGTCTGCTTGTACGAATGTTGCAGATCCGGTGACGTGGCGTAGCATCTACTCGATAGGATTGTTAACTGCTTTGTACAGGTAGACTGTCGTGCACTATTTGTTGATTTTCGTAGTCGGATCATAGTGCACTAACGAGTCTCCTGCCTTCGCCAGTAGATGTTGCTATTTATTATGGTTCACTTTCATTCTTCTTGTAGATGACATGTTACGAGTATGACGGGTTTCCTATGACTGCTCGTAGGTATCTGAATTTACTGCATATCATTTGCTCTTCCTTGCAGCGAATTGGACAGTCGTATTTGCTGGCCATTGAACGGTGATTGATTTTTGGGGTGTCGTAGCATCCACGACTGTTGCAAGCAGATGTATTCATTCTTAGACTGAAGTTGACTACAGGATACTGCATTTACTGTAGTCTTTCTGTATCTGCCCATGGGTGTATATTATACATACATTTGATTCGTAGAGAAATTGTATGTACTGCAGATCTTTTATCCTTGCTTGCATGTAAATCAGTGAGTCGATATATCCACAATTCATCTACTATGGTTGATTGCCAGTAGATTAGTGCATTTGTAGGAAACTTTATGCCATTGATTGTAGGTATATTGCTACCTCCTTTATTTGGTAATTGCATACTGATTAATTAGCTCGAATGATCTTGAGATAATTTTATTTTATCCTTCCTTGCTTATATACATCTTGAGAGCTTGTTCTTCATTCATCACTAATCCCCATGTATATCGCAATCATTTTGAATCACTGGATTTCATAGTTGGGATGAATACGATGAATCCATTGCTGTCGTGTATATGCTAATTTTGTTATCCTTTAGAGGCACCCTTTATATCATTAAATCAGGTTGTATCATTTATAAATCTCGTCTTGCTTGTGAGCGGTTTATGTTTGCAACTTCGTTGTCCACCCCTAAGTCTTTATTTGCTTGCAAGCAAGTCGTATACAAGAATTTGATTGTCACTACTCGTTTGATTGTTGCATGTGAATGAGCCATGTTGAATGTTGCGAGTCTTCTACTGTAACACGGAGATGACTTAAAAATCTTGTATGATGAATTTGCTTGATTGGCACTTGCATCTCAATTGAAATGACAATGTGATGTTATGGATTGTAAGCATGTCATTGTATCTTGCCCTTTGGTTATTGTATGAATGATTACTTGCAAACTCCTTTTGAAGCTTTGGTCTTTACAATTATCATATTCATTCACTTGTGTTTATTTGAGTACATCATGAATTGATTTGTTGTTATGAGTCCTTGTTTGCTTGGAAATAGACTCCACTCGCACATTTTTTTTTATCCTTGGAAGTGGTTTTCCATACGCATGATAAACTTTATATCACGTCTTTACCCCACTTGAGATGATCATGATCTTGCATTCTAATTGAAATGGTAATTCCATTATTATTATTTAAGATAAATTCTTCATATTCATTTGAGCTCTTTTGTATTTGTTTACGCTCAAATTTAGTCTCAAGTACAAAATCCTTGGGTTCAAATTCTTTTGCATCAAGTCTCCAAGCCCTTGCTTGAATTCAAATGTCCAAATCCTTATTTCATCTTGTTTGATATTCAAATGCAAGTCCATGTCCCCTGTAATTGTTCATTTGAGTTCAAGCTCCCATTTTTATTTCTGGTTTGCATTGAGAGCTCGTTTTTGTTTGTTTGCATGAGATTTTTGAATTATTCAAATTAGAATTTACATTCAAGTTGAAATGAGAACTCCTTAGAGAATTGGTTGTTGCTCACATCATCCACTGTTATAGTCCATTTGATTTCAAAGTTTTATGTAATTTCTCTTAAATTTGGTTCATTGTCATTCTCTTATGCTCAAACTTATTTGATTCCAATGTTCATTATTGAATCATTCATTTTGAATTCATTTCAATTAGATTCAAATATCATTTGCTTAGTGTTTCAACATAAGTCCAAGTTCTTGTCCTTTGCACCAAGTTCATTTGAGTTCAATCAAGTCCACTTGCAAGTTCATTTGAGTGTCAAAATGAGTTCCATGTTGTCCAAAAGATTACAAGTTCAAGCTCTCCAAAATTTGTCCAAGTCTTCAGTTTCAGTGGAAATTTCGGCAGCCTCCCAGCGTCTCCCCCGTTTAGGGGAAAAAACCAAGAGGCAACCTTCCCCTCGACGCTACGTGAGCGCTTCAGGTAGGTGTCAAAATGACACCGCGGTCGCATTTGTATTTTTTTATCCCCGCCCGCTACGTGAGCGTTTAAGGGTTTTTGTTTGTTTATTATAAGAAGAAAACTTGTTAGAAATAAACACAGATTTCCCCCCTCTGCACCACGTGGGCGTTCGGAGGTACTTATATAAAAAAAAGGTAAAATAAAAATACATTTTTTATCCCCTTCGCCGCAAGCGCCGCACCGGTTTCCCGCCCTACAACGCTACTTGAGCGCCTCGGGGGTTTGCCGGCTCGTTGCTAGCATTGAAGAGGGATCCTTATCTCGTCGCAAGCATCGCACCGGTTTCCCACCCTAAACGCTACGTGAGCGCCTCGGGGGTTTGCCGGCCCGTCGCAAACATCGAGAAAAGAACCATTTTTTTTCTTCTTTGAAAGCCCCTTTTTTTTTTTGAAACTCTTTTTTTTGGAAATAATCTCTCTCTCTCTTTTTTTGCTTTCTTGCATTCTCTTTTTTTTTTTTTTTTTTGAACCTTCACCTCTCTCTGTTTTTTATCTTCCTCTCACCAACACACACACATACAAACATGTACATATCACAATATCAATATGCAACTAATAAAATCAATTGGAGAGAAATGGTTATGTTAATTAATACTAACAACTAATACTAACATCAATGGGAACAAGAGTAATAAACCCATGAAAAAGCTCACTGTTTTGGAGTGGATATGAGGTCTTTTGTGGGGTGCTAAGTGGACTGTAGGAAAATAGGCTTTGACGGGCTTTAGAATGGTTAAATGGGCTGATTACAGTTGCGTTTGCTAAAGGGTGGAGTTACTGCTTGATAGATGAGCAAGTGGGTGAAGGCTTGTTGTAGTGGCTCGGTTATGAAGGATTTGCCCTTAACAGAGAAAGTAAAAGGGCTGTGAAGTGCTTTTGGTAGATACGAGCAACTTTTCTCTTTTTCCTTTTGGAAGTGGAGGGAAAGAGTACAAATACTCTGTTTAAAGCTGCAGCAATAAAGTTTTCCTTGTTTGGTAATGAAGGCTGCTAAGCTTTAGAGGAGAAAGGCTTTAAAACACCCTAGTGCTTGTGCCAGCTCTCAATGAAAGAGGAAGGCAATGTGCATGGACTTTAAGTGGAGTGAAGGCTATTAAAGTTAAGTGGAGTTGGTGGACTTGAGATCAAGAGCAGGAAGTGGAATCTGGCCGTGAGAGGTAGAAGAGGAAGTTGGCTAAGTGTAAGGGTGAAGGAAAGCTGTTGTATGAGAACCAGGGAGACAAGAGGAGCTTCTTTTCTTACATGAAATAAAGGAGCTTCACGTTATAGCGATCTGGGCTGGGCTTGGTGAGGTGCGATCACAGCTCTCCTAGTCTAGAAGCATGAGATGGGTGGAGGGAATTGGAGATAAAGGACGGGTACCGAGCTTGAAGAAGCTTTGCCCTATGGAGTAGGATCGGATGGATACAGGGCTTGCGAATGGCTTTAGCTTGGGCAGGTGTCCTTGAGTGCAGGCGATGTGTATGAGGAAATTAACGGACAGAGGAGGAAGTAGAGAGGAGTTGCAGTAGTTGTGTTGAAGGTGTATGTTACCGTATGGGAAGAGATTTATTTTTTTTTTTTTACCTGAGCTCAGTGGTTCCGGCTTCTTCAGCAAGAATCGAAGAGGGAGACGGGACAAACTTAGGTGGAAGGCTGAGGGTTATGAGAAGAAGGGAAGGAGACTTATGCGGCTATGCTTACTAAAAGGTAGAAAGAAGACGGACAGGAGGCTTTTTTGTGTATCTGTTTCGGGGTCGACAGAGATAAAATTTTGTATCTGCTTCATTTCATTTTTAACACAAAACATTGCTAAGGCCAGCTGTTGTCTGAACCTCAGATTGACGGAAACTACAGGAATTCAACCGAACGAGGTAATCGGCATTTAATGGGCATCTGACCTTTCTCTGTTTTGACACCTGCTCCTTGTTAAACTTTTACAAATTAATAGTTATACTAATGATATATCATTCCAGCATTAATTTAAAATGACAGGAGTGCACCAATAAGTCAAAAATCATCTTGATTTGGGTGTTGTTCTTGATCTGCGTGCCGATTGCCTGTTTAATGTGTCGATTTCGCCGAATCTCGAAATTAGATCAATTAATAGTGGATTTAGGGTATTGCTGATGTTTTCGGTCGCAACGACGCAGTCTGTTTTGAGATCGGACGTCATTTGGGCAATGTTGAGGCTAAATTTTTACATGGGGCCGCCTCGATTTGCGTGCGCATCTTCAAAAGAACAATTTGATAGTGCATTTAGGGTATTGCCGACGTTTCGGTCGCAACGACGCAGTCTGTTTTGAGATCGGACGTCATTTGGGCAATGTTGAGGCTAATTTTTACATGGGGCCGCCTCGATTTGCGTGCACAACCTCAACTAAATAAATTAGCAGTTCATTTAGGGTATTGTCGGTGCTCCGAACACAACGACGCAATCCGTTTTATGATCCGGCGTCATTTGAGCACACAGAGGGTAATTTTTATATGGGGACCGCCTCGATTTGCGTGCACAACCTCAATTAAACAAATTGATAGTGCATTTAGGGTATTGCCGACGCTCCAGTCGCAATGACGCTATCCGTTTCGTGATTGGACGTCGTTTGAGTAACATCGAGGCTAATTCTTGCACTGGACCGCCTCGATTTGCGTGCACAACCTCAATTAAATAAATTGATAGTGCATTTAGGGTGATTTCGGTGTTCCGAACGCAACGACGCAGCCTGTTTGTCAATCCGACATCATTTTAGCAGCTTTGCGCTTTAATTTCAGGTGTCGGTCATCCCTTTTGACAGATCTTGTTCGATTCGATTGCGAAGGGGCCTCGACCTAACAGAATTCGATGACTTGATCGCAATGCCAACATCCGTTTGGCAATCAGAGGTCGTTTGATCCTTCAAATGACACGTGGCGCCAATGCGCGTATCGCTTTATTCACCGGTTTGATCCTTTCGCACGTGGTTTGAGATATAGGGGTCAACAGATATTCAATAAATAGAGTAAGTTATTCAACTAGGTAAGGTCCTCTGATTTTTCTCCTCTAAGAATCATGTGCCTCGCATTTTTTATTTGATTATTTGTGTGAGGTTAAAAAAGTCAAAGGAATAAAGATTGATACCAACTCAATTTCTTGCACTAAATAAGAATGGAAAAAAAGTAAAGAAAAATGCATTGTGTCAAAGTTGACAATCCAAAATAATCAGCTCAAAATGATCTAATGTCATGTACACTCAGAGTTGAAAAGGAGAAATGATGCGCATACCTATAACTTGAAATGATAGACTTGTTCCCTTCCTTCTAATTATAAATGAATTTTAGATGTTGTATTGCTTTAATATGTACTATGTATTTAACAAGAATGTGATAAGTTTGTCTGTGCACATTTAATAAGAACATGGTAAGCATGTATGTGCGTACGGGGTGAGGTTAATGAAGAGAGAAAGATAAGAGAGAAACCTTCTGTTCATCCGAAGAGTACTTTGTATCGGGCTGTTATTCTTTTGTTCTCGTATGCGTGATTGTTTGTCTGCCTTTATTTTGGATCTAGAGACACCTGAAAGAAAATGAAAGCTATTACAAGTTATAAAACATCTCACATCTAATGTAGAAAAAAATAAGCATTTGCATCACCTCTGCGTGAAGTTTTCGGTGACTGAACTTCCAAACCATTTTCCACATGCTCTAATCCTGTGCTTGTAAGACCACTTTCTGATGACTCAGACGGGGTTGATTACCTCACTAGTTTCATCTAGCAATTCAATGAATACAAAACAGATGTCAAAGCATAGATCAAGAAATAGTAGGTCATTAACAATGATGATCATTTTAAAGCAAAGTAAAGCTTCACAAAATAATGAATGCAATATTAATACTACAAAATGGTGGGGTGGGTTGACTGAAATTTCTAAGAGAAGATTAAACATGTCAAAAAGAAATGCTTGATCACATTGCTCTTCTCAAGCTGCCAATTTTGTGGAAAGAAATAACAAAGTGACAAATGAAACTAATTGCATTACAACAACATTACTCTTGAAACTGCTGAAAAATGAGCCCATCCAGTGGTCCGCATTTATGATAACTGTTTTACAAAATCAATTGTTTGTCTTTTGGGGGAAGAGTAGAGCTCAAGGGGAATAATAAATAAAAATAAGAGAGGCGTTTCCAATTGGTGACAAAGGGAAACCTAGTTGAAATAGGTTGGTGCTGGAACATACTACAAGAGAAGGGGAATGTTAAAACGCAGCAAGACTAGGCTCGTTTAGTTGGACTTCTTTCAATAAAGTAGATGGTGAAACTGTTGTCCTGAATCAGCTTCGCAGAGCACATTTTAGGTTTCGTTTGGGACAGCTTTCTTTCTGCTTCTTAAAGCAGCTTTTTAGTGCAAAAGTTTTAATTTTTGTACTAGAAAGCAGCTTTAAGAAGCAGTAAGAAAGCTGTCCCAAACGAAGCCTTCTATAAGCAACTTTTTAAAGGCAAAATTTATAAAAAACATATTATCAATTTTAATCCAAAAAATTACTTTATAGCAACTTTTTGTGGCAGCAACAAAGTAGGCAAAAAACATTACCAAACGGGAAACTGTTGCAGCAACAAATACAAAACAATGATCAACAGGTTGAAGTAAAATGCAAAGCATAAACTTAAAAACAATATCTAAATCAGAATCAAGGGTCCATAGCAAGTCAGTTGCAATCCGTACATAGGAGATACCACCACCAAATGAACTACTCAGTAGGAGTATGCAGGTTTCGTGGCAATGATAGAAGCAGTGGAGGCACGGCAACTATCAGTAGAGTTCCAACGCTTTGGGGAGTGATGAAAGGACGAAATGGAGGAGTGGCAATGATGAGGCAGGTGGTAACTGAGGTGAATGTGGGGAAGGTTCATTTGATGGAGAGTACTGGTAGAGATGACAGTGCTTGGGGGAGTTATAATATTGAAGGGATGAAGAGAGTTCCAATGGATATGCTGGTGGTTAGTGAAGAGGAGGTGAAAGCTAATCGGCTGAATAACGGTGGATTCAATAAAAAGTTGGCAGTCTATTTTTGTTTGGTGCTAATTCGTGCTAACTTGTATGTTGATGTCACCCACTAGAAGAAATGCACCAAAAAATAAACAACGCCATACAAATTAAGCAGGTTACCTTCAGCATCAATTTCATCTGTAGCCTTATCACCAGCATCTTTCTTGGCCCTCACTGCACCTCCAAGGTTACCAACTTTCTTTTGATGGGCCAGTGCATTACGAGTAGTTGCATCTTGTTCCTTCCTCTCCACATGGATCTTGTTGAGCTTCTCTTCAAATTCCTCAATGGATGATTTCACCTCCGTTTTTGCAAACTTTTTACACTGATATATCAACATAAGAAAGGTTAGTAGAGACTAATCCAGTGAACAGTCCACCTCGATAAGGATTTAATTATCAACCAACAATTTGAAAAAGTAAAGATTTATACCAAGATTTCCCTGCATGAGAAGTAGGGTTAAAACCTGCATGGAGTAGCGAATGCATTTACCTTGTTGATAATGGCTCTGAAGTAATCCATGACAGAATCTTCAGATAGAGCATGTTCATAAGCTTTAAAAGACTCAACAAGCTTTTTCAATCCCCTCTCACTGAACGTCAATTGGGAAAGGCAATAAGCAATGCACTCCCACTGCTTGTTGTCTGAAACGATAGGCACAACTTAGAGATATAGGCATTTCTTTTCTTTTCTTTTCTTTTTTTTTTTTTTTTTTTTTTTTTTTTTTTTTTTTTTTTTTTTCTTTTTTTTTTTTGCAGATCGATGTAGCAGTAACTATGAAGTATGACTATAAAGAGATCAAGCAAACAAATGCAAATTATAAACTGGGACTTCATTACCATGCCTGTTATTCACTGTATCCTGCACTCAAAAGTTTCAACTCTCTAAAAGACACCATAGCCTTTTCAGAAAAGAAAAGCCAAATACTACCAGTATAACACTGAAAAATTCAATAATTAAATAGGGCATCTAACCTGGATGGGTTTATGAATCATCAAATTCCATTCATTCAGATTGTGTTTTGCAATTCATAGATCACATAGCTCGTTGATTCTACTTCAAGCAAATCCTAGACAACGTTTACCCTCATTAGCTATAGTGTATCTATTTTCCATTATAACTTATAACCATATTACGGTTATTTTGACAATCCCTTGTCAACAAGAAAATTGTTTTACTCTAATAGAATATTATTTTGACACTGGGTTGCTTTCTTTTCCCTTATAATGTCATTTTGTAAATCATAGATTTCAAATTTACAGCGAGCTCATTTTAAAAGCTTAGTTTACCAAATTAAATGTGCTTGTTTTAAGCTTTTAAACCTATCATTATAAACTTATAACATAATCGCACTTTGATGTGAAACTACAAGGAGTTTGATTAGAAATTTAAAAGAAAAGATTAAAGTGTTGCTTCTTATGAATTTAAAACTAGCACATAAAAACTGAGTTAGGAGTTTGAAAATGTCAACTTGCTTAGGCCAAAGATTCGCAATAGAGATTAACCAAGCCGATTCAATCCAAGTTCTAGGAGAATTTAATATGCAAAGTACAATAACAAAACCCAACGTTTAACAATGAGAATTTCACCTTGGGGCCGTATCACTCAAGGGGTAGTGGACTTTTGGCGGAGATAGAAGATCCAAGCGATGAAAGAAGTTACCACTAGGGAGAGGGCGCCGAAGAACTTCGTCGGAGGAAAAGTTGCCGGTTGGGATGGAAGTCGTAGACGACCGTCGAGGCTCCAAGCGTGCTTTGAAAGTTTTCGGTCGTAGATGCTTGCAAGGATTGGCACGACTCTCTCCAAGTACTCCTCCACGGTAGTTTCGTCTTCAAACCCTACGTCGAAGCAAGGTGACCGTAGAACGTTGATGCTCCCGTCGGCGTTGAATACTAGACCCCACTCAAGCTCGGGATCCGCCATTCAACATTGAAGTGGGTGGGGAGATGTTGTCGTCTTCTTCTTTTGTCTCAACCTCTCAAGGGGAATGAAGAGAGGGCCGACCTAAGGTGGGGAAGTGAGCAAAGGAGGGGCGGCTATGGAGTGTGAGAGGCGGCTAGGGTTAGGAGATTAGATGATGAGGAGGAGGTGGGGGAAGTTTTAATCAAAATCTGAATTCAATTTCAGATTTAATTAAATTCGGAGGGAGATTAATTTGAATTCGGATTTTGAAATAGGTGTAATGAATGCATTAACATTGCATTAATGGGATTCCTCCTTGGGTGGCCGACGGCATGGGTGAGGGAGGGGAGAGATTTACTAAAATCTGAATTTAATTTCAGATTTCAAGTAAATTTGGAGGGGGTTAAATTGGATTTGAAATTTGAATAAAGAGAATTAATTATTATTAAACTAGCCTTAATTGGGATTCCCCCTTTGATGGGGCCGGCGGCTAGGAGAGAGGGGAGGGGGTGAGGAAGCAATTGCACACTTTCCAAATAGGTTGTTGCCACCTAGGATGAAAATTTAGTAACTCCTCATGTGAAGAAATTTGAATTGGATCAACTTTGAAACTTTCCTTTTTTGGAAGATTTCAAATAAGGAAAGTTTTGAATTTCAAAATTTGAAATTCAAAATGTAGTAAATTCCTCATTCATTGCTATGCAACAATCAAGGAGCCACTAGGATGATGGATGTCTTCACCATGGGTGGAGCATGGGGTGGCCGGCGGCTAATGTAGGAGGAGGGGTAAGGTGGCCGACGGGTTGGGTGGGGTTCTTTTGGCGGAACTTGGAATTCTAGTGGTGGAAACGAGTGAGTGGTTCGTGGGAGAAAGGATCTTGGGTGGAGATTGGCGTGGGGTAGGGAGAATCGAAATTAGACAAGAAAATAGAAAGATAAATTGAACCACGAGTCGAGGACGCTTCCAACGACTGGTGGGTAATGCGAATGCTCACCTTGAGCTCCTCCTTCTCAAGCACTCATGCAAGACGAAGTAGAAAGTAGAACACAAATGTCATTCAAATATTCATTAAAAATTAAAATGATACAAGAGACCACTATATATAGGTCTTGACTCATAAAAAATAAAAAAGACTAAATTTCCCTCTGGGCTACAAAGAAACATAACTCCCCACAGGGGTAAAATGGGAAAACAGTAAATCAAACAATACAATAATAATAAAGTACATCATGTCATCTAAATCAAAAGTAGAGACGCTGAATCGTGGCCGTCGATCTGCGGTTTCGCCGGCGATAAACATGTCGGTAGCGTCTGTCGATGTTCTCATCATTCTCCCCAGGTGGGAGAAAACTCGACCCTGTCGAGTGAGTGTCTCTAGAGCTCTCGTACCACTCTAGAAGGTCTGGATCTAGGCTCTGCAGCTCCTCTCGGTCAACCCACGTATCCTCCGTCGCCGGGGTCCCTTTCCAGTGGACTAAGTACCTTCGACGTCCGCCTCCTTTCGTAGTAATGATCTCATCATCTAATATGGATTCAACTATCTCCGCATTGGGTAAGGGGGGTAATTTTGGGAGTGGAGGAGGGTTGGGGATCTCACCAGGTATGGTCACACAAGGCTCATTTGAAAGTGGATTGCATGGGTTAAATTCTGGTCCCTCGAAGGTTACTAAATCTTCTATGTTAAATGTGGGGTTAATGTTGAAACCTTCGGGAAGGTCTAGTACGTAAGCATTGTCATTCACCTTTGAAATTATCTTGAACGGTCCGGCGCTTCTCGCATGCAGCTTCTTTGCGGATCCAGGAGGAAAACGCTCCGGACGGATCCGAACCATCACAAAGTCTCCAATTTCAAATACCTTAGCTCTTCTTTTATGGTCAGCCATAAATTTATAAGTTGCATTACTTTGTTAAATTTTCTTTTTAATTTATTTATGTAACTCCTGTAGATGCGATGCATATGATGATGCTGACTCAGATGTTCTAACTCTAGTGCTCATGGGGATCAGGTCAATGGGTTGGTTGGGGAGGTATCCGTACACTATTTCAGCAGGGCTAAGACCAGTAGTTCGGTTCACAGAGTTATCGTAGGCAAATTCAGCTATAGGCAATTTATAATCCCAGTCCTTAATGTTTTCTCCAACCAAGGTCCTTAACAGATTTCCTAGGCTCCTATTAACTACTTCCGTTTGACCGTCTGTTTGGGGGTGAAAGGCGGTAGAGAATTGCAGTTTGGTCCCCATTTTATGCCATAAGGTCTTCCAAAAATAACTAGTAAACTTCACATCTCGGTCCAAAACTATGGTTTTAGGCAGCCCGTGAAGTCTCACAATTTCGTCAAAGTACAGTTTGGCTACTCTAGAGGCGTCGAAAGTCTTGGAGTAAGGGAGAAAATGGGTCATCTTAGAAAACCTATCAACAACTACACAGACTGAGTCATGTTTCCTAACGGTCTTGGGTAGCCCTAAAACAAAGTCCATGCTGACGTCCTGCCAAGGTTGGTTAGGCACGGGGAGGGGTGTGTAAAGGCCGGTGTTTTGTTTCCGTTGTTTGGCCAGCTGACAGGTGTGACACTGCCTTACTAATCTGCTAACGTCCTTCTTAAGACTTGGCCAGTAAAAACGATTCTCCACAGCTGCAATTGTTTTGGCCTGACCAAAGTGACCCGCTAAACCTCCAGCATGCAATTCCCACACAAGAAATTCTCGCAGTGAAGTTGTGGGAATGCAAAGTTTTTGAGCCCTAAACAAGTACCCATCTTCCAGTAAAAAATCTCCTATGATACGCTCGTCTCCAGTTGTTAGTTTGGAATAGGTTTCTCCAAAATCGGGGCAGTCCAAATAGTTTTCTTTAATTTGCTCAAAACCAATCACTTCCGTCCTCATCTCACGCGTAACCATCATCCTACGACTTAGTGCATCCGCAGCCTTGTTTTTAGAACCAGCTTTGTGCCTAATGGTGTAAGTGTATTCTTGAAGGAATTCAACCCATCTTCCGTGCCGGGCATTCAGTTTCTTCTGTGAATTGATATATCGTAAAGCTTCATGGTCAGAAAAGATAACGAATTCTTGGGGAAGCAGGTAATGTCTCCAA